>BNCR01000013.1:25751011-26303511 GCA_014656515.1 Oryzias celebensis
ACTTATTGATTGTAATTAAAACATTTCAGTAATCCTTACAGGTACATTACACAGCGTAATACTTAGTGATTGTAATTAAAACATTTCAGTAATCCTTACAGGTACATTACACAGTGTAATACTTATTGATTGTAATTAAAACATTTCAGTAATCCTTACAGGTACATTACAAAGTGTAATACTTAGTGATTGTAATTAAAACATTTCAGTAATCCTTACAGGTACATTACACAGCGTAATACTTAGTGATTGTAATTAAAACATTTCAGTAATCCTTACAGGTACGTTACACAGTGTAATACTTATTGATTGTAATTAAAACATTTCAGTAATCCTTACAGGTACATTACACAGCGTAATACTTAGTGATTGTAATTAAAACATTTCAGTAATCCTTACAGGTACATTACACAGTGTAATACTTATTGATTGTAATTAAAACATTTCAGTAATCCTTACAGGTACATTACACAGTGTAATACTTATTGATTGTAATTAAAACATTTCAGTAATCCTTACAGGTACATTACACAGTGTAATACTTATTGATTGTAATTAAAACATTTCAGTAATCCTTACAGGTACATTACACAGTGTATACATTTGTAATTAAACACAGTGTAATACTTATTGATTGTAATTAAAACATTTCAGTAATCCTTACAGGTACATTACACAGCGTAATACTTATTGATTGTAATTAAAACATTTCAGTAATCCTTACAGGTACATTACACAGTGTAATACTTAGTGATTGTAATTAAAACATTTCAGTAATCCTTACAGGTACATTACACAGTGTAATACTTATTGATTGTAATTAAAACATTTCAGTAATCCTTACAGGTACATTACATATTGTAATACTTATTGATTGTAATTAAAACATTTCAGTAATCCTTACAGGTACGTTACACAGTGTAATACTTATTGATTGTAATTAAAACATTTCAGTAATCCTTACAGGTACATTACACAGTGTAATACTTATTGATTGTAATTAAAACATTTCAGTAATCCTTACAGGTACATTACACAGTGTAATACTTAGTGATTGTAATTAAAACATTTCAGTAATCCTTACAGGTACGTTACACAGCGTAATACTTATTGATTGTAATTAAAACATTTCAGTAATCCTTACAGGTACATTACACAGTGTAATACTTAGTGATTGTAATTAAAACATTTCAGTAATCCTTACAGGTACATTACACAGTGTAATACTTAGTGATTGTAATTAAAACATTTCAGTAATCCTTACAGGTACATTACACAGCGTAATACTTAGTGATTGTAATTAAAACATTTCAGTAATCCTTACAGGTACATTACACAGTGTAATACTTAGTGATTGTAATTAAAACATTTCAGTAATCCTTACAGGTACATTACACAGCGTAATACTTATTGATTGTAATTAAAACATTTCAGTAATCCTTACAGGCACATTACACAGTGTAATACTTATTGATTGTAATTAAAACATTTCAGTAATCCTTACGGGTACATTACACAGCGTAATACTTAGTGATTGTAATTAAAACATTTCAGTAATCCTTACAGGCACATTACACAGCGTAATACTTAGTGATTGTAATTAAAACATTTCAGTAATCCTTACAGGTACATTACACAGTGTAATACTTAGTGATTGTAATTAAAACATTTCAGTAATCCTTACAGGTACATTACACAGCGTAATACTTAGTGATTGTAATTAAAACATTTCAGTAATCCTTACAGGTACATTACACAGTGTAATACTTAGTGATTGTAATTAAAACATTTCAGTAATCCTTACAGGTACATTACACAGTGTAATACTTATTGGTTGTAATTAAAAGAACTTTGATTATTTCACCACATTCAAGTGAACATGTCTATGTATTTGAAATTATTCAAACACCAGTTGATCTTTAACTCCTCTTATCTTCATTAGAGTTTCTTTCTACATTTTCTTGATTTTTATACATTTCTGGATTTTTGAACATAGTTTGAGTTCATTACTGAACCCGTTCCAAAGTTTAGAGCCACACACAGACTCACAGAAACTTTTTCTTCAAGGTTCTTTTCTATTTGATGAGGTTCCTGCATCCTCTCAGATTGTAGCCTCCTTCATTTTCAAAGAACTGTTTTTGGATGTTGTTTGGTAATGTTTTCCCACTAACTCTGCATAGAATTTGGCTGGTGTAAAAATCAACAAGGTCATACAGATAACCTGCTTTATGTACAATTCTGATGGTTTGAAGAAAAAAGAGAGGAAGTAGTGAACTTTTATGATTATTACACCAGATTTCTATACAGTAGGTGAAATATGGTCATATTAAGGATCAGTACAATTAATATCTAGAATTGTATTCTAATATATTTATATTTATTCATGATTGAAATACTTTTTGAAACTTTAGTTTGTGTCTGATGTGTAGCTTCCACCTGAGTTATCAAGAGAAATCCCTAAGAATTTGATTTCTGTTAAGACATGATTTATTTTAACAGAGAGCTCTGTATTTGCATTGTAATTATAAAAAAAACTCAAAGTTGTAATCCATCCATGATTTGATTTTGTTTAACTGTGTTCACCACATGGATAAATTCCCTTTGATTATCTGTAGAATATAATATATTTGTGTCATAAGTAAATAAAATGAGTTTTGAAACATTGAATGCATTTAACATGCATGTAACATTTATGTAAAATCGAACAGCAGTGGGCCCAGAATTGATCCCTGTGGGACACCAGAATGCATCTCCTTGGCCTCTGATGTAAATTCATTAATCTGGATAAATTGTTTTCTCAGCTTTTGACCCAACTTGGAGCTCGTCCTCTAATCCCATACACTTCCAGTTTGTCCAGTAGGATGTCATGATTGAGAGTCAAATACTTTTTTTATGTCAATAAAAATTTTAGCTGCAGATTTCTTTTTGTCCAGAACATTTGTGATTTCCTCAACAACATCAAAAAGTTTAGAAGATTGTTGGGAAAAAGTGTTTCTTTGCTTTAAAATGAGACTTGTTGTGTTTAAACGGTAAAGAGCAACTTATTCGTGGAACAAGCTGCTCACTGGTTGTTCAGTTCCAGTAACTTTTTTTGTTAAATGCATGTTAGCAGGGGTTTTCCTTGGTTTAAATCTGTCTGATTTCACAAGAACGTCACAAATTAAACTATTCATGTCCACAATAATCAGAAAAAAGGACAGTTGAGCTTCCCAGAATCCATTCTGTTGCAGTTCTAAGTAAAGTAAATTCTGAGGTTAAAAAGAAAAATAAAACCAGATAAACAGTTTTAGAAAAAGACTAAATAGATCAAAAGAGTTATGTTGAGGTTACATTCTATTAAGAGCTGTACCGCTTCTCTAAAGCATCTTCAACTTCAAAATACAAGAAAGCCTGGAAACCTTCAGAGCATCGTCTGATGAGTCAACTGTCTGCTGAATTCTAAAACCCATCTGTTCTGAAGGCCAACTGCAGTAAAAATGGAGCAGAACCGGGCCAGCATTCACAGCAATGAGCATGTGAGCCTCTTGTTCAGCTGCCTGTGGCCATTGAATGATTCCATCTAAGACAAAAAGGAGAACGGCAGTTTAAAAGAATGAGGAGAGGGTCATGAGTGAAACAAACGCAGCATCAGAAAACCTCGTCAAATAAACAAACTTCTCATCTGCTGAACCACAAAAATCAGGACGGTAAAAAATCTGCATAATAGAATGAAAACATCTGAACAGAAGCTAAATGAACGCTATGCGTCCTTAAAGGAAACCTTTGCTGGAATCTCAGCGTTTAAATGCTTAGTGGCTTTTGGCTCGTTGCAAACATGATATTGATGCTTGGAGGGTTTTTATATACAAATCAATATCTGGCCTGTGTTTGTACCTGAGCGATGAAGCCCTGTGGAACAAGCACACAATCACTTCCTGTTGACTCTCAATAAATCACAATGCAGGAACACATGCAGATTCATCTACTGGTGTTCTGTTTCACTGCATTTTTATTTGACCTTTTTTCCAGTTGGATTTCCCTTCAGAGATAAGGATTCTAAATCTGGGACGTTTCGATGAAGATTCAAATACTTTCCTGTAAAAAAACTTCTCTCCATGAATTCAAGAGTAAATTCTGATGATTTTTTAATCTCAGAATTTTATGACTTTATTCTCCTATATTTATTTATTTATTATTTTCTATCATGGTGCCCCATAAAAATCAGCCCAGTGGGATATAATTGAAATACATGCTCTCTTGCCTTGTAATAATGCAGTTCAGAGTCCAGCAATTGTCCAAAACCTGGACAAATGTCCAGCTCCTGAAGGTAAACACCTGCCTATGTTTTTTTTTTTTTTTTTTGTGGTTGACAAAATAAATCGAGGAGATGAGAACCAGACAAGAGAAAAACATATGAATGAACAAATGAATATGCAGCAGACAAAGGATAATAGAGCACCAGAAGAGACACAGGATTCAGTTTATCGTTGCTACAGAGTCAGTTTGAGTCATTAAACCACTCAGATCCATTTGTCACAAACTCAGACACTAAATCCACACACTTCATAACTTTCAGCAGACTCCTGGCCAGGTAAAAGACTCGCTGATTTATAACGCTGTCATTCATAAATCAAAATGTATTGATTGACAACAGTAAACTGCATCCAATGCTGCCTGGGAACTTTTTAAACACGGGCATTTCCTGACATCAGGGATTCTCTTTCCTTCAGAGGAACAATGTAAACCTAATGTAAAAAGGTGATGCAGGTCCTTGATTTGACCTTGAATTCTTATTTCTGTCCTCTCAGCTGGTCCTTTCTGTTCCTGCATGGGTTTAAACATTTAATGTTGTTTTGACTTGGTTTGGTGTTTTTTTTTTAATTGAAATGGAAATATTGTTCATTTGATCTGATTCATGTTTTTCATTTGCTATATTTTGACTGTTTCCATTCGTCTTGATTTGTTAAAAGTTTTCTGTACACATTAAGAAGCTCTGTGGTCAAATAAACCCAAATGTTTTCAATTTACTAAAACAAATCATTGAAGGAAAAAGTTCATTTGAATTTTGTTTCAGTCCAGTTCATGAACATTTAAAAAATAGAAATATTCCCACAGTCAGAAATGCTAAATCTCTGCATTTTTTTCAGTTATGAAGCGCTGAGTTTAGGCTGAAAGAGCAAACAAAAACTGCACCTCAGAATCGGGATTTCTGAGGAGGATGTTCCTGCACCAAACTCTCTTAGCATTAGAAGCAGTTTTTTGAAGGGAACTTCAAAGAATAGTCAGAGGAGTGGCATGTTCTTTAACAGTTTTATTCATGAAGGTCTGCAGGACGCAGGCAGCCATGTGACCTCAACGTTCGACAGGCAGAGTGAAGACAGGACCTGGAAATCGGAGTAAAAACAGACATGCGTTGGTTCACAGGGTGAGGATCATCACTGACGAATTGTCTTTAATAAGAACAGAGCTGAGGAAGCCATGAATCATAAAGCATCACTGTCATAAAAAAAGAATTCACAGATTGTTTCCTGGAATCACAAAGATCTAATGGGATCTTGCAGGAAGAGGAATTGTGTGCCAAAGCAAGACACTTTGTTTTATTCATCAGATGTTTGTCCTGCTGTGTTTCTGAGCAGGACGTCAGTGAATGAGATCTGGTGGCTTAAAAGGCTTCTGGAAAAATAAAAACAAGAAAATGTTTGTTTTCACAGGAAAAGCTTCTCACCTTTAACGGAAACATAGCTGCTGCTCTGAAACGCCACACTGGAGCTTTTTTGCAGCTGAATCTTTTGTTTCATTACTTTTGGCAGGAGGAATCACGCTGCCCGGTCACTTTCAGAGGAACATACTCAACACTCAGATGGAATGGACAGAGTTTAACAGAGAAACAGAGTTTCTGTGGAAGAATTCCAGGATCTGTCTTTCTCTTCCTGACCAGGAGGAGGCACCGGTTAGAAAAACGATTCTCAACTTTGCTTTTTGACTTCACCACAATGACCCGACGCAGCAGCACCCAGCAGTACAGCGGACGCCGCTCCAGTCCTCCTGTCCATCTGACACTCCGATCTTCCCTCACTCGTGAACAAGACCCTAAGATATTTCTAGACTCACTCCACTGAAAATGGAATGAGTTAACATGTTCTTGTAGCATTTTTCTCAGGATGGATGACTTATAGAAAGAAAATTAAGCATATGATTCCATTTCTCAGTATTTTTTAATTAGATTGTTTTCAATCAGGTGCAGACAAAAATTACCGCTCGTATCTGTGACATAGAAGGGTGAGGCTCAAGCTCCCTGCTCCAAGCTATGAGCAACAGGGATGGGAAGTGGGGGCGGGGTTAGGATCCTCCCACAATTCATGAATTTCTATGTCCTAGAAAATGACACAGGTTTTTAGATTTTGACTGGAACTGGATAATCAAAATTAAAAGTAGGGGTGTCAAATTTTGATCATGTTAATCTAAATTTTAAACTGGAACTATTGTTGTGCTCTTCAACAAAAAAAGGTCCAACTGTTTGCTTGGATGAACGTTTTATTTGAACTCAGCTCAAATCGTCTCTTACATTGCTCCCAGTGCACGTCTTGGTGTCTGTGTACCCCTGAGTACGTAGTTCTTTACAGAACGCCACAGCTTTCATTTATTATTTGAAGGGATAAAGCCAGACGAGTGTTCATAATCATAAATGAATGGGGTACGTGGAGGGCTGATGTAATTTGATCTTTTACGGTGCAACATTGTCATGAACTTAAATGAAAATACCTCAAAATGACATTTTTCACAGCAATTATTAGATTAAATATACTTGTGATTTAAATTAAAGAATTAGATTAATTAATCGCACATAAAAGTAATCTCTTGACAGCACTAATTAAAAGACACTGCAAACGCTTTAAAAGTAGATCAGAAGATGATTAGACTGGGACTTTAAAGTCCTCCACTTGGGACAGGAGACTCCACCCACCCAGAGAAGACAAACTACCTTTCTCCAGTCAAAAGCCATGGCGTTAGACTTGCTTTTAGTGTAAAAAACTTCAACTAGAAGATTAAGAGTATGTCCCTGTTCATGAAGACATTCTACAGCAAGTATGTGTCCTGTTACTCTGACAGAACATCATGAGCTCCATCTGTCGACGTGCCATTAAAGGTGAAGCAGCTCTTTTCCTGTTTGTGCCTCACATGAGTTTGAGCAAAGCTCCTGAAGATGAGTGACTTGTTGTTGTTGTCATGCCATGGCAGGTTATTGGGAAAACAATGGGTCTCTGGGGGGGTTGCATTGATTCCCCGCTTGCTAGAACTGCAGTGTTGTGTGGAAATGACAACAACATTCATCATCTCAGTGGTCGTTTGTTCCGACACAGCAGGAGTACAGTATAAGGCGGACTAACTCCATTATGAGGGGTCACTGTGTTAAGATCCTGCAGTATTGACAAACTGCAGGCATGTGCAGGAGGCCAAGGAACTTCAATGGTCACTTCTGACACAACTTTCATAGAAGAACATGAAGCTCATCAAGAACAATGCTTTTTAACATCAGTTATTTTAAAATGGTCAAAAGCAAGAAGATCAGTATTAGTAGAAGTTTCTGGATTTTGGTGTTGATGCGTCCTGGAATATCCAGCCATGTGTTGATGCCAAAAAGACAAAGCAGAAACAGAAAAACTCTTTTAATTATGAGCATATTTCAAAATGTTAGCAGATAACAGTTAATCTGAACTATAGGTTGTATAACCAAACGTTTTTGTTTTAGAGATGGAGCACAGATGCGTCTTTCCGTTCTCTTGAGGCTCGTACGGCCACTTCAAGGGACCTTGTGAAAATGGAACGTACCATTGTTGTGTATTGTGAAGTATTTGGAAGCCTAAGGAAGTAAGACCCACTAATAACGGCCTGTCATTCGAGCTGTACGCCGTGCTGTCAGACGGTGTCCTTATGCCACACTCTTGTCATAAGGTGTCAGAGAGGCAACGCTGATCACAGAGGAGATGTTTGACTCTCAGGAGCATGTCTGCACACACAACAGGAAGCTGTACGCCCTCTTCCATACATGAAAATCTCCTCTGACGTTAAACCGGTCTGTGACTGAAAAACCACTGGTCCAGATGATTCTGAACGGCCAAAATTAAACTTGACGAGGGACAGCCCAATTGATTGGAGTTGACTCTGCCCACCTCAACAATTTGAACTGGGAGAGACGAGAGTTTGGTTAAGTCGTTCCGTTGGTCCACCTGCCTGACAATCAAAAAACACCAAAAAAGCAGAAATGTTTGCTCCTAAAAAATGAAAAAAGCTGATTTAATTCCAACTTTAGTTCAGAAGGTTTTTGGTTTGGTTTGGCCAACCAGCATGCCTGCTTTCTGTCGAACACCTGAAGGAACCTTGAAACTGACCAAGATTCTTCTGTGGTGGCGAGGAAAACAACCTTAATTCTGCATTAAAATGTTTTAAATTGCTCAGTTTTTTTAATGTTGTTTCCCTTTTTCTTTTTGCATTTCCTAAGATCACAATCATACCAGAAAAATCCGATTGCTGAAATATGAAAAACATCACCTGAAACCATCAGAAATGTTTCTGTTTGATGTAAAGCTGATGAGCTTTGCTTCGAGAAAAGCTCTGTGTGATGATGGTAGAACAGGAGCTTTGTGAGGGACACCAGAACTGCTGAGGCTGGACTAGAGCCCGCTGGTCCACATCCACAGGACGCCCAACATCCTGACAGAGCCCAACGTTTCCATCAAGCGATCCCGTTCAAAACCTGTTTCTGCTCCTAACTGTCAGGCGGCACACAAAGGCGAAGCTGCTTCACCTCACTCGCAGTCATGATGCAACCGTTAATGCACAGCAATGAAACGCAGCCAGAGAAACTCAAATGTGATAAATAATTCCCTTTCATGAGATGATGTTTCAAAACCAAGTCAGCAGGAAATGGCAAATGTTTAAACTCATGGTGTATTAATGAAGTTGTTGGTGTCGAGAAAAGCGGAGCAACATGAAAGACATCCTGCAGTAGCAGCCATGTCTCCATTATCCAAATGATGAACAGTGAAGGCTGCTCCCACCAAACTCTTTTTAAATATTTGATTAAAATGTTAAACTCTCAAACATTGCTTTACAAACTTGTGTTTGGAAGAGATTTGATTCTTAACTAGGAGCCCGGTTCTGCAGTGAGGTCAGGTTTCAGTGATCTACCTGTGACTGAATTCATCTGATGGTTGTTTGATTCTCTGTGAACCTCCTGTTGTGAATGAAAAACAAGCCAAAGCAACAGTTGGAAGAGAAATGTGGTCTTTGTCTTATTCCTAAAAAGCTTTCTTAAGTAGAAACCTCACTGAACTATGACAGCAAAAGTTCCAACTATCCTTCATTCATCAACTCTCAATCAGGATGATGGGTTTTCCGGACAATCTCCAGACACTTGCTTGCAGAGGCGTTCCAGGTTTATGTCCTGAAGAAGACCCGAACGCGCTGAAGGGACTAAACTCAACCACTAAAATACACTGTGGTTTATTTTGAGAGTGGAAAAACATTTCTCCTGAAGATTTTTAAAGCAAATCAAAGCATGTTTTGTTGTTTATTGAGTTTTGGAAGGACAAAGGTGCAAGAGAACTGTAGACAAAACCTACAGAAAACTAGAAGGGTCATTTATTAAGATCCAAACTCTCACAGTAACTTTGATCAAAAAGTTTTATAATAAAACTAATTTAAACTCACAGATTCAAAGACAGAAAAAAAGGCCCAAAAATAAAGTACAGCTAAACAATCATGATATGTAAACATGTAAAAACACTGTTGTTTATTTACAGTGTAAACACAGACAACCTTGACAGGAAGTGAGTGTCAAGAGAGCTATCATGTAAACCACACATGAATGATCTGAGGTGATACCTGACTCTCTCTAAGACATAAACAATCATAACTCCATATAAATAACCAACATTTGAAAAACAAGCCAGTTTAACATATTCTTAAACCCCAAAAAACCTCAATAAAATAAAGAGAACATTTTTTGAGGCTTTGGAATGACCCACAGCAGCATTCAAATGGAAAGATGTGTCAAAAGTTTCATTCATGTGAAGATGTTTGTGTCGTCTGGACAGCAATGAAGGCGTGAAAACATGACGGCGAGCAGCAGTCCTTCGGAAATCACAGATTCAACCTTCTGGTTTGAAATCAGATTTTTTTTTCTTTTTTATTCCATCCACCTACGATGAAAGTGATGAACCGTGAGGGATTATGAGACTTCATTAATCTGGTTCTGACAGCAAGCTGGTGCAGGTTTGTTTATGAAAAGCGTGAAATGCTGAAATTGCATCTGTTAGATCATGTGAACAAAATGAAAGGCCTCAAAGTGCTTCCTCATTTGTGCAACTTTCTTGTGAAATTGCTTCAGTTTTGTGCTGTAGTTATAAGTAATCAAAGGTCGGGTTTGTGTGAATGTCCTGTGTGACATCTTTGTTCACACGGGAAGCTTTGAGTGAATTCATCAACCACTGACAGCTCATTCTGGCTGCTCGGGCGTCTTCGGAAACATAATTAAATTGTCATCCACATCATCTCCAATATTTACTTCGGTCTTATTTGGCAGCTCCGTAAGTCTGAGTTAAACAAAGAAGTCTTATTTTTTCTTCCTTCCACTTTCTACAAAATGAAATGATGGTTAAAACTGTACTGAGGGGAAAACTTTTAGGAAAATCCATCCCAAAGGAACGTCATGAAAATGGAATGTACCATTGTTGTGTGTGTGGTAAGCACATCGTGAAGTATTTATAGGGATAATGGCTCCTTCCTGACTGCATGCAAATGCTGCACGCACAGTGTGTGCACGTTCCACACACCGTGTTAAATAAAAAAGTCCTTCAAAGTTGGATGTTTTCATCATCATGTACTTTAAGTGAACACATTAGGAGAGAGTGGATCATTGACTAGTGGTCATCTGTTTTGATGTTCTGTCCTTCCAAGAGCCGAGGCTGATTAAAGCCGTTCATCAATAGATGTTTATCAGATCTGCTCTGTAAATTTCGGCTTCCAGTGGCGGAGCTGCATCGAGACTCATAAAATGTTATGGATTTTTCTTCCTGTCAAAGCTCCTGTAGAAGGAACCTTCAAGGCAGCAGATGAAAGGATAGACTCTCAGTTCTCTGACTGACATTAACGGAAGAATGAAAACTTGCTTTAAGTTGATGGACTCACAAAAGCAAAGTCTGACCTGTGGTTTGCCGTTAGCTACAAACAGATGTTGTTCACTTCCTGTTTCTCTGTGGTCACCACTTCCACTGCTTTCATGAAGAGGAAATGTTGGCTTTGAAAAGCAGTTTCTTCATAAGTACATTTGTGACAAACTCTTTAGATTGTGCCTCCTGATATCCTCCTTCTGAGGCCTCGTTTAAGAAATCGGAAATCACATGCTTGACTGAAAAGGATTTTTTTCAACAGCTAGAAGCTGCATTTCAATAAACGTGTGTCAAAAGTTTGAAGTTCACATGTGATCAAACTGAAATATAACAAGGTATTTTTTTTTTATTTACTGTAACAGAAATCATTGAGCAGATTCTCTACATGATCACTTTCAGTACAATGGAGATTTTCTGTAAACACACTTCAAACTTCAGTGAATCCTCAACAGTCAGAAAAATGTCAGTGGTTTCTGACAGCTAAAACTTTCCCCTTTCAGCCGCTGTGAGATCATGATGGCAATTCCACCTGAAAGACTGCAATCACTCCTTTGTTTCAGCACAGGACGACGGTCAGAGCGGTGTGGGAAAGCACCGAGATCACAGCAGAGAACACAAAGTTTAGAAGATCACAGCTATACGTTTGGTTCTGTCCAATGAAAAGACAAATGAAAAGATTTTAAAGTAAAAGTTGCTCTGGATAATCATGTGGTGGAAAAAGTCACTGAAATTGAGTTTCTTGGAGTAATTATAGACCACAAAATAAAATACAAAAATATAAAGCAAGTCAAAGCTAAACTTGCTAGCAGTATAGAGAAAAACACGTCAACCACTGACACACAAAGCACGTCTACTAATATATTCATGGATGAAACTGCTATATTTACAGTACAGTGCAGAAGTCTGAGGAAATACTTACATTTGCAGTCTTTGTACATCTTACAAAAAAGCTATTTGAATAGTTCATGGTGGATGATGTGTGGTGTGGATTTATGGAATGGGTTGGACGAGGGTTTCAAACAAAGCAAAAGTTTACATGTATTTAAGAAGACATACAAGATGTCACTGATGAATGTTTGCTGGACTAGAAATGATCAATCCAAACAAATGATCAAATGTCCTTTCTGTATCAGTGTTACACAGAAGGAAGTTTACATTTGTTTTGAGACTAAAAAATGTAAATAGAAAAATGAACAACAAAAGGTGTAAACAAAGGATGAGACCAACCAAGAGTTTTCTTCTACCATCCTTTTAAAACATTGTTTTGCTTTATTTGTCTATTTTTAACGCTTGTTTTTTTTCATTTTGTATTTGAAAAAATGAATTAATAAAAGATGTAAAGATTGCAGATCCAATGTTGCTCTGAAGTGACTGTTTAGGATGAAGAAAACTAAACACAAAGCGTCAGTCATTTGTTTGAGAAAGGAAATCGATTTTACTTGGTTTTTTATTTGCTGTTATTTTTACAAATTAATCAAGTCATTTTTTTATTGTTGCCTTTTTAACTCAGTTATTCCACCTGAATAGGCACGCTTCATCTCCTGTCTTTTTGTTTTGTTCTGTCAAAGGCTTGAACGTGTTTCTTTGGAGGCGGGGCCGTCTGGGGTCAAAGTGTCATGCTGCAGATTGGTCGCTGGGAGTTTATTTGAGCTCGGCTTTCTCCTTGACGGTTCTGTTCCATACATTTATCACCTGCTGACCCATGTACCTGTACAAGTTACCACAATGTAGCATGTCGAACTAATTCATTAAAATTTCAATCTTGCCTCACCTTGAGTCCCGTCATAAAGCTGAGGCGCCACAGGTGAGATTGCTTACTGCGAGCTCGCCACCCGTCTGTGCTCTTCAAAGATAAACATGTGATGCGGTGAGGAGAGCGAGCAGGCGGACGGTCTAACGGATGGGACCGATCCATTAGAGCTTCAAGGTGCATCCGTTCCAGCGGGAGAACGGAAAAACCTTGAGCTGCTTTTGGGAATTGAAATATTGCTCCTGGAACGCTGTCCTTTCCATTCTGGGTGGAAGTTCTGCTGCATCTCTCCACAGTGTGTACAATGACGTCTGCTCTGTCATTGAAATTTCAACCATGAAATGACTATTTGTGAAAGATAGCTGACCTTGTTTGAGGGATTCTCTCTGAGCATCAGCAAAATTATCGGCCGAATCATTTACAGAAAAGCTTGAAGAAGACGAGTACGGGCTTTGGAATAAAGTTAAATGAAAGTTTATATTAGATAAAGATGTGAGAAATGACAGGATCGAACAAATCCAAATGCATGACATTTTAATCTTTTATGAAGACACAGGAAATTAGTTTGTAGAACGTTTGCGTTTGAAGGTTTTTTTTAATTTATTTTTTGCCGTAGAGGAAACTCCATTGCGATCCATTAGTGGAAGCTCCTGCTGGGAACATCCATGTGTTTCTAGGTCCCTCTTTCTTTTGTCCAAAAACTATAATTTTTTACAAAGACTGACTAGAGATCAGCTAGCTGAGTGTCCTCCCTCATAACCCCAGACTCTCAAAACACTTTCTAGTTACCTTGTTTGTTCTAGAAAATGCTACTGCTCCATGAAAAAAATAAAAAACCAGCTCAGAAGATCATGATCTGACCGTTCTGTGTCTAAGTTTAAACTTACAGTTCAACCATTACTTAGTCACATGATTAGCACTTATTCTGAGAGCAGCGCCCATAGTTTCAGTCCCAGTGAAAACCATGAGTTTGTTAATGATACCATGCAGGCCCTCAGGAGAACACTTGATGCTGTTGTTCCTTTGAAACCAAAGCTTGTTAGACAAAACCGGTTATGACTGTAGTTTAATGCTGAAACACGTTCCCTTAAACAAGTAACTTGTAAGATAGAAAGAAAGATGCACCACTCCAACTCAGAACAGTCTCTGAATAACTGGAAATATAGCCTTTTAAATTATAAAAAATCTCTGAGTAAAGCAAGAACCCAATACTATTCAACTTTAACATCAGAGAATGGAAATAATCCGAGATTTCTTTTTAGTACTACAGCCAGGCTGAGCAGCAGTCACAGCTCAGTGGAACCACATATTCCTGATTTAACTGTGTTCATTATCTGACACTGACTGTGCCAATAAAATTATTTTAAATAGGTGAACAATTACAACATTGATTTTCTATTAATTTAATAATACATAACAGGAACTAACAACAGTGTAGCCAAAAATGTTACATTTTCCTGAAATGAAAAAAAACCAAGTTATGCTGTAACTAAATGAAATGTGCTGATCAATAGACTGTCAAAAGAATGTTAAAATTTACATTAAAAAAAACCAAACAATAATTTACTTTCACTTTTGTATAACGTGTTGAAACATACGTATAACATTCAAAACAAATGTTTTCTGTCCTATTGAAAGATACACAATGTGCCAGACAATGACCCAAAGAATGCAAAAAAAAAAAAATACAGCAAATACAAAAACATACATTGATTTAGGTCGTTCTCTTTAGAAAAGGCTTCATTAGGTCTAATCCACTTTTCTTGCACATGGGGCTTCACAAGTTAACTTTTAAAGGCAACAAAAAAACACAGAACCACAGATGATGTGTGATGCCTGTACTGAGTTCCTTGTGTTGCATGAATGCAAATGTAGGTCTGATATTTAGTAATAAAACCTAAATGATTATTAGTAGATAAAATAAAAGAATGAAAAGTTTCAGGTAAAATAATGTGTAATGACAAAGTAACATTCTGAAATGTTGAGAATTACTGGCTCAAGGAGGTACTGCATTACGACCTCCAAAACCTTAACTTGTGTCTTAGACCCAATTCCTCTAGGCTTTTAAATGAACCTTCTCCCCTAATGAATCCATTTTAACTCCAATATCTTTCTATAAATAAGAAATGTTCCACAGTCATTTAAATATGCAGCTGTTAGACCTCAATGGCTAGTTTAGATCCTAGAATTCTGGCCAAGTATAGACCAATATCAAATCTCCCCTTCACATCAAAAATCCTAGAAAGAGTTTTAGTTAAGCAGTTATATCGCCACCTACAGGACAAAATTCATAATGAAGTTTTTCAGTCAGAGTTCAGACCTCACCATAGCACTGAAACTGCACAAGTTTCACAAGTAGTCACTAATGACTTGTTGACCTCAGAAAAAGGACTAATCTCTGTTCTAGTTCCGTTAGACCTCAGTGCAGCCTTTGACACTATAGACCACAGCATCTTAATCCAGAGACTAGAGCATGACAATCTGGTTCAGAGGATCTGCTCTCCAGTGGTTTGAATCCTATTTATGTGAAAGGTACCAGTTTGTGTGGGCTGCATGGTGGCGCAGTGGTTAGCGCTCTTTTTATTGAGTATTTCCTCACCAAGAAGGAGGGTCTAAATACAGGGATGTCAGTTTAGCTTAATCTGTTTAGTTTAGCAACCGGCTATTGTTTGTTTTTTAGGATTGACTTCTGTTCTTTGTATAAATACCGGTCTGAAGCCCACCGAGATGACTATGGTTGTGATATTAGGCAATAGAAATAAAAATTGAATTAAATAAGAATGTAAATGTCTGGAAACTTCCGGTTCCTTTGAGACTTTTGTCTGGCAGAGACCCTGTTGATGCTGGAGAAATATCTTCTGTCTTGTTGCTGTGACATGGTTTTCATACCTATTGCAGAGATGGGTCTGAAGCTGTTTCTGTTTCAGGTCATTGGTGATCATCTGCATCGGTTTGGTTGAAGTGGTTGATCAAACTGGACAGCAATGCTGCAAAATCCCAGATTTTGTGCAAGTGAACCAGTAAGTATAGATGCAGGTTTGGAGGCAAAACGCAGAAAGATCACGTATTAATTAAGAGGGTTTTTTCCACTTTGCATTTTGTAAATTTATTTTGTAAATTATTTACAGTTCTTGAAGTGTTCTTTGTTTCTCAAACTACTTCTGTATGCTGAATTGAATCTGGGACCCTAGAACAAACGTGGCCCCGGGGCTCCTGCCTGTGACACGCCCCTGCAGGGAGTCTGCAGATGGGGTAAATCCGTGTTGTTAGCTCATTTGCTAAACTATTCTGACAGCATTTTGCTTCTCGCCTGTTTATGCTCTCTGCTGCTCTATCTCTGTCTTCTTGTCTCTGCTTGAGGCGTGAGCTGAATGACAATCAGCCTCACAGATTCATTTTCTGTGGCTAAGTAGGAAGCGCTGATTCCATCTGCAGCGGTTGCTCACATCATTCTATAAAAACGAATTATTCCCGTTTTTCTTAATATTTTCTGACCCAGCTTAAAAATGACACACTTTGGTTTTTCTGTTGGTGCTTTTCTTTTTCAGAGCAGTAATAGAATTGAGGAAAATGTTCACCTTCCTGGAAAAAGATCCAAATGAATGCAGGGTTTACATGAGGTTCCACTTCAGTCTTTATGGGATGTTGCTTTACTGTGCTGTGCTGCTGCTGTTTACAGTTTATCTCTTTGGTTCTGGATGGCAGTTTGGTTACGGCGCGTTCACATTTCTGTTTTTCTATTTTGCTGGTCACATATGTCAAGCAAAAGCAGAGCATCAATATTCTTTCATTTTCTCCTGGTATTTATTTTTTTTTAATTCTTTTTGATTCTTATAAATGTTTTGATCAGAACTGATTGTTTTGAGTGTTTATCTCTTAGAATTCTTTAAAAATAGTCTTTGCATAATTTTAAATTTGGATTGAATTTTTAAAAAAGGGCTTGGACTCGATACGTTTTTCATTTTGAACCAACTTTGCACATTTTATCACTTGCAAAGCCCACAGTTTCTCCTGTCTGAAGACTGTCAGTCTGAGTTTCAATTCTCTTTTTCTTTCTTCTTAACACTTGACGTTACCATCAGGAAAGAGTTGGTGAAAAAAAGTCACTCACAGAGGCAGGTGGAGGATTTTGGCAAAGGAAAACCAAAGAACTGGACACAAACAATGACTGCATATGAGAACTGGACTGAGTGACCTCACCCCCCCTGATGTTGCAAACAGGAAGTACCTGCTGGCTCCAAGAAACAAAAAAATCCCATAAACTTCTTCAGAGAAACAAACAGCTGTAACTCAGTCACTCTGTTGGTCAGAATAAACATTCTTGCTCTGATACATTTTTTAACATCTTCTCAATGGTTCAATTTATTTTCAGGATATTTTCTTGTTGATAGTTATAAACGGACCCATCCGAGGCCTCAGTAATAGCATGTGGCCCCCACCTAGAGGGTTTGACAAATCTCCTGAGCCGCTTTCAGAGGAAGGGTGTGGACTTTGAGAAGCTCACTCATGACTGGCAACAGTAGTTGCCATAGAAACGTGACTCAGACAAACTCGGACCAACATGGGCAGGTCGTTATTGTAAAAAAAATGGTGACTGAATTGGTTTCATTTGGCTGGAGCCAGAGGTAAGTCCATTTCTGTGAGCAATGTGGGGCAGCCGTGGCGCAGCAGCAGCAGGGCTGTTGACCCCTGATCGGAAGATTGCAGGTTTGATTACCACCTTACTCTCCACGTGTCGTGGTATCATTGGGCAAGACACTGTACCTCACATTGCCTTTGGTGGAAGGTTGGCCAGTGGAGCTGCCATCAGTGTGTGAATGAGACTGTGCCTGTAAAACGCTTTGGACCTTTGAAGATGGAAGAAAAGCGCCATACAAGTGTGCAACATTTATCATTTGATGTCACACTCAATCCAGTTCTATATACCGTCAAGGGTCTTAAATCAGGTTGCAGCTCAATGTTAGCCCTAAATCCAGGTCAGTAAAAAAGAGGAACAGGAAATACAGAGTCCCTCAGGGTTCAATTTTTGGAGCACTTCATTTTGACCAATACCGTTTGGGTTAGATTTCTAAAATGTTGGGAGGATGTCTGTGGATCAGGGGGTCGAACTGCTGGTAACTTTCAGGTTTTGAACTGGATTTGCAGTTTAGAAACATCGAACATTTACTACATCTTTCAGTTTTCAGACTGAGTTTCACTGCATTGGTCTGAAATTTTAATTAGAAAAACTCGAACTTGTGACTAATTGGAAGCAAAAAAGAAAATCTGAAGATCCCGATGTTCCTTCTGACACAGGAATGCCAGATACATTTTTGCCCTGATTTTGTTGGAAATGGGTGTGACACTAAAGAGCTGTTTGTTTTAACTTAAAGTAAAAATAGTTTTTCTTTTGTTCTGTTAGAAATCAGGTGTTCCTGTCTGAGTCATCCTGGCAGATGACTGAGTCCAGCAGACTTCATGAACAAGCTGAAGGCTTCAGACTTTCTGCTTTATCTTTTTTTTTTACTCCTCGTTCCTCCTTTTCCTGATGTTTGCGTTTTTTTTTTACTGTCAGCGTCCTGCACTTAGAGCTTCACCTTCTCTAAGTTTCCACAAGTCAAAGCATATGCTTAAATGACTGCCTAAAAATACAGAATTTCTATTTAAAACCCGTCTGTCATCAGTCGGAGCGTCATGTTTTTCTTGCCATGATCCTTCCAGTCGAGCAGAAGAGCTGAGCTAGACCGGTTTGTAAAGGCTGCACAAGCTCTGTAGTACAGATAGATTGATGAGGTTTATTTAGAGAGCAAGAAAAGCTGGAAATAGAGGGAGGGAAGCACTCAGCTGGAAAGAAAAAGAAGAAGAAAAGAGGGGTGATGGATCTCTAATCTGAAAAGATTAAGTTGTAACAAGATGTCCTCAGTGAAAGAAGAACAAGAGGGAAGTCCAAAAAGAACAACAAATGTGTTTCTATCTCTGAGGTTTACCGAGGGAAAAGTACTTGTGGCTTCCTTTAACTGTTGCTAGGCAACTATAGTCACTAGTTATTGGAGTCAGTAAGTAACAACAAAAGGAAACATTTTTCGCATAAAAGACACAAAACTTTCCATAACTGATGCAGTTTCAGAAGTGAAACCATTTAGGAATTCAATTTAATTTCAATTAAATATTTGTTTACAAAAAGACATTTGAACCTTTTCACCTTTTTGTTATAAAGGGCCCATACCATGAAAAACTTACTTTTCAGCTTTTCAGTGAATTCTACTGTTCATTCCTCACTCTAAAAAACTTTTTGATCGTTTCATGCATTTCTGAGAAATCCTCTCAAAACCTGTGCTCTGTGCAGCAGCCTCTCCCCCATGGAAAACAAGAGGTTCTCACGAGCTGACATCATAGATTGAGGACAGCCTTTCAGGAAGAGTCTGCACACACACTTTTTCTGTGGAACAGCTGTGAGCTGTAAAACGCTTTCACTTTAAAAGCTCAAAATGCACATCCATCTTTGCAAAAGGTTTGAATGTTGTTTGTTTGCATTCACAGACACGCACAGACACGCACAGACACACTGAGGCTCTAGGATGCTGTCGTGAAATGGGCGGGATGTAGTATATGTAGTGTACTCTGAAAGGCTTAGGAAAACCGTGGTCTTTCAAATCTCCGTTTCAGCATCATCAACCTGAATGAAATCATCTGTCCATGACATGGTACTGGAAACAGAGAAAGCTCAGACAGTGGATTGAAAAATGCACACCTTACTTATGACTACAGAGTGGCGTGAGGACGCTGGACAATAGCATCACCCACACATTATAAGTGAGTGTACTTTCCATTAACCTCACGAGTTCTTCATGAAAGACTTACCACACGCTCAACAATGGTACATTCCATTCTCATGACGTCCTTTGAGGTGCTACGGGCCTCAAGGGACCTGCAAGACATGCCTGCGCCCCCTGCAAGATGCAATCGCTCTGTCTCTATGA
Organism: Oryzias celebensis; assembly: GCA_014656515.1. Taxonomy (NCBI): domain Eukaryota; kingdom Metazoa; phylum Chordata; class Actinopteri; order Beloniformes; family Adrianichthyidae; genus Oryzias; species Oryzias celebensis. The sequence continues at coordinate 25,770,871 of BNCR01000013.1, forward strand.
CCCTCCACGGACGCAGACAATCCGCAACACCCGTACGGGTCAAACCCGTATGGGCCCATGAGACTCTGGCCTTACGAGCAAATGACTGTCATGATCAAATGCAGACTTCATGTGTGTGAAAACAGCTGAAAGTGAACTGTACGTGTAAAATAGAAATGATTATTGACCTAAACGTTAGCCTCAATTCACCAACCGGTCAAAGGACAACATGACTTCATGAGAAGCTTCAACAAATGATTCTGGGAGACAAAGATGAGGCTTTTCAGTGTGGATGTGAGAATCTTTTAAAGAACTTATGGAAAGTTTGAGTTTTGAAAAAAGCTTCCAACCCTTTTTGTTTTCCAGCTGATGAATCTGTCAGCTCTCCATCCTTCTCTCAGGATGAGGAGAACATCTGCAGAGGAACCGCGTGGACAAAGGTGGAGTCCATGCATTATGGAACATCTCCCACACAGAGGAGGACGGCGTGGCCTGCGGAGAATGCTGATGAGGGAGCTGGGAGCTGCATCGCATTAACATCAGGAGTCGTGGTGAACGCGGAACGCTGGTGTTATCAGCCAAAACATACAGGAAGTGAGGACACGCTCAGGGAAGCCATGGGATTCTGAAGGTTATTTTTGGCTCCGCTGGAGATAAAAGATCTGATTATAGATAAACAACTTCAGCCGCTGCTAAAACGGTAGAATCCTCGTTTGAACGCCTGTTTCTCTTTTGCTGAGTTTTTCCAGCAGCAGATATCTTTCTCAACAGAATAGATTCTAAAAGGGTTTAAAACTTCACTGCTTTCTACAGGAAGTTTCATTTGGATTTTTCTCCTGGAGTTTTTTATATGTATGATCATGTTTGGATGTTAGTCGGTATGGATTTAGTGTTTGTAGAGAAAACAACAGACGTTCCTGCTTCCGCAGAAAAACAGTTTTATCACAAAGGGGTAAAGTTCTGCCTCGGAGGCTTCACTGAAAGCGAGCAGCTCCCCATCAACCACTTTCCTGGTTGGTACATGAAAACATTATCTGCTAATCTCTGCCTGTTGGCACAGACACTTTATTCCTGAGCTCTTAATACTTTCAGATCAGCCTCCTGCTGCCTTCTCCTCTCCGTCTCTCAGAGTTCCTATGTGAACTGATGCTGTGATGATCGCAGCCCCTCACTCACCGATAAACAGCTGGAGATCATCTAATGAAGGGTATTTTCATTAAAAACGTTGTTGCTAAATTTAATTTCTGTCAAAAGTGCCACCCCCCCCTCCCCTTTACATGTGATCAAGGAGGGAAGGACTGATGACAAAGAAAAAGTGACTCAAATGTTTAAAAAAGTCTGAAATGAACCAAAATACATGTATTCATCAGTTATCCTGGTTATGCTACAAGATAAGGCAAAACATTCATAAAGACATGAAATGTAACTAAGAATAGCAAAGAATATATAATCCTAAAATAATATCATTAGTACAGAACAATCTAACAAATCCTGTACTGTAAAAATAGAAGATTTTCATGAAGCTTTTGATTCAGAGGCTGCTCCTCAGTGTTTGTGTGTCTGCAGTCATGGTTCCAGCGTCACATCTTTAGTTCACGTCACCTTTCACACCTTCATTCCTCAAAGAAAGCATCTGGAAGGAGAGAAAGAGGATTTGAGTTGAACTTTTTTCCTGTTATTGGCAGGATTTCTTCTTTAAATGTCCATGTGTACTTAAAGGTAGAAGACACTTTAATCCCAGTGACTCACATGAATCCCTGTGAGAGTTGTGAGGTGGATTCTAGGGTTAGCTGATACAGGGATGTGAACAGGGGAGTGGATTTCATTCTAACTGAAGCATGCAGCAGCATTTTGGATGATCTGCAGAGGCCTGGTTCCCCAGTTTGTTAGAGGATAGTTACAGAAATCCCAGAATCCAAACGCCAATGTGGAATTCTGCTGCTGGGAAGATGGAGCAGGACAGACCAGGACTCGGGTTGAGTAGAACAGCATGCTCACGCTCTGACAGCCTGAAGATCGATGGATTCGCTCTCACATTCTCACGTCTCTTTATTGATCTGCCCTCCGTTTACGAGGACTTGTGGGTTCTCCGGGACAGGTTTGCAGGCCTTAGTGTTTTCCAAATCAGCCCGTCCTCACATCTGTTACTCAGACACACCTGATCCAGGTTTTCATCTGAGAAAAGACCAGAGACATCCAGCAGATGCTGTATGTAGGGAGCTGCCCACCCCTGGTTTACAGAGCTGACCAATGAGGACACGAGTTCAGGTCCTGCAGGGCCGAGTGTCCTCTGTCCACAAAGTGTTCTTTAAATCAACAAACAAACAAAAAAACTTATTCCACTGTCCAAGAGCACAAACTCCCAACTTTCCTGCAGAATTCATTCCTTAAGCTGTTTTTCTGCAGTTGAACTCTCCTGAATGCTAATGAGGAAGCAGCTGGTTCGTTTCCACAGTATGTCACCAAACATTAAATATTTATTCTTGGTGAGGACGGTTCAGAGGATGCAAAGCTGAGGTCATGCAGAAGATCTGCAGGAAGGAGCTGCTCCATGCAGCATCAAAGTTCCTGCAGAAATGGATTCCCTCATGTGAAACAGCGGAACGGGGATGTTGGACAGCATGTCCAACTCATTAGCTCTGCAGTTTCTTTACGTCTCAGCCGTTATGTTGAGTCATTACACTGCAGGAAACAGCTGAGTCATGTTTGCAGAAACCAGGCGCTGCTTTGCTGCAGAAGCCAGGGTTTGCCGTGGCTTTCAGTGTAACATCTGGCTCTTCAACAGGCAGAGGAGCAGAACCAACGCCCTCCGCGGTACAACCTCCTCCTCCAGCTCCGTTCTCTGTCACATGTTTACCTCTGATCTACATTTGCTGCTTTTGCTGTGGTAGAGTGGACGCTGCACAGCCTTTTCTGAACAGAGTGTTTTCTTAGTGATTCAAAGCCCAGCATTTCCCCATCGCAGGCAGAGGGTCCCTATGTGACTGCACTTTTAGGACAGTGGCACATACCCCCCTGCCAGCAGTGTTTTTACAGCCCATCTGTCTGAATCAATGAGCCCCCGCAGCACACATTTCTGCTGCAAAGTCTGTCTGTATTTTCAGATCACTTCAAAAAATATCAGAACAAGCCTGCAGTCAGTTCTCCAAAGTAAAAGCTCTCAGCTGGAAGTCAAAGGTTTATCCCACCACTGCTCCTGCGGGGATGAAGATCCGGGTTGGTGAAGATCCCGATCACACACGTGCACCATACAGAGCACCAGGAGGCAGCATGAACCATCAGTCGGAGAGGCAACTCTTCTGCCCTCCTCACGTTCACACGCTTATCAGCACATAGACCCCCACAAAAAATAAGAACTTTACAAACTTTAAGAAAAAAAAACTCCAATAAATCCTCTCGAGTTAAAATTGGTTCCACTTTTTTAAAGAAAACTCACTTAGTAAAATTTTCAAACTAATACGTAATGAATGCAAGTCATAACAAGAACTGAACCTCTTGTAAATACAAGAAAACAAAGAAATGGATCACATTTATGAAAGAAATCAAGAAAACTATGAATCTATGAGGGTGTTTTTTTTCAGCGCCTTTTATTGACGTGAAGTGAAAAAGGCACACGAGTCAAACACGCCAAAAACCTTTAGAAAATGTCACTTTATGTTCAGGATTTTCCTCAAAGATTGCAAAGAAATAAGATTACTAACAAGAGTCAATGAATCTGGTTTAAGACCAAAAGATATCTGTTTTCTTAAACTTTACTTACAGGACTTTCACGATCAAGGATCTCATGATTCCTGTTGACGGGAAAATCCCTCAGAATCAAGAAGTGCTAAAAGCTTAAACAAGATTTTGCATTTTTATTGATTTAACTAATGATGCATTCAATGGGTAATGCTTAGTTGTGTTTTAGTGCATTCATTAAACTTATTTCACAAAAAGGACCACTGAGAACAGAAAGTTTGTGAAACTTTAAACTCTGGTTGGAGACAAAAGAAAATTTCACATCATCGCTAAGATAAAGAATGATTTCCTCAGACTAACTTCAATTGAAACGCTCATAATTCAGTCACACTTACGGTTAAAACAATGACATTTTACTACACACACACACACACACACACACACCCACAGGTGTAAATTTACATGCACACACACGCCTCTCCTGGTGGCTGACAGGTCACTCCTGATATTAAAGGCTGTATTTCTGGGTCAGTTCCACTTCATAAAATGAGAATCCTGACAGGAGAAAAGGAAGACCCATCAGAGTAAAGTTCACATCTGACTTCCTGTTTGGTGGGGGTCCAGACCTTTTTGATTTTTGTGCAGTAAATGGCAGCAAACATCTTAGACCAGAGAAAGCCAACTTCAGGCCTCGAGGGCCGCATTCCTACATGTTTTCCAACATACCATGCTCTGGCATGTTGTAATCGGCTGGACACACCTGAAGCAGGTGATCAGTCATGAGGACAGCTTGGGTATCTGGAAATGATGCAGACACAGCAGCCCTCGAGGCCCAGAGCGGTCCATCTCTGTCCTCGACTGGCTCCAGGTGTGGACATGGTTGTGTTCTGATACATCTGTAAAGTATATTTAAAATGATTGTGTTTCTTGGACCGCTCTGGTTTTAAGGCCCAATAAGTCAAAACTGCTTCACTGCATTTGACTCCTGACTGCATTACCCATAATGCTCCAACAACCCTAACCCTGTGCGACTTCAGAGTAACAGTCAAACTGGAACATTTTGACAGGTTTTTAAGTGCTGTGTTAGTAAACAGAACCAGAATTCATACATGAAATGCACTAAGACTGTCAGTTTTTGAGAAAACTAAAGGATATTAAGTAAAGTCCAAGTTTTTTTAATGATTGATGGTGCAGCCAAGTCCAGCTGGTGTTCCTCCTGCAGACATGGTCCATCTAATAAGATGATAAAGTGCGGGAGATGTTTGTGCATTTCACCAGACTGTTCTGATTTGTTCTTGTTGTTTTGTTGTCTGGGGCTGTTGGCTTGACAGATGGAGAGGGGTAAGTGCTTTTGTTCTTTCTACCCCTGCGGCTGTGAGGTTTTACCCTCCTTTGTTTCAAACTGATATGCAGAAAATTCTTCATCAAGTTGCCATCAGGAAGGCAAAGCGAACACGCCGTCAGAGAGCAGTTCTCCAGGGAAATCTACTCATTTATGAAATTCATCGTCTTGTAAACAGGACACCGTCACAAGTTATTTCATTTCACCCATCAGAACTTTATTAATAACGCTGCTGAGACACTGTCATTGATTTTTTTACAGGAGCTTTAGAAGACTGCAGTTTGGAGGTTGTCATATCTGTTTCATCAAATTACCAGAGAGAACTAAGAAACGGGAACATTTGACCCAACAGGACTCCCAAAGCTCTGCATGATGCAAACAGTTTTCAATGATTGTGGCCGAGCTGCTGAAAATGTAGAGAACGAAGATCATTCATGTGAACTTCAATACACACATTACATTGACAGCAGGTTATTTTTTCATTTAGGTCCAAAACCAACACACTCTGTGGTTGAGAACAGTTGACTCCAAAGTCCAGCTGGTCCACTTGCTCATTTCTGTGCAAGGAAATCAGTCCAGTTTGCAGATCTGGTCCTGAGTTTGGTTCAGAGGACTCTGGACCTGCATTCCTCATAAACTAAAACAGCAAAGAACAAAACAGACAATGGTGGGAATAGTCAAACAATCAGCTGTATAGGCTTTTTTTCTATACCTGTCCTCAAGCTCCTCCTTTTTTATTGACAGCAAACCAATGATCAGAAAGCATACTGGTGAAAAAGTGTCCATGAACAGCTCTGCTCTCGGCATCTGACCAGGACAACACTCACGCTTTGACATGTTTGGTTAGAATTCCAGAAGCTGCTCAGATGATAAGAAAAACGTTTTCTAGATCAGGGGTTCCCAAGGCGGGGAGATCGCACCATAGTAAGAAAAAAAAAAATAAAGGCAAAAAAATGAAATAAAAAAAATGCTGTCAGCCAATCATCATCTTCACTGTAACACTCTAACACTGTTCATATTATCAAACACACTTTTCTTAACATGTCAAATTCCACAACAAGCGTCATCTCATCTCATCCTTCAGTCTATCTTCATATTTGTTCTGTTAGAAACATGAAAAAAATGTAATTCAGCTCCAACTGAACATGTGGTCTGATTGCATTCACACTGTCAGTGAACGTACCAAGGTTCACTTTTTATAGTGAAACAAGCTCTTTAGAATTTTTAGAGTTGGCTGGTTTGGTCCTTAAAGGAGGTCAAGTGAACTTTCACAGCTGCAGAACAATCCAAAGAAACCATTTTTGGAACTCAAACAGGTTTCCAACAGGCCTCTTATCTGAAGGCCTTTTTTATCATTTCTGTTTAAGTGCAGCCTTCTTCTGAGAACGGGTCCCAATGTGGCCTAAACAAGAAAAACCAGAAAAAGAGAGGACAAGGGGACTTTGGGTACAAACACCATCATACTTACAGTAGATTTGGAGCTGAACTTATCTTTAGTCACTTGTATATATATTTCTGCATGTACAGCTCTGCATGTTAAGTCAACGTACAGACGCGAGCTGTGATTGGAGCATTGGGCGTGGCGTGTCGGCCTGGCAGCAGAGCCTCTTGGGTGTTGGGCGGCAGCACATTCTGGATGTAAAAATTTAACCATCAATTACTTGGTATTATTTGTCTTTTTTGATCAGGACAATAGTAAAACGATCCCTCGACGTTCTTCTTTGTTTCGTTTTTTTTTTTCCCTCCTCAGATTAATGCAGGACAGCAAGTCATCAAACTGGGTCACAGAGAGGCAGAAGTACCGCTGAAAGCACCATCATTCAGACGCAGCGCCTGGAGTAGATGGTGAAGCTCACCGTAAAGGAAAGTCTCTGAATGATCTCATGAACCCAGACATGGAGACAGGATTTTGTAGAACTCTTCAGAATAAATAAATCTGGTCTTAATGTCGTCCGTGTCATTCAGGCACTGAAAATGAAATATACAGTCAATGCGTTTACGTAGTAAGAAGACTAAAAACATTGGACAGTAGCTCCTCCCACGCCCGGTGGGAGTGTCAGGTTTATGAACACGGTTTCGTTGAGCGTCCAGATGCAGATTCACTACACGTTTGGTGTGAATGCAGCTTTGGATCAGAGAGGTTCAGCATCAAAGTGTCGGTTTGTACTGTTCATGTAAACCTACAGTTATGGTGGCACGAGATAGGGAGACTATGTAGCCTAATAGAGTTAAAAAAAAGAGAGAGAATGGAGTGCGGCCTCATGCAAATGACGCCCATCTCTGAGCTCTGTTGTTTGGTCAGACACCTCCACACCCCCAGAAGGTTGGTTACAAATACATCCAGGATCTCTTTTCTTCAATTGTCTCGACTCTAAAACTGGAAACTGCTGGCAGGAACACCACCAGAGTCGCCAAACATAAACAGGCGAATTTCCCTGAAAACGTGTTGATAAAATTAACCCATTGCTTTTCAACAGATTTCCAGAGAAGCAGCTCTAGAAAACATTTGTGGTGTTTCATGACTAAATTGCTGCAGTTTTCTAGTTGAAGACTCCAAACTCATCTGTATGCAGCATAAGGAAAAGAGAACAGAAATGAGAAGCAGGACCCTGAGCGCACATCCAGCAGCAAAAAGAAAGTTGAGCATTTATCTTTAGAATTCTTGCAGTAATGAGCTTTGTGGGGCAAATCAATCACACTGATGAAGGTGGTCAAATGAAACAAGCTGTGCTGCAGTTGTACTGCAAGAAAAGAAATTGGTTTCAGCATGCTTTGTTAGCTGCACTTTGGCTGTAACTCTCCTCAGGCCTTCACTGCAGTGAAGCTGGAAAAACTTTGCCTTATTTGGTAGAGTTTTTTCTCATTAACATCTTCCAACGAGCAGCAAAAGCCTGTGGTATTGATGAAAGCGCTGTGAACATTAACATGGATTAAGAATCATTTCAACTCTTACGGAACAATAATAAGGATATTAAGCTCAGATTAGTTTGAAGATAAATTCATTTTACTTAATCCATTAAGCTGATTGAAAACCAGAAAATGTGTTTGCAGCATTTCATCTTTTATTTTGTTGTTTCTTGTCTTTCTTCCAGTGATGCTAAAAGTCCCACTTGGATCATCGTTGGATCCATTCTTACAGAGTGCTCAGTGTAAATTATGATGATGCTGTTTTTAGCCAAACCTGCGCCGCTTTCTAGGCCATAGTTTCTGCAGAGCGGCAGCAGTTCATTAGAAATTCACCTCTGAGTTGTAGGTGGGACTGTTGGCACAAAGCAACCCCGTCCCCCCTTCCTCTCCCTGTTGCTGAGAGCTCAGAGCAAGGAGCTTGTGATCCATCCAGCGCATTTTCTATGTCACAAATACAATCTTTTTCTAAGATTTCTTTTTCATTTGCTAGAGAAATAGTCAGAAATGCAATTTTAACCTTAACTTTATTTATACATAACCTCCATCATCTGAAAAATACCACAAGAACATGCTAACAAGACCAATTCATCAGAGTTTGAGAGAATTTCAAAATAAATGTTTGCTTTATGTGACCTAAAATTATGTCATTTTTCCAAACTGTTGCAAAACCACAGATCAACTGATTCTGGATTCAATAAATGAAAGTAAACTAAAGAAAATAACATCAGACTGACTCAAAATGTCAGGGATTGCGTTCTCTTTTTACCTCAAACAGAAACCTTTGGTCGTTTCTCAAAAGTGTTTCTTGGATTTAAAACAAAGTTTGGTTTTTCTTTGAAAAAATGAATCGGTTTTAACTATAAAAAAATGTTTTCTTCCTTGTTTCATGTTTTTCCCAAAAGACTGAACATCATTTGAAACTGGTTCCAACATGTCAACCAGAAGCAGTTTGATAGAAACACTCTCGTGGAGCCAAGGAGGAGTTTACCTGAATTCACCTCCTCTTCCAGCACACCCAGAGGAAGACATAACACCTCTGAGCTTCTCAAAAGGAAAAATCCAGTTCTAGTGCCATCAAACAGCTGCAAACATTGTAAAATGCATGTGCTTTTTGGTCTCCTGATAGAGGATTTGGTGAAAGCTTCACCTGGTAAAGCCTCATACACAAGCTCAGCCTGAACCGTCATGGTCAATGACACAAAACCACAACCATCTGAAGGCAGTCCAGGCCGTGTCAGCTGCTCGTAAATGTGATGAATGCTGGAAATAAATCTGACCTGCTGTGCTGCTGGTTTCTGTCTGGAGGAGGTATTTGCCCTCCGCCTTTGAGCCCAGCTCTGGCAGCGCTGCACGGTCTGCGTCGGACAAATGACTTTCAGTTCATCAAGACAGTTTAACAAGCAGCTGCTGTCTGACTGCGACTTCGGCATCACGCCGCTCCATGCTTTACTGCTGCACCGACTCCCACAAACATCAGATGGAAACGTTCTCTCCTCTCCGTTCCTGCAGGACCACAGTTGGAGCCAAGCAAAGAAAAGACATGACGGAATCTGTCAAAAATTCATAAAGAACTTGAAGTAAACATAAGCAGGATTAACTGTCATTCCCACTGATGTCCTGAATTATTTTCTTTTGGAGACTTGCAGCCTCAGTATCTGCTCTTCACTAAACATTTTCAAAAAGATAAATGCGTCAAACATCTACAGTGTTGCATTCCAGGTAAGGTTCTAGGGTTAGTTAGGAGAATGACTCAAGCAAAAGCTCTGAATCCCAGTTACCTCACTGTAGAGGTTCTTGTCTCGTTCATTTGCTTCATGAAGTTGGGGTTGATTGACTTAATCACTAATGATGACTTTGTTTTTGACAAAAGAAAAAAACTTGTGAGCATTACAGAGCCTGGATTTCGTTTGATTTCTGGTTCGTTTTCTGTGGAGATGGCTCCTCCCATTTTGACCCAGTTTGTCGCTGCTCCTGGGTTCTCTCCTGTTGGGCCCTAACAAGGTTCTGCAGTGACAGTGACATGGTTTTACTTGTGAGGAATTTACCAATGTATTTGAAGTTGTATTTATTAGTATTTAAAGCTGTTACTTCCTTGTGTTGGTGGCTGAAGATTTAATGCTGGTGTTGCATCCAGAGAAGTTTCTGTTCTGATAGATTTCATGAAAAAATATTTTTTCAATGGATCCATCAAATGTATTGGCTAAAGATGGATTTTAGCTTGGCAATCCTTCTCTTTCCACCAAAGGGGGCGTGGTTAATCCAATAAACCTCCAAGAGTCCTGCACGGTGCTCCTGTTGGTCACAGATCTGCATCTTTGTTGTAAAATTAGTCAGTAAAAAATCAACATCTCTACAAAGATGACAAAATGAACTTCTATGCTGATGATGATCTGACATTTGCAAAAAAAACATTTTGTTTTTTGCAGAACAGCTGATCAGTGGAACCTCAGTGTTTTAGCAGAAAACATTTTTAGACTTTTGCAGATTCCTCTCTTAGCCTCTGCAGCATGGCGATGATGGACAGGTGATGCGTTGCCCTCTGAGATAGAAATCAGCCAAACACGTAAACACTCAGCAAGAAAAATCAATATCCTCACCTTTTTTGGGATGATAAGAATAATCCAGAGATGGATCAGCAGGAGCCTCAGGGTTCCATTTAGCCATCTGTTAACTTGTGTGTTTGTGTGTGCAGCTCAGCTTAAAGGCCACGCCGACCCGTCTGGTCCTCCAGATGACCTTCCTCTGAGTTCCCTCCGACCTCCACTTACCTCCTTCCTGCTGAAGCATCGTTTGCATCCAAACAAGGTTCACAGACTGTCCAATGAAGCCGTTTTACCTGAAGAAAACATGTAATAGTTATTTACATCACATGTTTATGTTCTCTATATTGATGTCACTAAAGGCAAAAGAAGTTTGTAAATCCAAACAAATAGATCTTTGTCCATGTCTGGTTTTTAGAAATCAATCTTTTAAGATTCTTTGTCATTTTTAATGATCTTTTTGCTTCATGGTTTCAGTTCAGGTGGATGAACATTAATGTGTTTCAATGGAAACTTTAGAGAAGTTGAAACATTTCTGGACGCACTCTTGACTGTTCCTGTAGGTCTTCCCTAAGATGTCCATAAAAACTACCTTCTGATTGTACCAATTCCTCTTTTCCTCACTTCCTAACCGTCAGGTTGCACGCAAGGAGCGCTCACGCATCACGTGACCAGCGCTAACGGGATCCTTGTTCAGTCCCCAGGATTTGGGGGGATGAAAAAACGAAAAAATGTTTGACACGCCTGGAGCTCACCTACAGTCATGATAAAAATGAGGACACCCTATGAAATCCCGTGTAGTTTCCCACATTTTTGGAGACATACACTTTTAATGTCAATTTGAACTTCACTGAGAGTTGAAAGTGATAAAACTTTTTTAGCTCATTTCAATGAAATGTCATTTCAAAAGAATTTAATTTTTCTAATTTTTAAGTTCTGACACTTCACACAAGACATTTAAGGGATTGGTAAATGCCTCAAAAAAAGTGTCTCAATGAGCAAATATTGCTTAATAGTTGCAGGAGGTCCGAATATTGACCTCATTTAAAATGTGACTTTTTGTACAGGTATTTTTTATATTAGTAAAATAAAAAGTTTTTGTTCAATTTTTAATAAATCACTAACTTTTTCAGACATTTTTAAAATGAGTTTGGAAATTGGTAAATGAGCCTTTTTTGAGACAGAGCTGATTAGAGTTGATGTAGTACAAGTGTTCACTTCGACCTGTCTGCAGCGTACATGTAGAGATACATGTGCAAGGAGACGTTCACTCCACGGGTTCTACCACCTTGATATTTCCTAAGGGTCACCTGTGTACTAGTGAAGCAGGAAGCAGTCAGAACTCTGACTCTGTGTGCACAGGCCACCAGAGGGGGAGACAGAGGACAGCCTCCTGACACCCGGACAGGTTTGACCATGTTTCACCCGTATCCACCAGTAAGCGTTCACACCGGCCTCCGCACCCGTTTTCTGTAAAAACTTTCACCGTCTGCAGAACCAAACATCATCAACATGAAAGGTTTGGAGTAAAGTTGTCACCTAACAAACAGCAGTGCATCTTGTTCTTTTTAAATCAGTGATCATGTTCCAAAAAGCATCATCATCCTCATATTGTCATTATACAGAGAACAGGAAGTGACATGGCAGCAGCAGAACACTGATGTGTTACCAACTCGTACGGCTTTGAGTTTAAGTTTTAGCTTGAACAAATCCGACAAATCCCACAAAAAACAGCTCCCTCAAAAAATATACATTTCTGTTTAAAAACCTAAAATCAGACGCTCCGGAGTGCAACTCAAATATATTATAGGAACTTATGACACGTTTAAGGTCATATTAGGGGTCACTGTTTCTAACAAACCCAAAGCTCCATCTTCAGGCTGGATACAGATACATTTAAGTCATTTCTTCCCTGTTGGCACAGAAAAGTATCAGTTTCTTAGACTGTCAGTAGGACAATTCCCAAATCTACCAGCCAGTTGACAAGGCTGCCGCCTTTTTCAACCCCACAGCATATTTGATCCCTGCGAGTGCACATGATGTTGTTCCCGAATTCTCCTCGCTCTGAGTGACAGTGTGTTGGATGCATTCCAGTACAAGTGATTTTCACAATTTGTCCCAGCCCCCCAGGGAAATTTTGCTTGTGGCACCCACCAATTCCCTCCTCTCCGTGAGTAAAATGGGTTTCCGGCGATTGCAGGGGAGAAAATTGCTTGCTCTGCAGTGAAGGACATTTGCTGTAAATGCAGTTATGGTCCTGATAGGACCCCTGTGGTCAGCGGGAAGCAGAATTATACAGTTTTATGGCTGAGATCGGCCGTCAGCTCCGGCCTCCTTTCTGCCGCTCGCTGGATGTGATGCAGGGATGAGAGGCAAACGGCTAAAGCCGCCTTTCCCCATATGAGTCACATCAGGCCATTGTAAATATCTGATGATAACTAGTCCCTTCTCAGCAACTGTAAATGCATTTGCATCCATTTTGAGCAACACTCAACATAAAGAAAGACGCTAACTTTTGATCCTGCTTGCAGGCCTTGATGGTGACTGAAATTATTGAAATATAGTCACTTCAATGGAAACTCCTTCATTCCAAGAGAAGAAATGACTTCTAATTGGATTTGAGGATTATCCATCTGATGCTTGTGAGTTCATTCATCATTTTTCTAGTGTCAGGTGGGATATCATCTTTACTTTTATGACTAAATCTCTACTGTAATTAAAACCAGTTATTTTCAGAGCTGCAGCTTTTCAAACCCCTCCACTTGAAAGGCAACAGCTCTGACTTCTCCACTTTTCTATTGGCTGTTTTTTTAAGATGTAATACTACACTTTATCCAACTGTGAATAATAAAAAATGCGAGTTCCAGAAAGAACGCCAAAAAAACAAGTCAAAATTACTTTATTACCAAGAAAAGAAACCAGAAAACAAACGAGCTTTAAAATCCTGCTGAGACAAAACCCCCCAAACAGAATGACAAATGAGCAAACACTTACCTGGTTCACACAAAGACCAATTATGAAGATACACTCCATTATGAAGAACATTCTCTAACAGAGAACATGCAGATGTGCGCCGGCCCTCAGAGAAGGACCACCTACACACGTGCACCTGGAGCGCTTTCAAGCAAGTTTCTACTCAGAGAAAATAAATCTACAATCGCTCTGTCGCTTAGGGATTTTTACCTACAGACCTGAATGAGTCAAACATCATCTTTATACGTCACTACACATGAAGTTCAACAGACAGCTGCCAGCCGGCGGTGGAGATACCAGACCAAACGCAACCAGGTAGAAGCTCGCCGTGTCCTTCAGTCTCACCTCCAGAAGTATAAGATAAGTTTCCAAAGAAAAGCAAAAACCTGGCAAGACCCTCCTAAACCAAACAAAATGTGCAGTAAGTAGGGTTTGCATTGTTTCTGCTGTTTTATGAAGCATTTAGCATGTTCAAGAAAAGTTCAAGAAAATTAACCGTAAAAAAGTAATTTAAAAAACTGATTCTGTTTTTCTCCATAAGTGATTCTATGGTGATATTATGTGGAGTTGAATTCCATAAGTCCTAACAAGTGATAATGCAGGGGTTAGCACTTGTGCAAAAAATAATAAGTAAAAAAAAATGGGGAACATACAGTGACATTTGTAGCAGAGAGTTCTGTGTGTTCGTCCTCTTACGGAAGCAGAGAACATGCAAACCCCACACAGAACAGTCAAAAATAAGATTTGAACTGTTGCCTTCTCACAAACCATAAAAAAATAACTTCAAAAAATGAATGAATGAATAAATAATAAAGAGATTTTAGCTGAATTTGCTTCTATAAGTGATTCTATCACACAGAAGTGCCATACATAAAGTTAACGTTGCTGACATCATCACATATAAAGCACAGTGTTCTGTCCCTTTTTAACGTTCTTGTAATTTTCATAATCACATCTTCTTTCTTTCTTTGTAATCTCATTTTTACAAGTTAACAAATAAAAATGAACAAATCTACTAAAAACGTGGTTTTTAACAGATTTTATTAAAAGCTAACTTGATTGGTGTTTAACAATCCCAACCCCTTGAGGACGAGTGGAAGTATTTCAGCTCCTGATGGGTTTGTGTTTTGGTTTGACTCGTTTAATCACAGCTGTTTGGTTTAATGGGTTTTTCAGGTCTGTGACTCCTAAAAAAGGGGCTCGCTGTATAAATAACCTGGGAGTTAACCTGCTGTGCTCAGTGGCAGTGAAATGCACAAACCACAAAGTTACAAACACCTTATGGGAGCCGTGCTGAGATGATGTACAGCCCAATGCGCCTCATCCTTCAGCCCAGACAGGAGCTGCGGTGCTGGGGGACGCAGAGCGTCACCGAGGAGAACCTGCAGAGGGAAGATGAAAGGAGGAGGAAGATGATGAGCAGGGGTACACAAGGAAAACAAACTAGGAGAAGGAAATAGAACCTCTCATGCCTCATGTTGGACGCCGTCGTTAATCTTCAGCTTTCTCCAGTCAAAAGTCATTCTGCTCTTCACTAAGGTAATCTCCTTTTTTAGATTTTAATTCTCACATATAGTTATTGGCCTTTCTTAGATTGAGTTCATATGAAACTGAACCAATGGACATCAGTTTCCATGTGTAAGTGTGTGTTTGTGTGCCCAGACTTCCCATAAATCCCTTGTGTTGTTCTCTTCAGAGACTCTTATTTTGAAGAAGAAAAAAAAGGAGTTTGGCGAGTCAGTATAATTTGATAATAAATCAACTGAAATGTTAGTTTATAACTTATGTTGGACTTCTTGATGATTCATGCAGGTATTCATTGCAGACTGTTACCTGACCACTTGCACATCTCTCAGTGAGCACCTGTGCAGGTGAGTGAAACCAGCTAGAACAGCTCTTCAGCCTGAAGGTCTCGTTTCTGTGCTTTCCTGTGCTGTTAAAAATGCTTCCAGGCTCCCTGCAGCAGGCTGCTGTATGCAGATGAGTGAACAGAAAGGACCTGTAGACAGTTTTCAGGTTCAAAGTGCAAAGGTTGCTTTCATAACTTCACTCCAGTCCTGTTCTGTGAAAACGTTTTTTTGAATCTTTTTGACCCATTTTTGAATTCAGTCGTCATGATTAATCCTCAGAGGTGACCTCTCTCGATCATGCCCTAATCCAGATCAACAGAATGAACACATGAACAGAATCTAATCTGGATGACATGAGATCCTATAATTCTGATGGGTTTTTAACATTGACTCATCTCAGATGTTGAACAGTTGCCATGGTGACACAATGGAACTGTTTTTATTCCCTTCTCTTTTAATCTCCTGATGATCAGCAGTGCAAGGAGATTTGTAGTCCTGACTACAGCCTAACCACTACATTTTTCTGGATGAAGTCCCTTTGGTTTCTACAGAGGACATTTGAGGCTTTCCAATGATACCAAATATGAAGCGGCAGGGCTCTGGGAATCATAGTTGTTGGATTTAAAAAGGTTTTGACTGAACAACATTTTCTTCCTCTGGTAGTCAGGAGGCTATTGCAGAGTTCTGACCTGCTGGATCAGATTATTGTTTGAGGAAACTTCACACTTTCTGCTATGAACAGACAGCAGTCTTGAGGTGAACCGCGTTTGAATTGATATATAAACTTTGTTTTGTGGAAAGTATTCAAAGGTTTTCAGGAAAGAGAAAACCAGATGTAATATTTGTGTTTTCCACTTCCTGTCAGCAGACTTATCTCTTAAGTGTCTTAACTTCTGTATTCAAATGATGTCAAAGTTAAAAGAACGTTGCCAGCGTGTGCAGATCCTGTTGACAAAGATGAAAAACATAACCAACCTCTTTAAGTGACATTGGTTACATAAAATAAAACAAAGTCACATCTGATCTCACTCAGGCTGTTTGGAGTGTCCTAAAAACAATGCAGGGAAGGAAAAAGTAGCAAAAACAAAACAAAAAAGACATTGTTTTTAGTGCAGTTAAAGTCACCAAAAGCATATTTTCAAGAACATCTCATAAATGTTATTTATATTGGATGTGACAACACACCACAAGTCAGGCACCAGATCAGCAAACATCTGACTCCAAAGTACCAGGACTGGCCTGAACTTTGGTCGGTAACTTCTAGAAAACCTCAGTGAAGAACATGCGTTTCCTTCATGGTTCTGACGTGGTGAACTCATCAGGATCTCCATTGTTCCACATCAGTGCTTCATCACAGGATCACTGCAGATTGGAGCTCATTCATCTCAATCTTCGGCCTCAGATGAGATGAAATCATTTCCGTTTCAAACACGACGCCATCTTCAAGCAATCAAGCCTTTTCCGTGCAGAAGATTTTCCTTCTGTCATTAGATCTCACAAAAGCTTCATCAGGATAATGCGGAGCATGAATCCAGACACTCCTGTATCTGAAACTTCACTTTCACAGATGCTATAGTTTAAAATCACCACAAAGGTCTTTTTACAAAAATATTTGAGGAAATATTTCAAACTTTTAATAGATATGGATCCAGAAGCACAAAGTCTTCTCTGTTTTTTTAGGAAACCAGCAGCAGATTCTTAAAACTTCTGGTGGTTGTTGTTGGCGCTATCGCTCATCACGGGATGAAAAACCTCCTGTCTGTCTAAAGAAAAGCTTTGCATGAAATTGTGTCACAGCTTAAAGAAAAAAACCTAAAAAGTGCCAGCAGAGACCCTCATCAGCAGCTCTCTGTTTCCTGGAGTGAGGATTAGAGAGCAGCGACAACAGCAACAAAAGCACAATCTTGTTAGCTTATCTAGTGGGGTGTGAAATTTGTCTGGGAGATGACTCAGGGTACAGCAGATAAGAGGCAGAGCATAGAAACCTGCTTTGATTGGCTTTACACGGTTAAGAAAAGCTCTGACACGCCTCAAACTTTAGCTCATAAATGGAAAGTGGAATAAAAATGAGAAGAAGTGAGAATAAACTTTGATATTTGCTCGCAGATGACGAAACCCCCTTTGATTTGTACATGAACAGATTTAGGCTCACTGGTGTTTCATTGCAGAAAGAAATGAAAACAACAAGCTCCACAGACGCCACATTCAGGAAAAGAACGAAGGAGAAACTGTACAGAAAGGCAGAGACACACTTTGTTTCTGCACATATGCTCTGTTAAAGGCTCTTAAGTGAGAATCTAACAGAATGAACTGGGACTTCAGGTTGGCCTGACAAAATACAACCCAGCTTTGTACTAAAGCTGTGTGTGTTTTTTTGTTAAAAGAGGTATTTAGAGCAGGATCCCTCATACCTGAAGCCTCCGTGTTTATCCTGATTAGGATGGTGGGATGCACCTGTAAAGGTAGGAAACATACAACAATTAAAAGCAAAAAAAACCAAAAAAATCAACATTTTAGAAATCAAATGCAATCAAAAAATAAAAGTAACTAAAAAGGTAACATTTCAGAAAACAAAATTCCTTTTCAGAAATAAAAATGAAATGTTAAAAAACCTAAAACAATAAGAAATCAGGAAAGGTAAGTACTATAAGACATCACTGACTGGATGAAGCATATCAGCACCGCTTCATACCAAACAACTTTCACTGCAGATGAAACAGTTGGAAGAGGTTTGGTGCAAAATGTGGAAGCAGACTTTGTCTTTTACAGCTCTATTCCAATGGATGAAAGACTGGCTGTCACTGGCTGTCTAGCTGGGCAGAAGCCATAATTATTCAGAATTATTCATTTTTCAACTTGGCACTTGAAAAATAAATTATGTCACATCTTAAAAGGACGCTGCCCATATGTCACTACCAAATCAGAGTTCCTGATTGGCCAAATATCAACTGGCTTGATTTTCAACGCACATTCAGTGGTCGCACGTTTTGTACGTAGTTGAAAAGCAGACTTACAAACTTGTGAATGTGGGAGTTTTGAACGCGTGTTTATGTGTTCACACAGACTTTTTTAAGGAAGTGTTGGCTTGAACGCATGTTGCTGAGGCTTGTGTGAATGTTGCTTTACATGAACTCTTTATGCAGCTGCAGTACACAGAGAAACTGCAGCACAGCAGCCTCACTGACAATCAAAAAAGGAGCTTCCTGCAGCTTCATGACCCATTTGGACTTTGATTTAAACAAAAAAACCTGAATATGAACTGTTTTTGCACCTGTTGTCAGTTTGGGAAACTTTCTTTATTCTTTGTGAACCTTCTCGTCTCGTTTCCCCCCCAGTTCCTTTGACGTTCTGTGTTTGGCTCTTTGTCGCAGAAGCTCAGAGAGTCTAGGAGATTCAACCCAGCAGGACAAAAGAAAAAAAGAAAACAGGACACAGCAAGAACAACAGAAGAGCTCTCATTTGGTTAGCTCCCAGTCTCCTTTGCAGACAGGAAGTGACCTGAATCCGTCCATCCCGGGTCCCCCACGACCCCGGCCTGCTGCTGCCACGCTGCCATGGCTGTGATTTCCCATTAGTGTGTTATAACAGCAAAGCCCAGTGGAGAGGCACGTTAGCAGTAATTATTCAGGTGACAGGTTCTGAGCAGAGCACTTCTGTCATGCCTCCCCCAGCTCTCGGAGGCGGGAAATCACCAGGCAGGATGAGCGTTTGTGGCGTGGACATTAGTCACACCAGCAGCCGACTCAGACAAACACAGGAGCTTCATTTCTGCAGACCAGCCTTTGCTAGCGTTTCTCTTTTCTTTCCTGAAGAAAGTCTTGATCTGAGCTTTGGTTCTCTGACCTGAAAGCAAACGTCAGCAGGTGTGGGGGATGCATACCTGCACGCCTCTCATCCTCTCACACATTAGGGCTTTGGTGAACTGCAAACACGAACTCTGCTGAGACTGAAACAGATGCTTCATAGCCAGGAGGCAGAAGCTTCCTAACTTTTCTGTAACAGTGAGACGATGTGATCACTGAGACGGCTGCAGGATGAGCAGCAGTAAATTGGTGATTGTAGACTGTAGACTACATCCACTGGATTGATTGTTGTAGAAGCAGAAAGATGATTTGTTTGCTCTGATGCTGCATCAAGTACAGACGTCTCCCAGCAAAGGAAATTCTCCAAAAACTCTGAGGTTTCCAGCAGAAAACAGCAGCTCAGAGTAGCTCAAAGGTTCACAGATATTCAGCACGTGGACGGATCTATTATAAATAACTCTATACAGCCATCGTGTCTGGTTTTATGGGAATGATGTAAATGAGTCCTGTAGGAGATAAAAATGGGATCATATTTATGTTCACTTCCTCCTACTCCCTTTCAAGCACTTAAGCAAACATTTGGCAAATATGGTATTTAATGGATTCAGTCTATTCTGTATATTTTATACAGCTAGTTATTGGTAACATCTTCTCTTGTAGATTTTATAACTAATTCATTTATGCATAGTTTGCATTTTTGTTTATTTTGTTTGATCTTTTTTGCTTAAAGTACTTTTTCCTGATTCAGTAACGTTTATTAAAATCCGTTTTATTTTGTAGGTTTTAGCGTCATTCGCCGTCATTAGCACAAGCATATTTGCTGTCTTTGTTATTGCGTTTCTGATGCTTTTCTGCAAAGTAGATCCACAATTTAAAAAACTGTAAAATCTTGTAAATGATTTGCTTTAGATATTTTTTTTATTACAAACTGATAGACTGATTGGCATCCCAGTATAGAAAAAGATTGCTTAGATCATCTCGATGTATGTTTCTGCATTATCATCACAGAGATGGAAATCATCAGAGATTTGCTGCAGTTCCACCATCCGGCTTTGCCAGATTTCACACTGATATCAGTCCAGATGGTCTGTTTGACATTTTTCAAAGACTAATGAGAAAAAAGATTTATACTTATTTTGATTTATAATAGAAAAACTATTGTCTGTTGTCTTGAATACGTCCTGAGTCAGACAGTTAGTGTGGAATCAATCCGTGCTAAAGATGCTGCTGTTTTGAATCATTTGTCTGGAGCATTCATGAGTCCTTTTGTGTCTTTTTAAGGCTGAGCAGCTGAGTGTCTGCAGCTCCTGAAAGAACATCCTTCAGATCCTCCTCCAAGGGTCCACAGTTGGATGAGTATTGATTCTGACATGCAGGCGCTCACCAACGTGCACGCGGTTAGGCAGGACTGCGGCTTCTGCAGGAGATGCTGAGCGCGTGCACGATTCATAAAAGGAGGGGGAGAGAAAGAACTGATGGCAGACATGTTGAAAAGCTGCAGAGCAGCTGGGGAACCCAGTTTAAAGAAGACAGGTTTAGACAAGGTTTTCTGTTCCAGGCACTTGAGGGAATAAACCATCTGCTGGATAATTCACAGGCTGAAGTTGCCTCAAGTTTAGTGAAAGCAACTTTCCATTGGAGATCATGTATAAATCAGGGATTTTCGGCTGCGCAGTCGGGTCCTCATAGGTACAGCTAATGGAATGAAAAAGAATAAAAAAGATTCCACGATTGAGCTTCATTATTCATTTCTCTATTTAATATCTTCATCCTACTCAGAGTCTCGAGGGCAGGAGGCCGTCAGAGCTGTCACGAAGTGAGAGGCGGGAAAGTTCAGGCCTGATTTAAAAATTCATGTGTATATATGGTTTTTTGTTTTTTTTTTTTGGTTCATTTTATTTTTTGGGATTTATGACCCAAAGCGATCCTGGAACTCCGGCTTTCAGAGTTTCTGAGATATTTAAGTCATTTTTGGCAAATGTTTACTTACAGTATAGCAAAAGCTCTGATGGAAAAATAAAAAAATGCTTTTATTTCTGCAATAGAAAAATCAGACGTGACCAAACAGGGAGCAAAGCTGTTTATGTTGAATTGTTAAAAACAGATTTCAAGACAGTAAATTAGTCTTAACAGAATGTGCAAAACAACATTACCCTCAAAGTAAAACAGTAACTGATAAAGTTAAATTATTTAGATAAAATGATTATAAAACAACCTAAAACTTTCAAAGTCAGAAATGAATAGCCTCCCAAAAATGTCAAAAGGAACATTATAAAAGATCCCACAATGACAGCTGTTTGATCATTGCTCTGTTTTATACGCAGACTTTTCTAAAAGTCAGGATTTCCATTTAATCCTCCTTTATGTATTATTTACTACAAACCGTCCTGTTTAATCATAGTTTACCTTTTTAACCTTTCAAAAGTAAAACATGACTTACAGCAGAGGGAACCTCCTGCAGGTGATCAACTCCATTTTAATTAGGAAAAAACAACCAGAAAAGTTAAAATAAATGGAAACAATGGAAATAAACAATTTTTTTCTTGTCTTTTGCATATTTGCCACACCTCCGTTTTGAAATGAATCATCCGTTTGCTTGGTGTGATGAAGGAAGAAGAGTAAATCCAAAGCCACATCACATGGACGGTACCACCTCCTACGACACGACAGAGAAGACAGACAAGTGTGGCGGGGGCACACTTGTCTTTTTTGAAGAGACAAAAAAGAAAATGTTCTCCAGGCACAGAAAAATAAAGGAGGAGCTTTGAAATCAAGCAGTTAAGAAAAAAGTTTTAAAAAGTTTTTACTTCACTGAACCAAAAATCACACTAAAGAATTTCTTCTTTTGGTGAACTGACTCAAAAACACAGTCAGCATCCAGATCCAACACATCCATCGACAGTCTGAGGAGGACACGACGTCAAACTCTCTGCAAAATGAGACTGTCAAAATAAAAGTCATTCGAATGAAGCTGCTTCACTTCCACTCCTGCATCCAAAAACCAGAAGATCTTTGGGAAACCTGTCAGCTTGTGAAATTAGAGTCTCCAAACATCATTTACTGTTGTTACACATTGCACAACCCCACCCCCATGCCTGACACGATCCCGTTAAGATGGACACAGCGGAGTAAAAGCATCTGAACGGTAACTTCCTGTTTCTGTGATGGAATATCAACATTTTGGGTTGAATTTTGTTTGTTTTTTTGTCATAAAGTTGAACTTTTCCGGTTTAAGCCAATCAGATGCATCATTTTATTGATTGCAGCCTTCTTCATTTATAGACTTTAAACTTGACCATTCTTGAAAGCTACCTTTGTACTTTAGTGCTGCTGTACTGCAACAGTAGTCAACACATTTTCATAAAATGTGGGACTTTTGTTCCAAATGTTTCACTTGAAGTTTAAACTCCAGACTATATTTCCCGTTGATCAGACGTATTTTCTTCCAGTTTTGTCTGATTACAGGATGACCACAGATCCTTATAAAGGCCTAAACGACTTTAAATGTAACTTTTGTAATTCTGTGGACACCCTGGGTTATCTTTGTTGCTTTTTGATTTCGTCCTCTAGAATGTGGCTCTGATTGTTTGCTCTGGCTGTTGTTTGGTTGGAACTAAAATGTGAAGTTCTTTACTGCAGCACAACAAGAAACATTCTGCATTTTTACATGTATGTCTCCTTCTGCAGGTCCTGAAACCATCCGCTTTGTTTCATTACGACAGTCGGTAAAGGGACACCCAATGAGAAACACAATCAAAACGCTGAAAGAAAAGGTTTTGAACTAAAGACGAAACAAAACGAGTGTAGGACTGGAGAGGGAGTGGCAGGAAAGCCAAAGTGAGACATGAAACATACGGTGGGAACGATAACGGGGCAGAGAAGAAGCCGTCCTCGCTCTAGCTAGATTTAGCCGAGCCTGGTCCCTTGATATGTAAATGTGCTTCTGCCGAATGAATGTTTGATGGCTGCCGAGGCTCGACATGCAGCACGGGCCAACAAAGCATGAAATATACATTACAAGTTGAAGGATTGTGTTGGCAGAGAGAGGTGTGAGGCACTAACACAAACACACATCGTGCACACTAATCTAAGCAGTCCTGCTTTATCACTAATGCACTAGAAAACTAGAAAACTGTCTCAGGAGGGGGTCCAGCAGAGGGTTGAAGATGGTGTGGAGGTTTAAATACATGTGACAGTAAAATGTGTTTAAGGTTGACGAGCGTATAAAGCTTTAGATTGAAACATAACAGACGACTACTTCAAGAAATCAAAGAGCTTCCGCTGCTTTCAATGGAGGCTGCAGGAAACATGGAAACATTTCAACCAATACAGACTCCTCAAAAATTCCCTTCTATCTCCTGTTACCAAGATCTTTCCCTGAAGATCTTTGAAAATCTCATAAAACAAAAGAAACTCAGGAGTCCAGACATAACCTGCTTGTAATGGTGATCTTTCATGTCCTGGTTTTGCTGATGACACTCAGCTTTACGACCAAACGGATCATTCTCTCCACTTTCACAGACTGACTATGTGACATCAAAAACCAAACAGGAACTTTAGAAAAGCCTGAGTCATGAATCTGAACGGGGGGTTTGGTGGGTTTTGGTTTTCCGTGGAGGGTCATAAGGAGCGGCTGCATCTTAAGGGGAGAACAGGAGTGTCTTGCAGTTCCCTTGAGGCTCATATGACCCCCCCCATGAGACGTCATGAAAGTGGAACGTACCATTGTGGTGTGTGTGGTAAGTGTATCGTAAAGTATTCATAAGGATAATAGAAGTTACACACTTATGACGCACAGGTGACGCTGTTATCCGGTGTCCTTACGCCACACTCTAGTCATCAGTAAGGTGTGAGAACTGGCTCCTCACTGAGCGGGCACCAATGCTGCATGCACAGGGTGTGCACGCATCACATGAACAGCACTAATGGGCTCCTTGTGCAGTCTGCAGGATTTGGGGGGGTGTTAAAAAGGAAAACTCTGTACGACACACCTGCATCTCACCTACTTCCCCCTTACTAACCCTTACATGTTGTATAAGTGGTCACTATGACCTGTCACCCTCAGCATGCACGTAGAAAACTGCATGAACCATTTTTCATCTCTACAGACTCACTGATAGGTCGATAACCTTTATATTTCGTGTGGGTCACCTGTGTTTGACCCTTTTTCACCTGCAGACAACCAGTGTGTAAGAGTTTGATTTTCCCGTTATGCCGATGACACTCAGCTTTATGTCCTCAGAAAACGTTCAAAATCAAACAGATGCTTAAAAATAGAGCTGATTTCAATTCAACCGGTTTCACTTAAACAGCAATGTTTTTGCCAAACTTCTACCCCAAATCTTCTCATTAGGAAAACCGGTTTTCATTTTTGACGTGACATTTGTTTGTAAAACATGAAAGGCTGCATGTCACAGCGGGATTTTAGCGTGTTCATCCAGAAAATGGTGGTGAGTTGCAGTCAGAGCTGCTCCTCTTCCTGCTGACTGTGGCCTTTGCTGCCTCGTGCTGTTTCCCTAACTTGGGTTTGTGTTTTCTGAAGCCGTTGTTCTTCTTCCTCCCTCAGCTTGACAACACGCTCGGCTAACCTGACAGGCTGGATGACTTGCCTGACTTGATGGTAAACGTGAAATAACAGACGTTCCAGAGGGAGGGAAGGAAATCTTGAGGCTGGGAGGAACATTTACTGACCTGAGAAAGTTTTCAGGCTGCAGCTGATGCCACGAGGCAGCAGGAAGTGCCTCCTTTTTATTATGCTTACCCAGCAGAGAATGGGGTCATCGCTGAAGAACTCTGGGGTCAGATGGTCAGAGCAACTCTGAGAGTCAACATGGGGAAGATGGAGGGTCTATGCAGGAAAGTGTAGAATAATCTAGAAAGTTAACTGGAGGAAAGAAAAGGCAGAGCTGGAGGTGATGAGGGTTGGAAAGAGCTCATCAGAGATGCAGCTCAGCACAGAGTGGGGACAAAGAGATAGCACTATAAAGACCCCAAAACAATGACTGAGGAAACAATTTATGACACCAACTGGAAACTCGAAGCGAACTGAGGAGACGACGGATAAAAAGGCACAAACAAAACAAGTGTTTATGACATGTAGCTTAGCATGTAGTGTGAAAAGCAACATGACTTACTGGTGTGAAGCACGTTCAGACAACATCAACATTGGTTTATATAAAACAATGGAATTGAATTAACACGTTCAAAATGTTTTCGTGAGCATGCGTTTATTCCACCACATTTCAAAGAGTTGCTGTGTCTCATTGTTGCTCCACGTTTGTCTGCAGCTCTGTTTACATCCCATAATGCCCGCTACAGTGGCTGTTTTGGTTTACATCAACCTTTTGAGTTATTTGATTTAAATTATTACTTTTTTATTTTTAAACAAAATAATTGGTGTGTCAAACTGTTATGAATTATAACAATTAGCCCAATCATTTAGCGCTCTCTCCAGCAGACGGCACCCTAGGCAGCCGCCTAGGTCGCCTGTACCCACGACCGGCTCTGCTCGTGATCTAAACCAGAGTTCCAATGAGTTTTCAGATCGATCAATAGAAGCTTGAATCGGATGAAATAAATTCCGGTCAGACAGTTTAGCAAAACCTGACTTCCAGAAAAGTTTAATGACACCTTGAGCAAACTTCTTACTGCATCACTCAGCAGAACAGTCACTTTTCTCTTCATCGTCTTCCTGTAAGAACTGCTAGTCAATCTGGTCTTCCATCGTCTCTTCTCACAATGGTTCCAAACCCTCTTTGCTCCCACAGGCATGCCAAGCGTTTCCCTTCCTTCATCCTCCTCTGCAGCGCACTCACAGCAGGGACCAACTGTTTGTAGAACTGGAAGTATAAGCTCTGTGCCACAGGGATTATTCTGACAGCCTGTAGTCATTTTATCTGCACAGTAAATCCTCCTCAGTGCTGTGTTGTTACCCCATGACAGGCTGGTTTGCAGCCCTGCATTAAGCAGCTCTTGCAGCACATTATCACTTAACACAGAGGACTGCAGGTCATTCCCGCTCTGGATCTGGGTTGGAAGGATCGCTGGTTTGAGGGAACACTTCTGCTTATGATGCACCAAAGTAAAACGACTGCAGGAAATACATTCATGATCACAAACTACAAAAGGTTTCCGCTTCAGCAGAAAGTCTCTGAGATCATCACTTGGATAGCTTTCTTTTGAAGAGGTTCCTCCTTAATAAAATAAATGTATGCTTTTCTTCCGTGAGATTCCTCCTCCCTCTGATTTCCTTCGGCTGATTTAGGAGGAAACTGAAAACTAGCATCAAACATTTTGGTTTTTTTCAGCCCCAGCCTGCAGACAGTCTGCAGTCTAGACTCTAAATCAGGTTCATTAGTTTGATGTAAGGCAGCAATAAACTCTCAAGATACCAGAAAAGTAATTCTTTTAAAAAAACTTTTCATCCTCAAATGCTTCTCGTCATAAGAAGAGGAAACAAGAGGGGAGTTAATTATGCAGACTTTTTCTGACTCAGGTTCATTAGTTTGCTGCAAAGCAGCCATAACTTCTGACACTGAAAGGTTGGAGAACGTGCTGAAGGAAGCGAGTGTGTGTCTTGTTTTTCTGTTCTCAGTCGTGCTCCATGCCAGGAACCAATTAACCCATCTGTGCCACTGCAGTGCCCCGCTGCATCGTGGTCCTGAGAGGAGCTTTCAGCGGGGGGGTCCTCCCTGCAGAGCGGCTGAATGAAACCCACCGAGCCGAGCGGGATGTGCAGCTGCTCTGCTGCTGGGGAGGAGCACGGTCTGACAGCAGGTGAGGTGCTGCCTGTGTCTGACTGTCACTTCCTGCTGCTGGGAGGCTTTTGTGTTTGACTCGTCTGAAAACTCACTGTTGGTCAAACCAACGGGAAGTGAACAGTGTTTTCAAAGGTTACAAACTTTGACCAATTTTTTGTTTGATGCACAAAAATAAATGTCAAAATATTTACATTCAAAAGTCGAAAGTCTTTCATTGAAAATATGATGTTTTCTGATCATGTTCCTAATAAGACACAGTTATATGAATATGCTAAAGGATCTTCATGCCAGATAAGAGCTGGATGAACTTTATTCAGAATATTTCAGCACATAAACACATTTTCACCATAACAACAACATTGGAAATATTACCAAAACCTTTTTCTTCTGGTTAAATGACCCGATGAATTTGGGTAGCTCACTATCCTTTCCTTTAGATCAATGCTCTCCAAACCCTTTCAGGCCACAGACCGGTTCAGTGTCAGACAGGGATTTCACAGACCAGTGTGGACGCAGTGACGACGAGGCTGAAGTGGGCGTCACATGTAGCTTCAGTGTCTCTTAAAGTTTGAACGTCAGGTTTATCTACATCCTCTCTAAAAACCTGCAGCTTTATTTTTACGCTAGTTTTCATGTAGAAACCGACAAAGGGCCCATACCATGAAAAACTAACTTTTTGAGCTTTTAATTGTATTATACTGTTCATCCCCCACAAAAAACAAGCTCAAAGTGGTATTTCAATCCGTTCATGCATTTCTGAATGATCCTCTAAAAACCTGCTCTCTCCTCCCCACAAAAACGAGTGGGTTCCCACGAGCTGATGTCATAGATGGAGGACACCCCTTTCAGGAAGAGTCTGCGCTGCCAGACTTACACACACGCACTTTCCTCATGGAGCTAGTGGTGATCTGTAAAATGATTTCATTTTATATGCACATCCATCTTTGCAAAAAGCTTGGATGTTTGTTTGCAGGCACGACGAGGACAGCTCCAGGATGACGTTTGAGGCGGAGCCTCAGAGATCGAGTCGCATGAAAAGAGTCCACAAAAAGAACTCATATTTCATAAATACATGTGTTTAAATCTGTCTAAATGTGGTGGTGAACACTCCTCATGAGACAAATGGTGGTAAAACCAGAAACTGACCCGTTTTCTGCCCCCCCCCCCCCCCATGTCCAATGTTGTGATCAGCCTAAGGAACACGGTTGTTCAATCTTGCCATGGCACACCTGTGAGGTGGGATGGACTATCTCAGCAAAGGAGAAGTGCTCACCATCACAGATTGAGACAGATTAGTGAACAATGTTTAAGAGAAACGGTTACAGTGTTTCTGCAGAAAATGTTTCACATCTTTGAGTTCATGTCATGATGAATGGGAGCAAAAACAAAAGTGTTGCATTTCTATTGTTCTTCACAACTAATCCATATTTAGAGTAAAGACTCCTGGTTTTTGTCTGCTAAATTGATCTTTTATTTTGAAGTCAAAGGCTCTTCTTCTGTTTCCTTATCTGCTCTTTTCTGCCAAAAGAAACTTTCCAAATACATTTGTTTTTATTAACTTTGCTCGTTTTGGGGTTTCAGTAAAGCGGTCAGCACACCTTAAGAAAGTCACTTGACATTCGTCCAAACAGGTTGGATGGAGAATCCAGCAACTTCCTTCAGAATCAGATTAGAAGTAAAACAGAAGAAATTTGTTCAATCTATTTTGTTCACTGTGACCCGGTGCCAACTGTCCCATTTACCGGTACCTGTAGCCCTGGGTTCTGGGACCACTGCTTTAGCTCAGTATCTGGCTATATTTTTCCAGCAAACATCTTATCCTCAGCTTCTACCAGCAGGTCAGTGGCTGCACAGCATATGTTTGCATCATTTTATATTACCCTTCTAATAGAAAACATCGCAGCATCAATGGAAGAACCTGATGTCCTCAGCAGAGAACTACCACATTTAGGACGTTTACCAACAAAGCATGTGAGCGGAAATGCTGATCAGAGTGACTTTCTGAATTTAAGGCAGTGGTGCAGAGAGCAAGACACAGATTTGGACAAAAGTAAGTGCTGCACACCCCCTCACTAAAGTGCTTATGCTTTGCCCAGCAGAAATGCAGCTTCAGCTTCTGCGGCTTTTTGCACAGCCACTCATAATCCACTTCAAGGGTGCTTCTAGATTTAAAGTGAAGAAATATTAAGTTTGTAGCGCTTGGGTAAACATACGCTCAGAAAAACATTGGGGGTTCAAACAAAATATTTCTGCTGAGAATAAAGATTAAAAGCAGAAACTGCTGGATTCTATAAATAAATGGTTCCCTCTGAACAGACGGAGGTTTGAGAAGCAAACAATCTTGGTTTGATTATTTCCGTGGACACAGAATATAATAAACTAAAACCTTAATACGGGAATCTACTTGGATTTTTCATATTTAGTGTAAAAAAGCATAAAAACTGTGAAATGTAAACCAAGTTCTGGAGATTTAAGTAGACTTGCATGTTAAAAGTCTCAAACAAGTCCCAAGTCTAAATCTTTCATTTCTAGTCTTAAAGTCCCAGTCCAGTCTGGAGTGCCGTCTCCTGTCGGACTTTTGACTTTTGAAGTGCTAAATGCTGCGCTTTCTGTGACGACCAAAGTCTGACTCCACATAAAAACAAAAGCATGTCGCACGGAAATGGGTCAGATTTTAACTTGTCCACAGCAAAAATAGTACATAAAAAACACATGAAAAGAAAATCCTCAGCATTCGAGAACAGCGGTGGGAGAGTAATGGTTTGGGCTTTTTCTAGAGCCTCAGAATCTCAGCAAATGATCAAACTAGACTTAATCCTCTCGGGTTAATTCCTGCTCTGTAAAAGGAGTTCTTCTTCATGACTGTATGAACTGTGATGTTGTCTCCTTTTCTAAATATCTGTCTTTTTTTGTTGGAGTTTGTTTCAGCCCTTTGAATATTGTGGCTTTCACTCTAATAATGACATTTTTACAAAAGAAAGTCCTCAACGCTCTTCTGGTGTGACACATCTTTTCTGCCTTGCTGCTGTAAATAGCAGTTTGGAAAATAATATCTCTCATCCGTCCTTTGACTCCAACTGCACTCTGCCTCCACTCCCCTCACATCCCTTTTCATCTCCAAATGTGCAGTGCAATAAAGTCCAGACAGTGTAATTACAGCCTGCCGACAAACAGCATAGAACCAATCCGATAGAGCGCAACTTCATGTGCTTTTAAGCAGCTTATTTTCAGATGGTGCAAATTAGACACTTTGTGCTAAATCGACCGGCGTCTCCGCCGCACATCCCTGTCATAGTTTAATTGTGTAAACAAAACCCTGCTAAGTCTGCCTCTTTTCTTTACCCAGAACAATCCTGAACAAGAGCAGCACCGCTGAGTCTAATCAAATATTTCCAACAGCAGAAGAACTCAAGTTTGCTAATCAATACAAAATTGTTAGCATTTTCCACTCACACTCATGCATAATTAGTGTTTGCTGTGTAACACTCTGCCTAATGTGCAGATATTTTTACTTTTGCAGAAATGCAAACATAACAAAATGAAGTTTTCCTTTGTACATTTGACATCTTTTAATGGGCAATTTCTTAAACAAAAAGATGCTGCCAGTTTTCAACAGTGGAGCCACCATCAGTGTGTGAACTGGTGGTAAACTGGTGAGGTGGTGGTGAACTGGTGAACTGGTGAACTGGTGAAGAACCGGTGAAGGTGAACCGGTGAAGGTGAACCGGTGATGGTGAACCGGTGAACCGGTGAAGGTGAACCGGTGATGGTGAACCGGTGAAGGTGAACCGGTGAAGTTGAACCGGTGATGGTGAACCGGTGAAGGTGAACCGGTGATGGTGAACCGGTGAAGGTGAACCGGTGAAGGTGAACCGGTGATGGTGAACCGGTGAACCGGTGAAGGTGAACCGGTGATGGTGAACCGGTGAACCGGTGAAGGTGAACCGGTGAAGGTGAACCGGTGAAGGTGAACCGGTGATGGTGAACCGGTGAACCGGTGAAGGTGAACCGGTGATGGTGAACCGGTGAACCGGTGAAGGTGAACCGGTGAAGGTGAACCGGTGATGGTGAACCGGTGAACCGGTGAAGGTGAACCGGTGAAGGTGAACCGGTGATGGTGAACCGGTGATGGTGAACCGGTGAAGGTGAACCGGTGATGGTGAACCGGTGAAGGTGAACCGGTGAACCGGTGAAGGTGAAGGTGAAGGTGAACCGGTGATGGTGAACCGGTGAAGGTGAACCAGTGATGGTGAACCGGTGAGTGGGTCTATGACAAAGCGCTTCGTGCCTTCATGGAAGGTAGAAAAGCTCAGTATGAGTTTACACCATTTAAACTTCAGGTAAAAATGACTGACATTTATTTGACATTGAAGTCAGTTCACTTGATCATCAGACAAACACTGCTAACATGGTTGTCTCTGAAGGATAAATTAATCTGTGGCTCCAGTGAGGAGTTGTTCTGACTGATGTTTCTTTTTAAGAATGTTTGAGTTTAACAATAAAAAACAGTTAGAGTACAAAGGAAATAGAATTCATCGTCAGCTAAGTGGTGCCTGGAGCATCCTTAAGAGCAGTTGTTGTACTCTGTAAAATGATAAGCTGATGCCAATGATTGTATTTGAGAACTGGACTGAGTGACTCCTCCCCCTGGCGTTCCAAACAGGAAGCCAAAATCCCATAGACTTCTACAGAGAAATAAACAGCTGTTGCTCAAACATTCTGTTGGTCAGAATAACCATTCTTGCTCTGATACCTTCTTTTAACACCTTGATAATCCTCTTTTTTCAGAATATCTTTTTTTAAGTTATTCAAGTTGTACTCTGACCAATCAGATGGCTCATTTAAAGGAGGTGGAGTCTGCTGGGCCCCACATCCAACGTTCAAAACATTTGATTGACAGAGTTTGTGTAGCCCCCTCAAGTGAAAGGGGCGCGGCCTTCCAACAAGCTCACTCCTGATTGGTGGGAGTGGGTAACTCAGACCGATTTGGACCAATGACTGCTCAGCGACTGTGTCTTACTTCAGCGTATCTTCAGAAAATGGCGACTGAATTGATTTTGTTTGGTTGTAGCTGGAAGTAAAAAAAAAAATCTGGGAATGACATCACACTAACTCAGTCCAGCTCACTGATACAGTCAATGGCAGGTACACCGTTCCATTTGGACTTGGTTCTGTCAAACTGGAATTCCTTTTAATTGAGAAGTTTTTGTGGCAACAAAAAATAAAAGATCATTAATGAACTAACTGTTTTGTAATGCAGGGAACAAGGCAACTTTTGAAAATGTAGAGACTGCAGAAAAGAAAAGAAAAGAAAAGAAAAGAAAAGAAAAGAAAAGAAAAGAAAAGAAAAGAACAGGAACCTGAAAGACTCACGTCTGCACTGAGTCCCAGTGGGTGCTAAAACAAGGAGAGCATTCATCAAGGATCAAACTGGTTTCAGCAGTGTTATTTCTTCTGACAGATTTGCCATCTACATGACAAGAATGAGGGCAACCAGAGGTGACTTGAGCATAGATCACAGGATATAAAACAATTTGCTGGATGGGCAGGAAAAGTACAGAAAAATCCCAGAAGATTAGGTCCAGAGAAAGGAAATGAGTCCGAAGACAGAGGAGAAGGATCCGAGAGAGCAAATGGAGGCAGAGCCGACAAAATCTCTGCCAAGAAAACGTCCAGCAGCAGCAGGAGAAATCAGTGTAAACTTTCTTTAAGTAAATTGAGTTAAATGGAACTAATTGATCATTTGAAACATTTCTGTTAGGATCTTGATACCTCAATAGCTACACAGAAATATCAATGAATAATAAGAAGCTTTTTGCTGTGTTTGTTGAAAGCTTGTCATCCTAATGCAGGAGGGAGATGATACAATCAAAGAAACCAAACAGGGACAATCTGCTTTCTAAAAGCTGCATGTGAAGCCGTGTTTCCTCTCTAGCAGATGTGATACTTTTCTTTATCTTCTGCTGCAGTACTATGTACGTCAATGGAAAAACATAAAAAAAATAATAATAATAATAAAAAAGCTGTCCCTTAAAAGTTTCTTTGACATTAGAATTTTGACTATAAAAACATTTTGGAACCTTTCAGCAGCAGAATGGACGTATTTAAAAAAAGGACTATATGATGAAGAGAAGATCACATCAGAAAGATCACATCAGCATCCGTGCAGGTTTGCTGATGGTAGTCTGTTAGCAGATGCTATCTTGAGACATTTGGATGATATTTTTAAAATGCTCGGCTTGATATTTGCTGTAGAAGATGCTAAAATCCATCACTCCATTTGTGAAAATCTTTCAAACTTTACTGAAATGAGCAGTTGAGCACCGGGTTTGTGTGGACGGAACTATACAGGGAACTATAGTTCTGAAAATGCTTCGGTCACAGTGACCAAACATTCAAACATGAATTATTTTAGTCATGCCATTGTATCACAGCAGAGATTCTTGGAAAGCACGCTCAATCTCTGACTGAAATAAAGCAGAATTCTGCAGAAAAACAATAAAGTTCAGACCGTCACAGCAGCAACAGTCTAAACTACCTGAAGAAATTCAGAGAACTTACTTATAGTTCCTAGATTATTCCCAGGATGTTGACAAAAATGTTTGTCAAATTGATGTTTGTTCTGGAAAAGCTGAAAACATTAGAATTTATTAGTAGAATGAATGCTTTGTTTTTAAATGGAACTGGTCAAGCAGTTTATTGTTCTGTTTTATTGATGTTTTCTTTTGAAACTTGAAAGCTTTTTAGTTTAGTTTGTAATATTTGTGCCTCTTTTTAATTTTTCTGGGAAAAAAACTGTTGCATCATGGTCCTTCAGTGCATCTGTTATGTTTAAAGTATGGTAATGCATATATGTGTGATCACATAGTGTTCAAATTTGGCAGATGTTGTTATTTAGTTTGTATAGTGATATATATAGTTATCGCCTGATAAGAAAAAACAATATTGAGGTATAAAAAAATTGACTAGCGCGTGGGCCTCATAGGACGTCATGGTTAAGAGTGTCAAACGTTTTCTTTATGTCAATGAAAATTCCATTTGTAAATTTCTTTTTTATTCCAGATCATTTGTGATTTCCTCCACAGCATCAAAGACAGCCATTAAGGTTGTTCTGTTTTCTCTAAAGCCATATTGGTTTTCATGTACAGTGTTTATCTATAAATGTAGCTAATTTATCGATGACTGTCTTTTCTAAAATGTTTGAGAATTGTGGAAGGAGAGAAAAACAGACATGACAGACAGGTGTTTGTCTCCGCTCTTATAAATAGAGTTATGCAGAAACGTTATAATAGAACTAATTTTAGTTAGTGAGTTTGGTGACACCAAACACGTACCTCTGAAAGCTGAAGCATTATTTTGAACTAATCCTTCTGAGTGTTGACTCCTTCAGGTAAACCTGTGATTTCCAGAGTTTATTTAATGGAAGGACTTGATGCTGCTCATCTTTTCCTACAGAAAATGGAATAACACTACCCTATGTAGGCTTTAGTGAAGCTCCAGACCCTGTTTTTCTGTTTCCAAAATGTCATTGTTCATCTGCCAAGTGGGTAATGCCTCAACCAAACACTGGGTATGTTCTGATTTATAAAAACAATAACCGCATATTGTCATCCTTGCTTTGTGTTTAAAAAGAAGTCATGAGAGGAAAGGATGAAAAGAAGAACTAAAAATACCATCCTTACCATTACAGCTGCTGCCACATTAACCTAATTACTGTCAGGAGTACACAATAAATCTAATGAGAAGAAGAAAATTAAAAGAAAAACTGCAAACAATCACCAGCTTATCATTTACAAACAGGTTATTATCACACACTCATCTTTAGTAAATGCCAGCATGTAGAAAAGCGTTTTTGCATTTTCTGCATCTTAATCGGCTGCTTTGACAAACAGGCAGCTGGCAGATTTAAAGCAATGATAAGAGTCACATTGCATATATATTATTTTATATATTACATATATATATATATATTTGGAAAGTTATGATATGTAGCTAATGGATTTAACCTCAGTGTCTTGCTTAAATCCACTTCAGTCATGACGGATACAACCTAAATAAACTCCTATTTTCCAAAGTTTTGCAGACATTATTCCAGTGTGGTTCAGGGGATGAGCGTGCACTGAGGACGGTGATTTTAATGACCCATGGCTACATCAGTACGCTATCACAAATCTGACGGAAATCATTTGTCATTCTAAGCTGTGCTTTAGCTGAACACAGTTGAGAAATCAAACAGAATGACGCACCTGAGATGGAAAAATAAATAATAAGAGAGAGACAGAGGTGCTGGGAGGACTGCCGATCCAGAATTGGGTTCCTAACGAAGGCGGTTCTGTCTGATGCCTGGCAGGCAGCAGCTAATGATGAGGCTCAGCCTGGAAGATGACAAAGAGGCAGACAGGGAAGGGCTGAGGTGACTTTGAAGGCGAATGGCTGAAAGCAGAGCAACGGCCAGTCTTAATGAAACCCTCCTTATCTCATGTCTGGTCACTGATAATGATTAGTTGGGCGACGAAAGGTAAGAAAGAAACGGAGGAGAAAACGTGAAACAGGGAGCAACAGCTTTTGTGTCTTTGTCTGCGACAACAAATACTGAAAAGGTCACATCGCATCAGTCATCTGGATCTCTGTAGATTCTCTCCAGCAAAGTGAAGTAA
Source organism: Oryzias celebensis (assembly GCA_014656515.1). Classification (NCBI taxonomy): domain Eukaryota; kingdom Metazoa; phylum Chordata; class Actinopteri; order Beloniformes; family Adrianichthyidae; genus Oryzias; species Oryzias celebensis. The sequence continues at coordinate 25,806,360 of BNCR01000013.1, forward strand.
CAATCCTCCCCATCTGTTCTCTGGCATTCGTGCTTTGTACCAACGGTGTGTCGGGGACCTGTTTCAGTTCCGCCCTGACATGGTTTTCCTCTGGGTGTAGGAGCCTTCAGTCTCAGCCACGCCACACCTTCCTGGATGAAAAGCAACAACACCTGTCAGTCAGACCGTATCTCGCTGCCTCAGTGGTTGACCTCCCTCATCCCTGTGTGGGCAGACCCTTTGGGGTCTGTGGGACGTTCTTCTAGAAACCTGACAGCTGCTTCATATCAGAGAACTCAAGGTTTATACTTTTAATGATTGTCGTTTTACGTTTTGAAGGTTTTTGTAACTTCAACTTCAACAAAGATTTGGGTCAAAGTAGACTTTACTGCTTAAGTCTATGAAGGTTTGAATAAATATGAGGCCGCTTGCCCGTATGGAAAAGAACTACAAAAAACACAAGAAATGTACGTCACAGAAATCTTTGTTTCACATGGATTGAGTCTTAAGAGACTTATGAATCCCATTCTATGAAGAACTCTTGAAAGTGGCCACTTTCTCATTCCTTTTATATTTGACATTTAAATGAAAAAGATATTGAACTTTTAAAAATTGTTTATGTGGAATATAAGAAATAAGAAAGGGAACTATGTTTTTCAGACATGGGCCATGTCATTTTTTGTACTTTTTTTGCATGTCTCTTTTCCAAACATGTGCTTTTCATATATGAAAATAAAACATTACATGTAGGTTTTCTGCAAGTAAAATAATTATTCTTTGGAGGGAAATCATTTCCAGATGGGTGGTTATCTGGTACGACTGACATTTGCTCTTTAGGCCAAAATACTTGGAAGCAAATACATTTCTGCTATGCTTCTCCAACGTGTTTGTTTTGGACTGAATGTACTTTTCTGCTGTGGTGCAGAGGTACAGTGGTCAACCTCCGATTGGAGGGCTGAGGTTTGGTTCCTGCCTTTCTCACATGTTGGTGGTTACAGGTTTTAGACAACTTTAGACAAACACAACTTCTGATGTTCTTCATATTAACATTTCAACAGAGATCAACAGAGTTCTTTATAAATGTCCTCCATCTTCAGAAAAATGCAACAAGAACGTGTTAGAAACACCAAAGACACCATTTCCTTTGGAGCAGGTCTTTAAGGCTTCAGACTTGATCATGTGGGTTTGCTGAAAGGCCAGGACCACTTAGACAGACATATTTCTCAGCTGAAAAAGACTGAAGTATTCTCTTTGGGCTGGGAAGGAGTTACCCCATCATGGAAGTTGCTTTTTTATGAGAAGGGAAGGCACTGTACTGGTTTGTTGAAAGGATCTAGATGCCAACAGAAAAGGTTATCAACATCCCTTGTACCTTCACGTCAATAAGAATAACAAAAAAGCTGGATAGAAGTGTCTGGAATTGCATTCGACTTCAGCAATGCCACCATTGCTCTGCCTCTTCAGAGACATGTCAACTAAAGATGCCTGAGGTTCTGGTATGGATGCTACATGTGGACTTGTTACATGTTATATACATATTTAGATTAACAGTTAATGGCTTTGGGTCAGTAACAAGTCTAAATAAGAGAACATGCATCCGTTTCCCACAGATTTGTCATGGAGGAGAACCATTTCTACATTTCCAGTATATCAGTGTAGCATCAGTGAAAGCACAGCAACATGAGAGCATCTGCATCTTGTTCGATTTCACGTCTTCATCGTGGGGCGCGATGGAGGCTGAGCGTAAAGCATCATTACCTCCACCTTGATTTGACTCTGGGAAGTTCCCATTCCGTCTGCTAACATTGCCTTAGCCGAGCCGTGTTTACGAGTGTGTGAAGCCCCGGGGTAAAGGGTGCAGTTTATACATGCATGCATACCATCTGTATCTACCACAGCCAGGAAAACTGCAGCTCTCTCCTTCAACACTCACTGTGTGCACTCTCATAAATTGTCATTTAAACATAATGCTGCTCGCACATCAGAAAATGCTTTTTATTTCTTGTTTTGTCTTCTGTGCACAAAGTAGCAATTACTGTAATGTCTCTTTAATAGGAATTTACTTTGCAGACAGAGCAGCTCCCTGAGGATCACAGCTCCATTAGCTTTGGAAATAATAAGAAAATAAATGTTGATGTTTTGCATTGTCTTAATAAGGTTGCAGTTAACATTGTCATTTTCAACATCATCGCCCTGCTCTCATGAATAATCAATTATCACCTGTGAAGGACACAGAAAGAAGTGCAGGAGAAAAGTGGAGCCTGAACAAAACCAGAGTCAAGAAAAACACATGATTATGTTTTAATGGCTTTTCCCTGGGGAGTAGAGGGCCCATTTCCTTTTCAGCTAATGAAAGGAGAGGGCACTGCATGGTGGAGAGGGAAGGTGTACGAGTAAGAGGAGAAGGAGCGAATGATTCAAGCCACTACCTGATTCCATTCACAGCAGACACAATGTTCATGCCTTCTTTTAAAGCAGTAAATGTTAAGACCCAGCTGTGAACATGATAGAGCTTCTTTTATTCTCACACAACTGATTTAAGTCAGAATGTATGCAGGGTTCTGAGGGTTGTTTTTGCTGCTGGAGCCACGGATCAACCAGAATTCTGCAAAGACTGAATGAGCAGTTTGGAACGCGTTTAACAACTGAATGAGTTAAATCAAAACTGTGTATGAAGTATAATGGCATGCTCTCAGAAGGGGCTGACCTGTATGGGTTCTGCAGGTTCTTGGGTGTCCGGGTCCGTGGAGGGTCACAGAGAGCAGCGGCTGCTCATCCAGATGAGCACAGGTGTGTCTCACAGTTCTTTTGAGGCTCGTACAACTTCCTCAAGGGACGTCATGAACATAAAATATACTATTGTTGTGTGTAGTAAGTGTACTGTGAAGTATGTCAAGTGATTGTAAGGTATGAGTACTGGCTCCTTACTGACTGCACACAAATGCTGTACGCATGGAGTGTGTATGTGGAATGTCAGTGCCTGTAGACACCTGTAGGATGTCCACACAAACTACCCTCTGACTGTCTAATTTCCTCTTTGCTAAGTCGAGCTGCCTGTAAGAAGTGCACATGACACACGAAACAGCACTAATGGGCTCCTTGTGCAGGGTTTGAGGGGGTTGAAAAAAGACAAAAATGCTTCTAAACGAGTGCGACTTACCTACTTCCCCTTACATGTTCCTTAAACGATCACTTCAACCTGTCGCCCGCATGGATTCACATTCTCTGAGAGTTCACGGAGCTTCTGCGATTTTGGTATTTTGTGTGGGTCACCTACGTGCCCCCCACCGGTTTGACCATGTTTTCATCTGCAGACAGCCTGTATCCAGCCGTAAGGACAGCTGGAACTAGAGTTTCTAATCAGTTGAACATTATCTTCATGATCTGAATCACTGAATTCCTATTTAGGATTATACTTGTGCAATTCCCCCACAGTCCCATTCACCCATTACCACACACACTGATGGCAGCTCCACTACCGAACACTGGCGCTAACCTATAACCACAAGGAGCAATCTGTACTTCAGTGTTTTGCGCAGACAGTTCGTCAGACGGGCGAGCAGGACGGGAATCAAACTTGCGATTTTCTGACCAAAGGTCAACCGCTCTACCTCTGTACCACAGCCAAGACTGGGAAAACTGTCCGCAGCAGAAGCCCCCTCACAGCTGCACGGTTCCACCTCCTGAGAGATGAGAACTTTGAGCTGGAAGTTTTGGCTCCGCCCCCGTTGATGCCTTCAGTGTGATGGTAACAGAGCGGAATCAGAGGCAGAACGCGTTTGCAAAGCTCTACAGAAACAGCTGTGTGATGCTGTAGTGACACCATGATGATGCAACAAAAGGGAAAGTCATCAGATTTTCTTTTTGTGTGGACAACTGCAGGATAAATGTTTGCAAATAAAACTGACCTTGAATAATACGGTTTTCCTGTGTCTTGTAGAAAGACTCACGTTTGTGTGAACAGATTATTTTCCATTGGTAACATACCTGCGGTTCCTGGTTTTCCACGATATGAATGCTGCCAGAAATGAAAATACAATATTTTACTTTATTGTTTCATCATATTTTATCTAAGGTTGCAAAAACAGTTTAAGAATAGTGTGAAATCTAAAAAGGAAAGATTTGAATTTAAACAAAAGCTAATTCACAGCAGGGAGAAAGAGCTTTATCAGTGTAGGCTCCCATTCCCTGACATGCCGATAAGTTTGACTTCCTTGTTTTTGGTGGTAACGCCGGCGCTTCTTGTGAGGCCTGCTGCTGATCTGCTGAAAAGGCGTTCTCTGCTCGGTTTGTCAGCGTGATGGCTGCTCGGGGCTGTGCAGCTTCTCCAAGCTGAAGAGCAGCTGGAGCTGCCCTCAGAACGGAGAAGCTCTCTGCTGCTGCGCTTGAAGATTCACTGCAGCTCCATCTGACATGTTACCCAACCAACCTATAATTGCTGGAATAATGTTAACAATGAAAACATGCTGATCTTCTGCCTTGTCAGTCCATCACTTCTGCTTTTCTGCCACATGCGCTCGTACATTTCCTCTTCCCGGTCTTCTGCTTTTCTCTTGTCTGCCTGCCAGGGCCAATGACTCCCACTGAACAAATGAATAATATCCATGACAGCACAGCTTCCATTCAGCGTGTTACTGCGCTTTAACTGTGCCCTCCAGAATTATTGGCTGCCTCGGTAAAGATTAGTTCATAACTTTTACGGCCTTTTGGCTCAGATTCACATAGAGTGCTATTATTTCTGCCGTATATTCTCCTCATTTCTGCATCCTTCCTCCTCCTCAACACTCCTGCCATTGTACTTTTAGGCTCATGAATAATTCATGGACTCAACCTTTTTATGATGGATCTCAACAATGAGAGCACAGCATGAACTAGATGATCTGAACTGGACCAACCTTCCTCTTTCTACAGGTTTTTGATTTGGGTGCAGAATCTTGAAAGCAGGTCAGAAATCAAAGCTGAAAATTAGGATTTTGGCAACTTTATTTATTCACTAAACTCTCCAGGTCATCTCAAAAAGCAGCACAAAGAAAACCAAAACAAAGTCAAATCTCGAATACTTTTGAGTTTACTGCAATATTTAATCCAGGACCTCTTCAGTAGATCAAGATCACTTTTATCAGAACAGATGCTCCTGGCTACACATGAGTTCTTCTAAATTCATTCAGAATTTTCCGACATTTTCTTCTCATTAGGAAGTATCAGATGAAGCAGGAGGGAGCTCATCCACTATTGGATCTTGCAGAAGACTCCATGACTCATTTCTAGGCTTTAAAGAGAGCTTCTTCTCAACATTTTGGACTTAGCTGATGCCAGGATAGAAACAAAGTCAATCTCATGAAAGCGGTTAGTTGGCTTCAACCTCAATGTCCATCTTTTCTGGATGCTGCCACTTTGAACCCTCTGCAGAATTTAGCAGGAAGGAACAAACTTTATCAAACACATTCTTCTCACATAAATAATGTTGGAAACGGAATTCAAACTTCTGTTACATGTATGTGACCTCCCATCTAATTGGATAATCATCTGCTCATGTGAGAGCTCTTCGTCCAGTTTCTCATGTTCTCATGTTCCCTTTTCTGCTACAGGACAGTACTACCACAGCAGCAGTTTCATCCTCTCGCAACCACAAAAGGTCATTGTAGGTGAGAGACGGTTTACTGATCTGGTGGTGGTAAATAAAACGCCACAGTACAAATGTTACAAGCATTTTCTGACCATAATCATCCAAGTTCCCAGAGTCAGTAAATTCATCCGCACTGAGGTTACCACCCTCGTCGAATTTGATTGGTCCATCATGTTAGCTCCGCCTCCACACGCCAGAGAAGAAAATAAGAGGTGAAAGTGAAAAAGGTTTTGAAACTTAAAGACAACATTTGAAGCTGAAAATAATGATGTTTTTATTAGAATTGCAGAAAGTTTCAGATACTTTCATCTTTTTTGACCCAACAGCAAGATCAGCTTGAATTTTTCATGTTGTTTTATGTTGTTTTCAAATCGTATTGGCCTGGATTTCTCTCCACAGGGATGAGGATTGTTCTAAGAATAAAAAAAACTTGGTTTCATGTTGTTGTCTGTAAAAGTACAGGATTCAACAAAATTAGGTTTAAATGATTTGAGAGCAAAGTTGTAAAGGAGAGGAGCTGCTTCACACCGATGATATGTCGGCGGTTCAGCTGCTGATTTAAAAAAATAAATATTTCTTCTTGTTTTATTGCTTTCTGGTTTTCTGCTGCCTGAAAGATTCAAAGAAAACGCTTCGTCACACAGCATCATTTGCATTTAGATTTACAGGTTCTTTTTTATATTTGGGGGGGTGTAGTGTTATGGGATTATGGGTTTTGGGAGCAAAGATGATTTGATATTATTTTTCAAATTCTGTAAATAACATTCACTGAATTTTTTAATGTTTTTTAGACGTTTTAAATTTAATTGAAATTATAGCACATCTTGGTTTTTTAATGCATAATAAATGAAATGAAGCACCTAAGTTGTAAAAAAGATCAAATTTGATTCATTAACAAAATAGAACTACAAAAGAAATCAGAGTAAATGTTATCCTGGAAGTTAGTCGGCTCCGAACCAGGATAACCTCTAAAATATATCCCAACAGTTACTTAACTCAGGCTCATTTGATCTGTTTGAAAAGGTTTCTTATCACAACACAGGAACACCTGACACATATCCACGAAACTGAAATGAACTCAATCATTTTGCTTTTGTGCATCCAATAGTGTACAAATTCATCAAGGATGTCTGGAGAATCACAGCTCCGTTTAGAGTAAAACCACACAGAACTTTTAGAAACACAAAGGAGGAAAAATCCCAGCAAAGGTCATGAGATGTGGAGCTGAAGGACCCAAAGAAACAGAGGCAGACTTGACAAAAACTCAAATAACTCAGAAATACAACCTGAATGAGGAGAACAGACCTGTTCCATATAGATTCAACAGGAACTCATTTAGAGAGAAGCTGAACCTGAGCTGAAGACCCAAAGACAACCTGATTACCATCGATAAGGGAAGCCTGATCAACTCTGAGAAAGTGAATGGTTCTTTCTGTGTTCTGAAGGTTCTAACTGAAGCAGAAAAGAAGAAGAGACTGCAGGGAGGTGATGGTGGGAACCGCAAGTTCATCCAAAACAATTATCCACATAACGAAGTGGAAGATCAGAGAACATCTCCTTAGAGAAAGTTTGGGAACGTTTAGCTAAACTTTCATGGTTTTATTTCCAAACAACAGTTTTACTAAAAAGAAAAAGAAACATTCCATCAGTTCTCCAGATCAGAATGAAATCCAAAAGAAACCAAAAAACTTCAGACACAGAATTTAAAATCAGCAACAAGTTCAGAAAACCAGAAGTAGCTCCAAAACAAAAGCATCCACACAAAGTAAAGTAGACCTTAACGAACCTTTAAAGGTTCTTTCATTAGTAACTGAAACAAAATGATAATCTGTGGGTTTTCTCATCCAGAATGTTCTCTGGATTCTTCTTTTAATGGATGCTTTGGTTTCTGGATGACTCCTCAACCTCATAACCTTTATACCAAAATGTAAAAACACTGCCAAATGTTTTTTCTCCAATGTGATTGGTTGGATTGTTGAATCAGACCAATGTGACTCTATTTCGACTGGTTGTTGTGCTGACATCACACACGGGGCCGCGGCGCAGCTTAGTCAATATACTTTCTTTCTGAGTCAGAGGGCTAAACTCCAAGTCAAGTCACGAGTCACTGCAGTGAAAGTCCAAGTCAAGTCTAAAGTCCTCAAATTCATGAGTCTGACTGGAGTCCAAGTCATGTGACTCGAGTCCACACGTCTGTTGCTCACTGAACGCCAGTAGGAAACAGAAACAGGTGGAAAAGTTGGATTAACTTCAACTTTATAGAGAAACTTGAGGGGAAGTTTCAACTTGATGATTTTTCTCCATTAAACCGCTCTTTTGAAAATGGTTTCTCTCTGCATTTCTGATGGCTGTGCTGCAGATTGTGTTGGAGAAGAGGCAGTTTTTCCAGTGAATTTGGGAATACATCCAGTGCTCTCAACAGAAGAGGCCATGACGCATTACAGAACTGATTGCTTCTATTAAAATCGTGTGTTTAAACATCCAGGTTTCTTTTAACCCACAGTCAGATTTAGAAAAAAACAATTTTTGATTAATCTAACTCCAAACTTTGACAGGATTTCTTCAGAACAACTCCCTTGTGGATTTGCTGCCATGGTCTGCTGCAGAACCATCAGGATTTTCTTGTATGCTGATAACAAGCCGCCCAATTATTTAAGCTCACACCATCATACTACCACCACCATGTCTGATTGTTGCTCCAACAAAGTTTGAGTCCAGATGTTAGTGGAAAGTTCCAGAAAGTTCCTGTTGTGTCTCATTCAGAGCATCTTCCAGGAGTTCTATGGATCATCCAGATGTTCTTGTGTTCTTGTTCCTCAGCAGTGTCTTCCATGGATCCATGTTTGTCCAAAAGTCTCTTTCTGACTGTTGGACCCTGAACTCTGACCTGCACACAGCCCAGTGAGGCCTGCAGGTCTTTCTTCTGCTGGTTTCAGGACCTCCTGGATGAGTCCTCCTGGTGTTCTTTTTGGTCATTTTTGTGAAGGTTGTCCCTTGTTTTCTCTGTGTATCTCTGCGTGGTTCTTTGGAGTCTGAAAGCTGCAAAAACATACATATTTCAGAACCTTTTGGACTCAAACTCTGTGAATTTCTTCTGTACTTTAATGTGTTTGCATGTATTTTTACATTTTTACCTATTTTAGAAAGTATTCCTGAAGTTATTTATGACAAAAGTGATCAGGCTTGTGTGCAGAATGTCAAACTTGACTCGGGTTTCCAAAATAAAATGTTTTTTTTATCATCACTGGTGAGAAATTATATATTTTTTTTGCAAATAAGTTCAGCCAGCTTGTTCCTTGTTAACAGTGCTGCTACATTGACACCAATTTTTATTGCTTGAACTTTGTGCAAATGTAAGACCTGAAACAAAAAAACTGTAAGGAAAATGGATGGACTGTTTTTAAAGTCCATTGTTGTTTCTCTGGTTAAGGGAACAGAGTAAAGAACAGAGTAGAAGTAGAAGCATTATTTTCTTAATTCCAAGATTATAAAAAACGGAATCAATAAAGTTTGAGTTCATGTCATTATCTAGTTTTCATCAAATGTTTTGGATGTTTATCACTGATGTTCTAGTTAACACGAAAACTCTTCTTTCAGTGAGTCCTGCAGCAGGAGTCTTTTTTGCACATGCACGCATTTATCTTCCTTCTGAACCACTGAAAGGAAATCGCTGATACAGTCGTTTACTTCAATAAATTATTGTGCACTTTTGAAATCAGCGAAAGAAGCTCTTCTGTGATTTGACACAAAGGAGAGGTAATTGGCTCGGATATAAGAAGATGCAATCAGAAAGATTAAAGTCTGCTTAAACCCCTAATCTCTTTGAGTGGAACAATGTACATACAAATGGGAGAAGTAAACGCACTAAATCTCTTAATTATTAATTGAGTTGGAGATTGATCCAACCGAGACACAGACAAGCGCTGCATTAATAAACATGAGTCTGTATGAATACCTATTTTAAATGAGTCTCCTTTCATAATTATTTCTAATTTTGCTGTCACTCTGTTATTTCATGTCCTTGAATTGGAGTTTGATCCTCTGGTTTAAGTGGGTGGAGTCGAGTCCTGCAATAAAGCAACATTCATTACTGATCCATTAAAATAAAAGATTCTGCAGCTTTTGTGAAATTTTGGAGCTGTCAGCTGTGAGTTTGGCTCTCCAAAATAAAATCGGCTGCTCTGTGTGCTCTCTGCAGCCCTGGAACATGTATCTAACTCACCTCCATGGTCTGGTGCTCCAATAAAAAACCAACACTATAACTGAAGGTTTTTAGTCTTAAACTTTAAAATTTAAACTTCAAAAGTGTTTGAAAATTAAAAAAAAAAAAAAAAAGTTTTATTCCCAATTTTTATATGTAATATTTTAATGATGGATATTTTTTTATTTTACAAAAATATCGATACTAAAGTAACACTGAAAGCACCAAAAGAAATGCATTTATGTGTTTCACTCTATTAATTTCAGACACTCAGTCTTTTTCAAATGAACATAAATGTCTTCTCTTTTCCTCGTTGGCTTGTGGTTGTTTCCCAGATGTGACTTACAGATTGTTTCCAGAGTAACAGCAGCTTCATGTTGTTTTAAAACTTATAAATTAACTTTAACAAATAGAATCCATCAATATGCTTTTGATATGAAAAGACAGAGGGGTGATTGCTGCTGTCCTTGCTTCTTTCCCCTCCAGAGTCTTGTTATCTCCATCTTTGGTCAGTGGAGGATGTCAGAGGCCCGGAGCGAGACACAACACGTCTTCCATTAATCCAACTTCAAAACAAAATAACAAGCCAGTGTGAGTGAGATCTGAGAGCCGCTCTGCTCACGCTGGGAACAAAAGGAAACGTAATGGCAGCGTTCAAGTGTGCCCTCTGCTAACGAGCACAGGGATCTGAAAACCAGCGCAGACGGGAATATGGATTTGTATCACCACTGTTAATAATTGGAGAAACAATTAAAGGCTGCAGTAATAGTGCTGAGATGAAAGCGGATAAACCATATCTGTGCAGCATCCTCTCTGTTGTCACTCTTCATTAAGCCTTTGGAGAAGACGTAGGATAATACCTTCTAACCTTAAAGAGCAGCTCAGATCCCCACACACACCTGAACCGTCCACAGCTTAATTAAACGCTGCTGCATCCGATCATTATCAGGATGTGGGAGCTTGGCTGCCATGTAATGAGGAATTAGATAAAGGCTAAAGACAAAGAAAGGGTTTTTTGGAGGCACCAAAGCTCAGAGAGATAACGAGATTCCTGTGGGACTAAACGGGGAATCGTCTGCATACGAGGGAGCTTGGATCACAGGGAGGTGATGGCAGAAGTCCTGACTTACTGTACCAAACTCCAACAGAAATCACTTCAATTAAGTGATAACAACAAGGACATTCTTCCATGATTTTCCCTGTCTGAAGCAGTGATTCAGTCTTCTTTTGTGCTTCCCACAGGTTTCACAACCAAACTGGAGAATAATTATTTGGTAACATTTGGCGTTTAAAGTTTGAATGTTTCTCTGGTTTATGGGTTTCCTACAGCTCATGAATCACGATTAACCACAATGCTGTTACATGAAAATAAATGGGGCTTTTGAAGAAAAAAAAGGGCAGAGAGAACATCTTTCCTTCATTTTTGTTGTTTGAAATGTTTTAATTTGTAAAGTATTATTGTAAAGTATAACTCAGAAAACCCAGGAATGTAATGTGTGTGCACCAAACACATCAACAGTAAGATCAGCAGAACTGTAAAGACTTTCATGTCTGCAGGTTTACTCCAAGAAAACAAAGATGCTGATATTCAGCCTTAAGAAACTCACTCACTGCACTTTAAATGGGCCGGGTGAATACTCAAATCTGATTGGCTGCTGGGTGTTAATGCGCACCTGAAAACTAGTTCCTTAAAGCATATCTTCAGAGGAGGGTAACTGGCTTTCTGTTGGAATACAGCCCTTTCCGTTTTTGAGGCTGGCTGCACGGTGATGTGGTGGTTAGCACTCTTGGACCACTCCTGGTTCAAATCCCAGCTGGGTTCTTTTTTGGGTTCTGTTTTTGCTTTCATGTAGATGCTGTATCATGGTCATTTGAGAGTTGTAGGGATGTGACCCATTTCTGCATCAACAGGCATCAAGACGTTTACACTGTTAATATATCTGGTTTAAAATGGTGAGGAAAGAATGATGGAGATTTAGAGAAGGAGTAACGGAAACATTGGAAAGAGGAATAAAACAGAGGATTGGAGAGAAACAAGAGTGGCGATAAAAAGAAAATAGAGAAAAACAAGAACATTTCCTGAGGCTTCATGCTACCAATGTCAGAAATATTGCAGATTTAAAGCAGAGTATTTCTTGTTTCATTTACTGCCTTGGATGTTTTAGTTTTTAACGTAGTTAAAAAAGTACATTATTGATCAAATGAAAATGAGTTTTTTTTTTGCATATTTACAGAGTTCTACAGTTGAAAAGTTTAAAATCATATTTGTGAGAACATTAACCAGCATCCGGAAGATCTGTCACAGTTCAACAAGCAGAGAACCATCGTGAACCAGAACCTTTTAAAGAAACTTTTCTAGGAAGTCATTTAGCTCCCTCAAGTCAAAAATGACATTTCAACATCATCCTCATCATTATCATATTTGTTTGTCAAAGTCTTAAAATCTGCTTTTCTTTGAAATCCCATTTGAAATGTTGCTCAATACAAATCTGGGTGTGAAACCGCACGGCTCCAGGAAAAAGTACAGGGTTTTAGTCATTTTCTCCTCGAGATTCCTTTCATAGATTCAAATAAAACACTTTCATCAAAAAAATCATCACATTTATTTCTGTTCAGTTGAAGCAAAAATAAGATTTCGTTTCTCCATCGTTCAAAAAACAAAATGTGGTCTATTTAAAATAAAAAGGAGTAATTAAGCAAAGATTTCAGTACAAAAAATCAGCAGTAAAAATGTTTATTTGAATAATTTGTTTCAGCATCAACTGCTGAGAAGGGAATGTCGCAAACAGCTGAAAACCTTATCAGTTAAAGCCCAAATAAATCAGCTACTCAAAATGGATTCATCCAGTAATTGGGAGCAATCAATTTTCTTAAGAACAACTTGTCATTATTGCTCTAATCAGCCTTGATTAACACGTTCTCCTTGCAGAAATAAGCACTGACATTTGACAACTCAAGCATGGAAACATCTAATACTACGACAGAACAGTCGCAGCAGCTCTTCCCAGCATCACACTTTAAATCAACTCATTCGTATGCAAAGCCTGACTTTTCTTTCCAATTACACACTTGCACTGGTGCAAAGGAAAGCTGGGAAGATTTTGGAAATGACTTATTAGATTATGATGAGCAAAGTTCAGCCCAGAGGCTTAAATCTCTGAAAATCATTTGAAGGAGGATGACCTGTGCAGAACTCTGAATCCTCCTCCTGCTGCATGATGGGAGTTTCTACTGTACATACTTATGAAGAGGCAAACTCTAAGCTGTGCGTTCTTTAGAAAATCCAGAAACACTTCACGACTCAGATATTTACAGTACTTTTTACCTGAAAGGTAAGGTTTTTCTTTGAATCCGTTATCATTCAGTCTCATAGACACCCACCCACCAATTACTCATCAATTATGACTTTTCTGGAGACTCGTCTGTGTCAGATCCATTTGGATTCAGCTAACAGGTGTGGAAAAATCCAAGATAAAGAAGCAATTATCCGGATTTTTGGAAATAATGTACCTACAAGTGAAATGTTTCCATGCCAGCAGTTCATCCATCCATCCATCCATCCATCCATCCATTCATCCATCCATCCATTCATCCATCGTGTTATCTTGTTATCAGCCAAAAATACTTTTTTTTCTTTCTCCACTCTGACAGATCAGAACGGAGTGCAGTCAGCAGGTCTGTGGTACATTTCTTATGAACCAACTGTGTCATCTCTTTCACTGGATGGATGGATGGATGGATGGATGGATGGATGGATGGATGGATGGATGGATGGATGGATGGATGGATGGAGGCTTTTTTGGGAGTTTTCTGATCTATTAATGTGATCTGTGAGTTAAAACTGCCTCATTATGAGTGGAAAATACAGCTCTCTGCTTATTGCTGTTCCAACAGAGAAAGTGAATCTTTCAGACGTCTGGGTTCAGGTTTTCCTTTCTATCACAACTCACTCAGCTTCTCATTTCCTTCTCAAATGACTTCTCCAACACTTTTATCAACCTCTCTGTCTTCATGCTGCTCACCGCCATTTCATTCCGTTCTCTCAATTTATATTTCACTTTCTCCAGAGTGCTGCGGTCATGATTTCAGCAGCGTTTAAACAGCTTTAACTCATTCAGACCTGGGGCGCCTTCCGAGTGTGGGAACTACAGCGGCGTTCTTCTGTTTCATCAGCTTTTCCTGCTTTATTGATTGCAGCAGGTGCTCCTGATATGTGAAATATTTCGACTTACTTCCACTCAGTTTGCAGGAGACGTGGGTTTCTGCCCTGCTAGCTTCATAGTTGTCAAAGTCTTTCATCCAGAAGTCCATCCTGACCAATTCACATAGGAGTCTGTAGAAGGCACAGCATCTCATATTGATGGCAAATGTCTCTGTAAACATGGAAAAATGGGTTTTAAGGCGCAGAGGTTGCTGCAGACAGATGGGACAAAACATTTAGAGAAGCTTCCACCTTGAGTTGATTCGTTTTGGCTCGTTGTTTCGTACTTGAAACTGTCAGATCTTCAAGCCTCAGCCACATGCTCCTGAGTTTGCTCCTAATGCTTTATGATGAAGGTTTTAAGTTGACTTATTGATTCTTTGCATTGAACAGTCAAATTTAAGGCTTTACAGGATTCATGTGTTCTGAATAAACATGTTGTGGTTCTGTCGTCATTGTAAGTCTTTGCTTCATGAAAGCTGTTTTATTTCTGCGTAGTTCCTAAATTCCAGTGTTCAAACCCCAGAAAGTCTTAGATGATGGTGTCGTTTTCTCTCCCTTCAAATCTTCTCTGCAGCTCCGCAGCCTCTGCTGCCTATTTGTTTTCTGTCTATTTACCAGTATTATTGTGCATAAACATCTGAGGAAATGATGAAATGTTTGCTCACACGTTCAGCCGTTTTGGCAGAAACTGTTTCTCTGTTTCAGTTCTGCAGCAGAATGTGCAGCAGTTTGAATCCTGTGAAAATGTCAAGTTTGTGAGCAGTTTTAATGCGTGGAAAATGATGCAGGAAGGTTTCTTCCTCCAGCTAAACTCTTCTCATCTCTTATGCTCTTTTCTGCTGGTGCTGAGACCCAGAAGTGGGGAGTTCCCTGGGAGACTTTTCCGTGGGCTATCAGACTATGTAAACAGCAGTCTGAAGTCATTAATTATGCCAGACAAGAGGAGATAAAGGAAGGGCAGAAGGGAACCAGGAAGAAAAGATTTGGGGATCACAAAGACGAGAGTCTGGAGTCTCCTTGACCCGGCTCTCCTGTGGCGCATGCTTGTCTTTACAATAGGAGGAGGTTTAAATAATTGAAGTCAAATAGAAGGCTGTATTAACTCAGCTTTCATATTTTATTCATCAAAGCCAGAAGGTGTACATTCACAGGATCCGATGCCCGCGGGACCAAATGCTCTTAGGGGTGTTTGTGCTGGTGCTCGTGTTTTTGTGCACGAGTACAGTGTGTAGAATTCGTGTTCATGCGAAGCCTCAGGACTTCTATCCATCCTTCCTGTTGGCATCTTTATAGACGGCTGCGGCGAACACATACTCCCACAAACTGCTCTGACTGCTCTTCACGTGAGAAAAACAGGTCCTTCCCTGTGGAAACAGATACAAATGAACATCAGTTAAAGATTTCAGGTTCCTGAGGAGGCTAAAAGCATGTGGAAAAACAGGAAGATTTCAACATGTTAAATAATACTTAAAACATAGACTGCCTAAAACTCTAAATTACACACTAAGCAATGTGACATACAGATAAAAACTTGTAAAAAATATGGAGAATCTCAAGGAAATGCTAAAAAAGGAGAAGTTTTTCTGAATTTGCTGAGATAAGCACGAGAAAGCTGAAAGGTAATAATTCTGCAAGTGACTTTCTTTAAATTCAGGGATGTGCAGCACTGAAACAGCCAAAGTTTCAGACTCATTTATCATTTCTGACCTTCACTGTCCTGTTTCCCTCTGCTTCATCAGACCCTGTGGTTCATGAAGACACTGTGCTGCCATTTAGGCCTTAAAGTCCCAACTGTCCCTACGGATGGAAACCAGCTGTCTGCACGCACGTATCACGTGAACAGTACTAACATGCTCCTTGTACACTTCGCAGGGGGGGCAGAGAAAAAGAAAGTTGTGTACGACATGCCTGCATCTCACCCACCTCCCCCTTACGTGTTGCATAAGTGTTCACAGAGCCTAGCAACTGTTGGGCGAAGGCGGGAACGCCCTAGAACGTCTGTCACAGGGCCCATGGAGCTGGAACGGTCATGCTCGCTTAAACCCCCACTCCCGGGAGGCGAGCTGGTGGTCAGACCGAGAGCCACTGCAGCCTGATCAGACCTCCTGAACTTTATGATGTTTTTTCTTATTTTCATCAAGATGATAATAAAAAGGTCCCTTGATTTTAGTCTTGTTTTTCAAACACGCTCAGAGAGAGACGGAAACACCGTCATCCAGACACGGCTCACAGCTGAAGCTCATCGTACCGGGAGAGTCTCTGAATGATCTCATGAACTCAAACGTGGAGACGTGAATACATAATAAACCTGATCTGTGAACGTCATCCTCTGTGTCTTCCATGCATTGTAAAGGAGATCAACACAGACACCACTCAGCATAAAAACATTAGCTGCTAGCTCCCCCCATGCAGTCGGGATGTCAATGAAAGGAACACATTTTTGGACAGACGGCGTTAAGAGAATTCACCAGGCAGCGAACGAAAGCAAATTGAATTTGGTGTGAATGCAGCTTCAGACTTCCCTGCAGTTTTCTTCTTCCTGTCATGTCCTGCTCTTTACATTAAAACCATCATGTGTTTAACTGATTGACGCTCAATGATTTTCTGTGTGAAACAGGAAGTGAGACATCCCAAAACACTGATGGTCCAGGATCAAACTGACAGTATTTATCAGAGCTGAAGTTCAGGACTGGAGGTATGAGAGTTCAGACCTGAGGAGTTTGAAGAAGCTTTCTGTCGTCCGTGTCTGATTTGATTCTTTTGGTTTACTGGATGAAGAACTGAAAATGATGAAGGATGGAAAGATCCAGACTGTGGGGAAAAGAGCAAAAGCAGGACAGGAACGTGACTTGGAGATGTGCTTTCCAGTAAAGTCGGTTCTTTCTCCGTGTTCTCGCAGGTGGCTCTCAGAGGACGGCGTGTTCTGCAGGTGAGTACAGATAATAAATGGAGAGGCGGTTCTGCAGCCTTCCTGGCAAAGGTGGTGCAAACCCAAAAAGCAGAGGCTGTCCGTTCTTTTCCTCTTCTCTGTTTTAATAAACTTTTTTTTTATCTGCCTCAACAAGTTTTTCTTCTATTTCTGTGTAAAACGCTGTGATCCAACTAACATCAGAGGAGCAGAAAACATGAAAGGAGGTCAAAAACCATAAGATGAGAACGATGAACCACATGAATTCACTTATTTTCCTCCAAATTCAAATATCTGACTGAAAAGGTCTAACATTTCAGAATTTAAAATGTATTATACATGCACACGTGAACATAAACACATGTTTACTCATAAGAAAAGAGAAGTCTGGATGTTCATCTGAATAAAAGACCATATTTACCATCAAATGTTTTGTGTAAAAACGGCCTTAACAGACTGAGGATTCTGTGGAATGAGACATTTTACACCAGAGACAGCAAATCCAGCGCAGACAGGAACATCTGTCAGAGATGACATCCACAGGGAGAGAGCTCTGCAGCTCACACATCTTCACCGGAACAAGAAACATTAGTGAACAAAAAGACATTGTAAAACAGGAACGTGTGGCGTGCATCTGTGAACAACCACAGGGATCCCTGAAGAATCCTCCTGCAGTCCTTTCTCTGTGACCAGGAGAAAACAGAAATCTAACAGGATTCCAGCTCCAGACCCGGTTTGATGAACACTAAACTGTTGAAGCCCAGACATAAAGCAGCAAGGCGGAGGAATATTTCTACTCATGAAAGAGAACAGAATTGGATATTGATCCTGTTGGAGGCTACAAAGAGAGAAGTGAATTATGGGGCATGATTTCTTTCTTCACGGGGGGGTCAGAAAACAGGGAGGAGACCTCAGAAGAGTCTCTGCTCTGAATGGGTTTCTTGTCCTTTTCATGTCATGTGTTTTGGGATTTAAATCCTTTATTTCTCAGTTTTTCAGTCAACATTTGAATCCTGTTTATTTGTTTTATTCAACATTTCCAAATATGACACTTTTCTAAGGACAAACCCTGGATGCTTTTTAAAATACTTTTCTGCCGACAATTTTTATCTGCCTGAGGTCATTGTATGGATTAAAGGGAATAAAACCGTCTGCTTATTTGACCTTTTAGCTTCTACTCTTCTTCATTATTTTCTGTATTCAGTCGTAATGAGAGTCCTTCCAGCTCACAGTCTGAATCAGATTTATTAATGACATGTTTGTTCAAGCATTGTAGCATTGGTCCTTCAGGTTAGCATTTCCATGCTGGTCGGCTTGTTCAGGCTTTTCTACAGTTTGTTTGAATTCATTTGGGGTTTGGTTCTTATATTAGGAGCTGGGTAAGCTTTCCATTTACAATACACGGATGACTCTGGCTTTTACAGGCTGTCTTAACTTAAATGTGGCTTAAACAGTAATGCTGACAAACGTCAAAGATCTTTCTTTACACTTTTTTTTTACTTAACTAGCATTTCATTTTTGTCTCTTTCAATTGGCTTAATTTAATGTAAGCTTTTCTGCAGGAAGTCCTATTTCCACTCAGACATAATCTATTGAGGGTTTCCTCATGTTGTGGCTTTTTGTGGTCCATTACAACACCATACAGCTCGTTTCCTTTGTTGTTGTTGGACATGTTGACCTCTATCTACTAAGTTTGTTTGGTTCTATTCCAGTATATTTTTGATTTGTTTTTTTTATTTCTATGTTTTTTTTTTTAATGAGTAACCTGTAGTGTTCAGTCCTTCACCCAGTTTTCGGCACTAGCTTTAGTTTTGTCCATCATTATTTACTTAATTTAACCCTTCTAAGCCTTTGGTTAAACAATGATCTTAGCTTAGATCTGGTTTCTTGCTTATTTCTGCTGTTTAACAGTTTAAATGCAGGATTGTTTTATTCCAGTGTTTTAGATGTGTTTCATTGGTCTGTTTTAAATACTGATGTAAATTGTGAATAATGTAGCACAGAATCTATCTCTATTCCATCCTGAGTAAGTGATCAGCGGAAGCATCCAGGGTTCAAACCCTCCCACATCACTGTGTGAGTTGAACCCTCTGAAACAGAAACATCAGGAACTGCAGCTGGAAAAGCCTGGGACTGCGTTATAGTAAATACATGTGATCTGCATGTTACTTAAGTGAAATGATACTGGGACAACGCTACATAACTTCCATATCTTCAAACATTAGATCTTTGCTGAGAAATTAAAAATGAAGGAAAAATCTTTTGACACCATCAGCAGTGAGGGGAAGACGGCATTCTGCTCAACTCGTAGTGACTGAACGCTGCGATTTTAACAATCCTCAATGATCAGAAACGCTGCGTTTGATGGCAAACCAGAAGAGGTCTGTAGTTGTTTTCCAGGACGGCAGCAGGAGAGCTGAGGACAGATGGTCTCCAGGGTTTATCCGTGTCAAAAGCCAGGGCAGAAAATATCAGCCTTCCCTTTATTACTTTCTGTCTGCTGCTCTGAAAGCCTTCAGTCAGCGGCTCAGAAATCACAGAGGAGTTTAAACAACCACCTCCTCTCACACAGGGAGGCTCAGCCCCCCAACAGTCTGCTCCTACAAATCAGAGTTAGAACTTCTCCTTATTTAGTTTTATATCTGCTGCACAGGTTTTTCTACAGTGGACGACTCACGATGTCAAAAATCTGCAGATTGTCTGTGTCACAGTCAGACTGTAGCTGTGGAAAGTTGTTAGTGTAACAAACCAGACTTCTTTCTGTCAAATCTGAAACCTGCTTCATCGTTGAGATGGCTTTCATTGAGATTCAGGTTTTCTTACACAAACAAAAGCACAGTTTGGCCTCTCATAGTAGTTTTCCTTGGACATTATGTACAATACTTTCACTCCAGCCTCTTTGCCTCGAGACAAATCATCTCAAAGCGAGGTTGTAACCCTCCCCGGCGAGCGCTCTGCATGCTCTGCTGTCAGGCAGAAGGTGACAGCAGAGTCGGTCCAACACAAACCCGCAGAGGCTGCTGAATATGTATGGCTGCGGGCCGCTGAGTGAGCGCACAAACTTTGGAGCCTGTCTGGCAGTCCTCCTCATTAGTTCCAACTGAAACCGACATGCTGCAAGGTGCAGCCGTCAGCCCGTCCACCTCCAGGTTTGCAACTCATCTTTTTACAGCTTAACCTTCTAGTTCTCATCGTTACAGACTGCTGTTCCTGAAATCCCCCACAAAGAGGCCTTTGTTCCTGCAGGAGAGTCTGTGTGAGGAGGACCAGTGTTGCTTAAATTCAGCAGAAAACAGAGTCCTGTGCTAGGCCACCTACAGGCCTCTAACCGTCTACCAGCAAGTGATCTACATAAAACACCGAATGTAAAGCACTTTGAGATGTTGTACAACCTGAGAGGTTCTCTGTAAATCCAGTTGAATTTGAATTTCTACCTTTCTGAACATATCTGCAAAAATATCTCCCATGCCAGACTTTCATCACTTCAGAATCAACCATCAAGCCAGATTTCTCCTTCTATTCTTATCTATCTGTTCATTTTCTGTTTCAGGCTGCATGGTGGTGTAGTGGTTAGCACTCTCAGCTCAAAAAGCAAAAACCTCCGGCTTCAAATTCCAGCTGGCTCATATCAGCGTGGAGTTTGCAGGTTCTCCCGTGGTTTTCTCCCACAGTCCAAAAACCTGCTTCATCAGCTCAGATCAACTGGTGTTTCTAATGGTCCCTTTGGCGTTTGTATGATGGTTGTTTTACTTTGCTGTTTTTTATGGTACTTATTCATTGTGTGTGAGGTCATGGGATGTATTTATTGATGGAGGGGAGGGTACAGGGTGGGTTGGCTTTTTCTTTCATTTTCAGCGTCTATGTTTTGGTTTATTCTTCATTTTGAGTTGCACATGGTATGAGAAGCGCTTTTTACAAATTGAGTTTGATTGGAATTGGATTGCATGGCTCAATGATGGAATGGAGAGCCGTCCAGTATAAACACTGAAAGCATAAAAAAACCCTCATGATATTGTAGTTATGAGGTTCTCTGGTATATTGGCTGAAAGAACACCAAATTATGAAGCTCCAACCTCCATGTTTGAGTGGGGATGTGTTCTTGGAGTGTAAAGCTTCTCCTTTTATTTACATGAAAGAAATGTGCATTATTGGACCCTGGTGTTTGCAGGTTACATATGATCTGTATTGGGTGGCAGTAGCTCAGGTGGTTTAGCAGGTTGGCCATTAATAAAAGGGTTTGATCCCCACTCCCTCCAGCCAACTGTCGTTGTGTCTTTGGGCAAGGCACTTAAGCCTCCCTGCCTCTAATGTGTGGTTCCACTGGTATGTGAATGCATATGAATGTACCGGTGATGGTGCATACAGGCAGCCACGCCTCTGTCAGTCTGCCAAGGGCAGCTGTGGCTGCATCAGTAGCTGACCATCACCGAGTATGAATGAGGTGTGGATGAATAATGGATGTACATCGTAAGCACGTCTAGAAAAGAGCAGATAAATCCATTCTTATTAAAAATTAGCAAACTTTTTCCTCCGAGGTGTTTATGAGGTTTCATGGAAGCAACCATTTTGAAATGAGCCGGAAAAGCCCTTCTACTGCCCCTAGTGGAAGGATGATGAACTACAGGGCAGAAAACGTAGACCAAGTTCAACACAGTGGTTAATTTAGAAGAGTTTGGATAAGGCTAATGTGATTTGTATCAAATAGATCATATGGTTATTTAGGGTTAGATTTCTGTAAGCTCGAAATAAAATGAAAGAGAAAGACATGTGAGATGTTCTGAAGGAGATGAAGACAGAATGAAGATGAAGAACAAGGACATGAGGATCGGATGATTTCTGACACACCATGAGATTTAAAATATAAGTTCTTAGCAGTTTTATTTTTACACTGATTTGATGTTCTCAATAGAGAAGTTGTATCCTGGAGAGATTTTAGTATGAAAACATTTAAAACTGTTTTCTGTGATTTTCCTGCTTTTTCTAAAATCCCTGATTTTCTCCAATAGAGAAGTTTTCTTTATTTGTGTGTTTGTTACTATGAACAGCTATAGGCTTGTGGTAAACAAGATCAACCTGATTAAAGCTTTTGTTTAAAAAAGGAAAGAGGAAAATTGTGCTGCTGTATCAACATTTTTTCCAGACACAATCATTTAATGATAAATAGTTTCTTAGATGATTCTGTTTCAGCAGAGATGACTTTAATGGAAGCTTTGATCAGAAGAAACCAGATAAAAATCAGCTCCATTCTTCTGTTTAAGTCTTTCTTGGTCCACTGTTAAAGCTACAACAACATCACCCCCCCACCTGACGCCCACCCCCATCCTAGAGAAAGAGGAAATCATGCCTTAAACTCTCCAGGCAGCAGTGTTTTTGACAAAGCATACGGCAGTGAAAGCAATTCCAGCCACGGCGCCGTCTCCACTCCAAAAAGTGTGGAACACACAAAATTGAAAACTATCTTTCAGGCGAACCGCACGCTTGTCTGGCTGTAAAGACATTTGTCAGCCGCTCATGCTACAGCGACCTGGTAATTTGGTGCTCCATCAAAATTTGAAGCAGGACTGTCGGAAACTCCGGAGACCGTTGAGCAGGGCCCGGCGGCCCCCTTCATGCATGCTGCTTCAGGAGGAAGGCCGGCCCACATTTCTGCAGGATTTGGTGAAACCATTGCCTGCTATCTAATCCTCCCTGTGTTCCTGTTTTCATTTAAACTGTTAAAACTCAGTCCTGTGAACACAAGATGCTTTTGATCATTTGCTGTTTGCCAAACGGATGCATCCCCATCCCCATGAAGGGCTTGCATCAGTTTAGAGGTCAACAGCTGAGGTTCTGTGTTGGACCGTGAGTTGTTGATGAGTTTGGTTTGAAGAATTCATTTGCAGGAACATGTCCTGGTTTGTGCAGAAATGCTCACATCTCCGAGTTAAAAATAGAGTTTGCATTTCTCCAAGTATGTGAACCGTATTAATGTCTAGAGTGTGGCGTAAGGTCACCGTACGACAGCATCACCCGTTCATCCTGCGTGAGTAACTTCTATTATCCTAACGAACACTTGACTAAACACTTCCCACATGAACAACAATGGTACGTTCCATTTTCATGACGTCCCTTGAGATGTTCACATGTACCTCAAGGGAACGGTAAGACACACCTGCACTCTTCTTAAAGTTCGGCCGCTCCTCTACAACCCTCCACGGACCCAGGAAACCCAAAAACCTGCAGAACACGTTCGGGTCAACCCCCAAAACGGGTGCATGTGACTGAAGCTTCAGCAGCGTTCGCTTCCACCACTCCCACAGTCTGTCATTAAAGCCGTCACAGAAACAATGTCTGAGAAAAGCAGAGCTTTGAAGGGTCTCATACTCCCTTCTTTAAACCAACAAACAACCCTTTAGGTCTGATCAAATTATTAGAGTTGGATGGATTCATCCACAGAGGTGGAGGTCAGGTTTTCTGCAGAGTTTACACGTGTCCCACATTCCATATCTGAGCAGAAGCCCACTGATACTGCAGCTCCCTGGTCACACATTGAAAAAGCTGCCATGGCAACAATATCCAGGGAGGAGAATTGTCTGTTATGGCTTAAAAAAACATATAGTTCTTCGTAAGAATGCACCATTAGAGCATTGTTTTTCATTAAAATATTCATTTGTCACATAAAACGTGGCATTTGAAGCTTTAATTACAGGATCTGAAAAACTGTGTTACAGTAAGAAGGACTTCACGATTTAGTGCATTCTACGGGCTGTTTGCCCTTTTTCGGGGTGCCTGAATCCACAATTCTGAAATCCAGTGATCTAGAAATGTCCCAGAAGTCTGTGAAAAACTAGTATGCACCAACGTTCACTTCATTTGCAAATATAGATCAGACATTGCGTTTGAAGATGTGTCACTTATAAATGTATTTTTTATAAATCACCCAAGTTTCCATCATCACAACTGAGCGGATTCATAAATAGTTCTCCAAAAAAGTTCTTATTTATTAAGTTTTTTACTTTAGAAAATGGATAATGTAATATTTGGTGTTTAAAAGGAAAAAGCAGCGAGCATGTGTCCAAGCTGCGTTCAAATCCAGGACACTGGATAATTCCAGATTGTTGGTTTATTTAAAGCAATTTCAAAAAACAAGGGACAAAGTGGAGTAAAAATACAAAGATTTATCAGAACTATTTGATTAATTCACATGATTTCAATATAATGCATAAAGGGCTTAGAAAATAAAAGAAACTGATTATAGTTGCTATTATCATCGAGTTATAGTCTTTTGGGGGTTAGAGAGTACGGGGGGGGTGGACAAATCCTTTCCCACAGATGCAGGGGAGAGTAACAAAGACATCCGTTTATTTTACTCAAACACGACAAGATAAAACATGAAGATGAAACAAAGGAAAACAAAACAGTGACAGCAAAGACGCGCAAAGACGCACAATCACAGACTGTTCTGATGATCTACACGCAGAAACAGAAACGATGTTGAAAACGCACAAAACCTTAACACGAGCATGACATCAGTTCCAACGATGCAGGAAAAATGCAACATTACATGCAGGAAACAAAGAAGATGTTGAGCATTTCCCTCACCTATAGGAGCAGGTACGTGTATAAGTGCAGGTGATGTCTGCTGCATTTGATGAGTTTTGTTGGTACAAACTGGAATCATTTCCTTCTTAACTTCTCTTGATCGTCAAACATAGGAAGACAACTAAAGAGAGCAAACATCCTGCTACTTTATCATTTTAAAACCTTAATAAATGGATAAAAACCCTCTGGAGAAGATTTTCCGCTTTCTGTTAAACATCCACATGGATCTGAAGTGTTTCCATGTGATCCATAAAGCCTAGTCAGGATGCAGCACATCCACATGTGCTGCATCCTGACTTCCTGATATGCAAATGTAAATTATTAAGAGAAAAACACTAAATGTCTTTGAGGGAAACACATTTTTTGGCCTTTAGGCACCAAAACAAGATCTGTAGTGAATGTGAAACGGGTTTTGGTTTCCATGGTCCCCGGGTTCCTCCATGGCTGAATCGAGCCTCCATTGTGCAGCAGTCTTTCCGGACGGAGGAGCGGCGTGGGACGCGTTGGTAGGCCGTCGTTTGGCTGTCAGTTCAGATGACATGAATGTAAAGTGATGCCGACTGCTGCACCTCGCTCATATCTCCTCCATACAAACAGATGGTGGTTAGCCACAGGGGGTTGGTTCTGACAAAACCAAACGGGAGCGTGTGAGGATGAGGAGCGCATTCCAGCTTCAACTCCCAACAGCAAATCCCACTGAGCAGAATTAGACACAAAGTGCATTGAAATTATTCCAGGGTGAACATTTATTATTTCTGGAGTTGTGCAGCAGGAAACTGTGTGGGATTGTAGCCTGGATTAAGATGTAAAAGTATTATTTGTGCTGTATGTGTTAGTCTCACAGCTTCATGACCCCCCCCATGTGTGACATTCAGCATCTGTGTGATTTCACACTTGAACCCCATGTAACGCTTTTCAAGGTTTAAACAAACGTCATCTCAAAATGAATTGATAAATCTGCTTCCACTGCAGAGCTGGAATTAGTGTTCTTTCAATCCACCATTATTCCAGATTTTTGTTCCATTTAAAGCTTTCAGAATAAAAAAGGCCATTAAAAGCTAAATATTAAACAGAATTGGTGATAGTGGCATAAATGGCAGGAACATTCATTTACGTTTCTCCTGGTTGACTTTCTTGATCAAAAATGTTGCCTAAAATTGAAAAACATTGTAAGAAAATCAAAACAAAAAAACACAGATCCTATTCTGCTTCATCTGGAAAATAAGCTGCTGATCAAATGTTCATCGATTTTAGTTTCAGTTTGTAGATTTTATTGCAATGATTTTCCTTAATGAAAAAAATGTTTGAAACTTTTAATTTGTTTAATTGAAACCTGCAGCTGATGTGACAGAATGATTCTTAAATACATTTTTCACTTTCACAAATGACAATGCTGTTAAAAGCTAAAAGAATGAGACAAATATCTATTTATTTCTGCTGAAGATTCTCCACAGAAGAAAAACATTTTTAGTTTTCACAAATTATTGATGTCAGGAAATGAATGCTGACAGGAACATACAATTTTAATAATCTTGACAGAAACAGTAAAAGAAAGGCGAAACACCAAAGCAGAACTCTGGAAACCAGACATTTAAATACACAGAGGATCATCAGGTCAAAGTAAGACAGCTGTGGATCATTATTGGAACCAGGTGAGACCGAGAGCTGAGAACCAAACTAACGGAATCATCCTCACAACAATGGTTTTGTCTTCAGTTACTTCCTGAGTCACACAGACAGGAAATGACTGCACGGAGTTGCATGATATTAATCTAGAGAGTTTGGAGTGACTTAGATTATAAATATCTTAGTGCAACTCCAGCAGGCACTTTATCAATACATGAACTGAAGAGATTATTGGTGTGGAGGATTCAGGCTGTTTAACCAGGTTTGAATCCATCCTGAGCTCCTCAGATATCCTCAAGGTAAAAGTTAAGTCTTCTGTCCAAAAACCAAAACTGAGTCTGAACTGAAGAAAAAGAAGAATGATGAGAGGCAGAGCAGAAGGACTTAAGAGCTTCCTGAGAAAAGCTTCAGCTGCTGCAGATCCTGAAAGAGTTTTGGAAGAAAACCATGATGACTCTTTCACAGAGAGGACTTCTCTGATGCCACGCCGCATTCATGATGGAGCCACCAAACTGGTCTGCTTTTAGAGAAACCCCTCTGACTCCTGGATGAGCTGGTGCTGCTTTACATCGAACATGTAGAAGACTCATCCTGTCATCTCTCCATCCACACAGTCTCATGGTGTCCTCACCCTCACCATGAAGCCAACACGTCGATCTGTTCCAGGCATATGATGTCAAATCATGCAGAGATGAAGGCTGGACAGGAGAACATAGAACAAACCGCTCAGGGAGCTCTGAAGCCCCGGCTCTCCAGCATCATCTTTTAACCACAACACCCGACTTTCTGTCCTTGGAGCATCAGAATCTGGGATGAGCGTCTCTTGGCTCGTAGAGTCAGGCGGCAGCTGTCTTTCAGGCACGTCAAATCAATCGTTCATTATTTCTGCACCGCTGCGCTCCGAGTCTCTGAGCTGCTGCAGTCGCTGATTCTTCATTGACTCCTGCAGCTCTGAGAACAGTATCCTCCAAGAAAATTAGCCAATCAGATCTCAACAAAGCCCTCAGTCAGTCAGTCAGCACAGATTTGATTGTTTTGAATCCGTCCAAAGTCCCGATGTTAATGAGGCCTCTGAGACCTCAGTGAGGCTGTTGGTTTGGGGTGAGCCTGGCTCTCCATCAAGCTCCAGTTTAGGTTGTTTGGGGACACTTTTGTCCTGAAGCAAGCAAAGGCACAGACTTTCTTTTGGATTCTGCTGTGAGTTTCCACCAGCCCAGAGGAGGTGAGGCAGCCAAGCGCAGGTCACTGCTGGAATACACCACACAGCGCTGCTATACGTGAGGATGCTGCAGAATGAAAGGAATGTGCAGTTGCTCACCGGCAGGTCCTGGACGGTCCTGCTGCGCCCACAGAGAGCAGAACAAAGTCCTCCGACTGTGAAATGTGGCTTTTGACTCTGCCTTCTATCGCTGACCCTGTTTACCTCCAAACCTACAGTTGTTCCTCTTTTTCTGTCTGCTGTTTATAAAATACACTTTCATTATCAGTTTATTACAGTTAAACAGATCAAGTAATTGTTTCTCTTTGGACCAGAAAAACTCTGTTTGTTCCACGTTTTCATCAGTCAATTTGTGTCAAGTGAAATGTGCCTCATTTTTCTAAACTGATTTGGTTTCTTTGTTCCATCACTGAGATTCTTGTTTATTGTTTGTTTTTTGTCATCAGCTGAAGAGCCTCCAGTTAAAAAAAGAGCAGACACTGCTGTTAAGGTTGAAATGATCACATTTCTATGATTCTGTGAGAGAATTGCTCTTATCATTAAGCAAACAGACTTCCTGTTTGCTCTGCTGTCACATGTACTTTGCTGATGTGAAATCAGACGGTGAAAAGCTGCGGTTTGCCATTGCAGACCGCAGCTTTTCCACAGAACAGAAGGGTCATGTGGACAAGCTGGTCTTGATTAAAAAGGAAACAAACATGACGGGCCCCTCACTCTTTGTATTGACGTCCATTGATCAACATGTTTCCTGTTTGATGCAATCATGCTTTCATTCTTTGCAAATGTTTTTTGTGTTTTGTAAGACTGGTGCTGGTGTTGTTCTTTCCTGTTGTTTTATTTTGCAAAAGGAAACTCAGTTTTTCCCAACAGGTTTAGATCATTGAAATAAACCAAAAATAGTCTTTATAGTGAATCTTTTTAATCAAATAAGAGGCTCTGTCCTTTCGGTTTTGTGAAACAGCAGTTGTTTGTTGTTTTTTTTATTAGACAAAGCTCATGTTTTTGAATCA
Organism: Oryzias celebensis; assembly: GCA_014656515.1. NCBI lineage: Eukaryota > Metazoa > Chordata > Actinopteri > Beloniformes > Adrianichthyidae > Oryzias > Oryzias celebensis. The sequence goes on from BNCR01000013.1 coordinate 25,834,714, forward strand.
GTTAGTGAAACTTCAATGTTTTTCTGCTGGACTTGCAGGTGTGAGGCTTTCCTGATGTGGTTACAGGGAACCAGGGGGGTCAGCGCCTTCAGTGACCCCTTTTATCTGTAATGAGGTAACATCTGAGAGCGAGCCACGAGGCTTCTGTCTTTAGGTCTGATCCTCTCAAACCTTAGAAGAAGATGCATCAGTTCCCTGTATCCTTCCCGAGGCGTCGGCATAAAAAAACTGCTGCAGGAATGACAGGAAGGGGAGTTGGAGGCAGAGGAGAGCAGCGTGGATCAGTCCAGGATATCTGCAGGAGACACTTTACTGTGAAATCTGATCAAACTCATCAACTTTAAATAACATCTATGTCTACTAAATGTAAAAAAGCAGTAGAGAATAAAAATTAGAGATAGAGATTTTTTTTATATATCAAAAGGGATTAAGTTTAGTTCTGTTTGTTTCCAGTTTCTGGTTGTTTCCACAAAACTTCCCTTTTCTCATTTTTGTTTGTCTCTTTCTTTTCTCACTTATTCAGCATCTGCTCTGTAATCACTGCTTTCATTTGGATTGTAAAGGAGGACATTTTAAAAATGAATTCAAAAACTTTGTGTTCATAAAAGATTTTCTGTAGGCTATGAAATTATTGACATCAGTTTAATGTTTCAGTTTTTTTATCCACTCTTTTTGTAATTTTTAAAAAACCTTTTCAATTTCAAATGGAAAAGTTTGTTCTATGTTGATGGATTTTTTAAATAAAGATATAAAATTTAATTCGTCTTCTGTTTTTCTATCTACATTTCCAAAATGGAAAGCTTTTCCAGTGACATCAAAACTAACTTTAGTTTTTAGCTGCTGAAATGAAAGGGTTAAAGGTCACAGCAGACCAGTTTGCTGCAGGCGGCTCCGTGCAGACACCAAACATGTCTCCTTTCACTGAACTCTAAGATCATCTCTCAGGACTGGAGAGAAACAGATTTACTCTTCAGAGCCTGAAAAACTATTTTCTTGGGATTTTCTTTGGAAGTTTTTTATTTTTTATTTTGCAAACTTCAAAGCAGAAAACAACACTGAAAGAATATAATCAACAAAATCCTCAAGCTGCAATTGATGCTGGATTTCTCTGTGGTGCTGCAGCCCTGGCCTACATTCAGAATATTAATTTCCATTCTGCACCGGCTGTCCCCCTGGACTCTGCACCATACATGCATGTACGCCGGTTGGATTTGGAGATGCTTTATTTGGACCGAGCTCAGGTGGGGAACCTCTTGAGACGCTCTCGAGCCTTTGACGGTACCTTCAGCCGCTCTCTCTGCATCACTGAGGGGAATATCATTTACTCTCTGCAGAAAAAACAAAATCCCTGAAAAAGACAGCAGCGAGTGTGGAGGAGAGTACCTGCTGCAATCATCACTTTTTGAAAGAAAAGTGGGTTTTCCAACTTGAAAGAAGTGCATTTACATGTTGGTCCTCGTTGACGTCGCTCTTTGCCTGCTGTGACTGCTGACAGAGCTTTTTCATGGAATTCTTTGTGTCTGTAAGGAAACCTGGAGCTCCTGATCGGCTCTGACCCGATGCTGTGCCTCTGAGTGTCAGGCTGCACAGAAGCGACCCGTCAGACAACGCTGACTTCCTCTCTGTGTTTCCTGAAAGAAGAAAACAAGATCAAGTTTGTGACTGAATACTTCTGAGTAGATGAACAGAAAAGAATACACAGAGAAAACTGTTCTACACGTCAGTCAGCAGCTGAGGGATGATAGAAGATCTTTGCGTCCATTGTCAGCATCTAAGGATCCATGCAGAACTTTCAGATGATTCTCACATTTCTGATAGAGGTTTTTTAACCCAAACAAGTTTTTAGTGAAACTCCACAACAAAACTGAAAGGTTTGAAACTGAATGGTGAGGAAAATACTAACAACCCAACAGGGCAACACACTGACCTGCATGTGGAGTTCATCTGCTCATCCCACAATGCACTGCTCTGAGGAAGAAAACCGTTGGCGAGCTTTTAAAAATGAGCAGAACTGAAGGAACAGTGAGATTTCTGGAGGTCTTCTGTTTCTCTGGGAGCTTTCACAGAACCACTGGGATCATTTCTTCTTCTGCCATCAGGATGGAGGATCCACCTGAACGGTGAAGGAATGTGGACGACCACGCTCATGAAAACATCAAGTGAGTGGAACGATGGAATGGCATCAGAAATGAGAGGGAAATGTGCAAATTCTCAGCAACAAATTGATAGAAGAGTCTATTTGCAAACAATCAGCCGGTGACACGTGTGTGTGCTGTGAATTAAAAGAGGATGGAAGGAGACAGAAGCATTCCAGCATTCACAAACGCATGATTAATGAGCGCTGCGCCGGGGACTTTCACTGCATGGTAATCGGTAATGAAAGGCGTATGAATGCGATGGCGTAGCTGCTGTAAATATTTGTCAGCACAGCTCTTTGTTCTGTGCAAGAAGTGAAACAGGAACAATGGCAGCAGAAAAAAGACAGGAAAGAGTGCAGTTAAAAAAGTCATGAAGTCACAATATGACAATGTGGAAATTGCTGGTTTGTTAAAGTGTTGATCAAAGTGTTAAAGGAAAGTTTTCATGCATGTGTCAAATCCCAGAATTAAAGTCAGTCATGTTTCTGCTCTGAGGTTAGCATTTTCCCCAGTGCAGGTTCAGACCTTCTGCTGTCGTTCTCATGTTGGTGGTGTGATCTCAGCGTTTATGGTAGCAGTTCATCGTCGCTCAGGTTTGACCATGATCTCTGCCTGAGGCTGTGTGAAGCAGTAATATCACAGTCTAGCTTACTTCCTAACACTAAAGCCAAACACATTTATAATTCATCTGAAAAAGTCATTTTGTCTATAAATCACCCAAAGAGGAAGATTCAAAAAGCAGTTTTATTCATAATTATTTTTGCCTTCCCGGCCTGTACTCAGTAAGTTTTCTGACTTTCTATCAACTATTGTTGTAGATTCTGATAGAATAATAATAGCAGTAGATTTTAATATTCATGTTGATGACCGCAGTGACTGTCTAGGAAATGCTTTCTCAGCTTTATTAGATAATGTTGGTTTCACATAAAATGTTAAGGAACTCACTCACTGTCACAAGCACACCCTGGACTTTGTTCTAACTCATGGTTTAGACATCAGCTGAGTGTGCTCCCTCATAACCCCGTACTCTCAGATCCCTTTCCAATTACCTTTCAGTTTGTTCTAGAACATGCTACTGCTCCAATAAATAAAGAACAGCTCAGAAGAACATGATCTGGCTGGTCTGAGTTTAAACTCACAGTTCAACCAATATTTAGTAACATGCCGAGAGCAGGTCTAAGAGCAGCTCCCATAGTTTCAGTCCCAGTAAAAACCATCAGTTTGTTAATGATACCATGCAGGCCGTCAGGAGAACACTTGATGGTGTTGTTCCTTTGAAACGTAAACTTATTAGACAAAACTGAGTAAAACCGTGGTTTAACGCTGAAACACTTTCCCTTAAACAAATAACCCCTTAAACAAGTAACCCGTAAGTTACAAAAAAAGGGCACTGCTCGGACTCAGAGCAGTCTCTGAATAACTGGAAATGTAGCCTTTTAAATTATAAAAAATCTCTGAGTAAAGCCAGAACCCAATACTATTCAGCTTTAATATCACAGACTGGAAATATTCCAAGATTTCATTTCAGTACTATAGCCAGGCTGACCAGCAGTCACAGCTCAGTGGAACCACATATTCCTGCTACTCTTTATTTCCTTACATGCTGATAGTAAAATCTCAAATATTAGACATAAGCTGAACAAAGTTATTCCTACTATCAGCCCACAGCAGGCTGAAGTGGTAGAAATAAAGGCATTATTAGAAACCTCTGTAACATTAGACTGCTTCACTGCTGTAGATCAGGGAGAATTAACCTCAGTTATTACTTCCTCCAAAACCTCAACTTGTCAAAACTCATCCATGCATTTGTTACGTCTAGGCTGGATTACTGTAACTCTTTGCTAGCAGCGTGTCCTAAAAGTTCTTTAAAAAGTCTTCAGCTTGTTCAAAATGCAGCAGCTAGATTGTTAGCAGGAACCAGCAGAAGAGAACACATTACTCCTGTGTTAGCTTCACTTCACTGGCTCCCAGTTGAATCTAGAATCCAGTTCAAAATCCTCCTGCTAACCTATAAGGCCTTGAATGGTATGAACCCATCCTATATTAAAGATCTCATAGAGCCTTACCAACCAAACAGAATCGGTTCTTGCAAACCGTCTGGCGCCTCAGGAGGGGAAGTAGTTTTCTGCAGGCACAGTTTTCAGTGCAGGTGGGTTGCTGCTGACTTTGACTGGGGACATTGTCAGGCGGTGGAAAGAATACTTCGAGGATCTCCTCAATCCTGCTGACACGCCTTCTGTTGAGGAAGTAGAGGCTGAGAACTTTGGGGTGGGGCTGTCCATTACCCGAGCTGAAGTCACCGAGGTAGTCAACAAGCTCCTTGGTGGCAAGGCACCCCAAGTACCTCAAGTCTCTGGATGCTGTGGGAATGTCTTGGCTGACACGTCTCTGCAGCATCGTGTGACAGTGGGGAACAGTACCTCTGGACTGGCAGACAGGGGTGGTGGTTCCCCTTTTCAAGAAGGGGGACCGGAGGGTGTGTTCCAACTACCGGGGAATCACACTCCTCATCCTCCCTGGGAAAGTCTATGCCAGGGTACTGGAGAGGAGAGTCCAGCCAATAGTCAAACCTCAGATTCAAGAACAGCAGTGAAGGTTCAGCTGAGAGAAGGACACGCCTCCTTTAACTCAAATTCTTCAGGAACAGAAACTCGATCTTGTGACAGTTTTTTCCCCAACCTTTTCATTTGATGCAATGCAATCTGTAAATGATTTCTGCTAATTGGATGTGAGGAACTTTCTTTTCTGGGTGTGCAGAGCAGATGGACTCACAGATGTATGAACGCAGGGCCAGACTTTTACCGAGCAACAGCGACGGCTCTTCTTGGCTGAGCTCACGCTCCACAAATCCAAGAGGAAAACTGTTTGTTTGAATTTGTTTTTCTCTGTGAAGAAGATTTCAGAAACTTTCCTGAATGATTCAGACAAAGTTTTACTTCAGACAATAGAAGCATCCTTCAATTATAAGCCTATGATTGATGAAAAGCCTTTGGTATGCTCCATTGAGCGCTCAGATTAATTTTTAAAGTAAGGTGCAGAGAAGAGGCGGGGTCAGACAGCTACGTGTCTTAGTTGAGCGCCAGCCATTGATCAATGTGGTCAAACTGTCCACTCGCTGAAAACAGAGACAATCAGGTTTCTGTGATCCCTCCATCCTGCAGATCCTCTGTGTTTCAGAGCGTCTGAGAGTGGCTCTGCAGTTCACCTTCTGCAGCCTTTTTCCTCACATGAAAATGGGTGAAAAATGCAAATTTCCTTCTGTTCATTTCTGATGCTGCTGTATTCTGATTCACCCAGCTGAACAAATGTGAAATTTATTACCCAGAACCAATTAAGAGAAACAGCTTGTTCTGGCATTTGGTGAGAAACTGGCAACATTTCCAAGTGCAAGTCAAAGAGCAAACCCACGACCAAAGATTATTGCTTTCAAACTGCTGTTCCTTCTTGTCAGGTTTTGTCTGTTACTCTTTTTTGTTGTTGTTTTTTTTTTATCAATGCAGACAAACAGAAATTATTTTTCATTTACAAACTCTCATTGTTACAAATGTTACTTTAATGTTTCATCACAGATTATCCAGGAAGACATATTAACCCCTTCATGCCTGACTGTTGCTAATTTGCAGTGTACCATTAAATCCAGGACTCAAGGTAACTTGAAAAAGCATTGAAGAATAGTTTTTGTATGTTTACAAAGAAATTCAGGGATGAAGGTATTAAAAGCACAAAACATGAACTGATGCTTTCTTTTTCCTATTCTATGTGGAAATCAAAACTGCAGAAGCAGAAATTATGAAATCAAATATGCACGTTTGTAAAAAAGACTCTTATTGTTGCTTTAGATTTGTAGTAAAACACATGACACTGTTTCACAGTAATACATTTAATTGGATTAAAACAGTTGTATTTAAAGGAAGACTGAGAGAAAACTTTTCGTTTTCAAGTAGGTCCTCTATTCAAGATACACAAACGAGCAAAAGAGAAACAAAAGGAAAAGAAACGACACAAAAACAAGGCAGTTTGGTTTACAGGATCAGTTAAGACACGGACAAACCGACTCTTGATATTCACTTCTCCCTCAAATGAAGTGAAGAGCTTTTCTACATGTTCATTGTGTTATAAAAGAACATTGAAACAGAGGAAGATTGTTCCAATCATTTGGCAGTTTCCCAAACAATGTTTTGTTCAAATCTGGGGACACAAAAGAAAAGTGGCTTTGACTGGTGCAAGTCATGATGTAAAACTGTAGAGCACGAAGTGAAGGACTTCTGACCATAAAAATGTCACAAACAAAATATTTTACAAGTTACAGTTTAGTCCTACAATCCTACAAGCAGCTGAGGAGCTCCGTGATGAACGGACACTTTAATTTATTAAACTCAAATGAATCTAATCTGGTCACCAGAGCTGGAAAAAACGGTTGTTTTAATGTTCCTCTCTGGTGTCTAATGTCTTCAGGACGTCCTTATTTAGTCAGACGCCGTATGTGTTGATAGTTTCTCGGCCAATTAAACACTGCTATCGTTAATTTTTCTTCAATTATTCAAAGTTAATGGATGAAAGTTGAATAAAAGCTCCAGGAGCACCTGGAGAGAACGTTGCTTAATGGACCCTCATTTGGGAGTCTGAGGAACCAGATGAGTGAGCGGGACTTGTTTCAATTCTCTCTGCACTAAATCAAAGTTTGGGAAATGAGGCAAAGAATTGGAAAATAAAAGCAGACTGCCTGCAGCCCAGAGAGGGGAAAGATTCACCCGCATGCACTGAAAAAGAGCAGGACAGTTATTTCTCCAAACCTGCAGGTTTTCTGTTTACTGGAGTTAGTTAGTGTTAAAGAATCATCGAATATTATCAACACTTGAATTTCAAAGAAAGATTTAGGAGATCCATTCTGATGTTGTGTCGTCATCAACATCAAGTTTCACTCAACAGAAGATTCACTTCAGCGACTTTATAAACGATAAAAGTGAAGTATTTGTGGACTAAAGTACTGTTGTAGGGGCTGCACTGACAGCACAGATATCAGACTAAAATCATTAAAGCTTATAGTGTTTTATTAGAGTTTATTTGATCCTCTGTTGATGTGTTTTGTTACCTGCTGATCCTGCATGAAAATGAGGCTTAAAAAAACAGGATTTCTGATCAACTTGTGATCAACTTGCAGGTGGCTTCACAAGGGAAAAAAGTTTAAGAAAAAATCCAAACATTATTTTCTTCAAACAGTTTCATGCATTAAGTCACATTAAATTTCTGCATCCTTGCAGCACATTCTGTTAGAAAACAGATCTGATCTTTAGTTCTTCATGCCTCTGTTTGGTGCAGTGTGATTCATATGTTGTCCCTGTTTCCCACTCCCCTACGAGATGCGGGAGAGATCCCAGGTGGATCGTCTGTGCTCCTGTCTTTGCCCGTGGACCTCACCTCTGGCTCATCTCATTCCCACAGTTTCATCAGGATGAAGCCCATCAGCTACACTGTTTACACATGTAGCTGCCATTTAAAAATGTAGTTGTAGAGTTAGATAAGCTCATTCTTCTTAAATAGTTCTAAGACATCGCCTGCCCGTCCTGGACAAGTATCCCTCCTTTATGTGGACATCCCTGAGGTTTCTTGATGTTTTTCCCCACAGATTTTTTTTCTTTTGCATACATACGGGCGTGAAGCCTACGGTTATGGTTGTGATTTAGGGCTATAGAAATAAAATTAAATTGAACTGAATCCCTGCAGCTCCATCTGACTCGCTGCATCAAACCTCAAACTGTTATGTAAACAATTCTTTTCAGATACTGATGGGGAAAGGTACTCTGTTCACTGAGCTGCTGGTCAGTTCTTAAGCAGGAACGTCATGAAAATCTTTAAATTACAACGTAACAACTAAATCTCACAGGATCAGCTGAGTAGATTCAGAGTAATCTGTGACTTCTTGAGTTTCTGATTAAAGCGTTCAGTGTGACGTTAAAGCAGCAGAGGTCGAGGGTGTGGCTTGAGAAAGTTCTGCTGTGAGGGATAAACTGATCTAAGCTTCATGTTCTCCTCAGCTGATTGAACCTCTGCATGTGGGAACAGGTGGTCACTCCGCTCTGCAGTTCAGCTGGAGTCTGGAGTTCATCCTCAGCAGCAACAGAGCAGACAGAAAGACCATTGCCAGATCCCCGGGGACCGTTACCTCAGTGGGATTGACAACATCAAGCAAATCAGCTGCTCCAGAAGAGCTGAAGAGCAGGACTTCTCACCACTGATCTTCTGTGAGCAGCTCACGTTCCTGGGTGGTGACCACATTCAGAACAGACCTGATGCTGATTCCTGCTCTGCTTTCACATTGCTGTTCAATGGAAAGTCCATAGAGGAGGTTCAAGAATAGAAAAGAACCAGCAGTTGCTGCTTAGCCTCAGACGGAAGCCGTTCGCCCACATGCAGATGAGCTGGAAGGGGATCCTCAGAAAAAAACATAAAAGATCAAATGACTGAGGCAGAAGAGAAGATAACCTTCAATTTTCTGTTGTTTCTGTCAACATTTGGTCAGAAAAGAGAATCCAAAGACAGGAGATCTGAGCTGGTGGGTTCTCCTGAACTCCATGAAAGCAAAAGGAACTTTCAAATGTGTCAAACGTGTCGCTAGAAAGAACCGAGAAACTGACTCTGTGCTGTAGTCCCCAAACACCTCTAATCTCATGCATGGAAAAGCCTGCAGGTTGCTGCACCTTGAATAAGAGGAGCTCCTGTTGAGCCATCATCCCTGCAGAGGTGCAGAGAAGGGGCTCCATCAGCTCTGGAAAAGGGCAGCAGGAGGATGGCCGGGGGCGAATACCTGCAGCGCTGGAGCTGGAGCTGAGCTGGAGCTGAGCGCTTTTCAGCCCAGCTGGAAGTTTTAATGGCTTTTTGATTCCCAATGTTTACTGAGCGTCGGGAGGTTCACTCTGAAAGAGAAGCCTGAGGTGATCCAGCAAGTCCTGTGAGGACTTCAGGAAATCAGGTACAGGTAACTTCATCTGCATGAGCGCTGATGACCACAGTTAGAGCTCTGACAGTCATGAAGCACCGTGCTGACCTCTGACCTTTCTGTCTCCTTCACAGAGCAGAGGATGAGGATCTGAGGCTGCTGCATCTTCATCTTCTCCATCCCTGAAGTCTACTGTTAATTCATTCAAAACAAATTCATTCTGATCTCACAGGAACTTACGTCTGAAAAAAACGGATAATTCTTTTAATGGATTTATACAAAATATCTTTATCTGATTGCCTTTCAATCTGTTCCTTAGGTCCGGTTGTTGTTGGAAGCAGGATTGTGTTCTTAGAGAAATACATTTGTGGTGTGTTGTTATGCATTACTAAACTGTTGTGTTTTTGTATAAAAATAATTTCCATTTAGTTTACTAAATAATCAAGAAAAAGTCAATCATCATACTGTTTGTTAAGGGTTAAAAGCATGGAAATAGTCTTTGCATGAACTCTGAAAAACACAAACATTCTCCAGGTTTTCATATGTTCTTCCATCTCTAATCAACCAAGGAAGTTTATGAATAAAACCTCTGCAGATTCAGATTAGTACGTCAACGATGGAATCCAGTGAGCTCACATTAGAGCTGAGCGGGGGGGCATTTCCCTGATTTTATTGGAATATTTTACCATCTGTAAGTTCACTCAACACTCAATCTGGCGCCCTCACCTCATTGCAATACACTGTGGAATGTACCAAGTCAAAAAATGCAAGAGGAGGGCACATTTCACCAGTGGCTGGTGGGTCACACACACACACACGGGCAAGTGGGAACATTTTTCAGTCAAACATCCATCTCAAGCTCAAATTAGTTACAAATCAAACCACTTTAATTCATCACACTAAATGACAGATTACATTCACAGCTCCTGCGATGGACTCACCACTCACAGGTTTGTCACAGTTATCACAGCTCGTCACTTAGTTGGAACTAGACAGCATCACCGCAGTAGGGATGCAATACAACTGATGTGAAGACCGATCGCGATGAAGTCAAAACCGGCACTAAAACTAAGAAACACGCTTAGGTTAGTGAAGATATTTTCAGTTGTTTTCATGACTTGATGCATGCATTTAAGGGCTGGAACTTTAGACACACCTCTTTTCATTTTTCATATTTTTATAATCTTGTCTTTGCAGACAAGTTAAGAAGGGTATAAGCCTTTTGTAAGTTGTTCCAAAGGTTTCCATGGTAACCAATGCCCACTTTTATTAGAAGATGATTCTTCTTTTAGAATTTTAATTTGAGAAGTCGACAGCCAGCGCCGCTTTATTGCAGCAGCTCGTAAATGTCAGGGATGTATGATATGCCCACTCGCCTTCCAACAGATGATAATTAAAGCGATCTGTGACTTCATCATCATGATGACGTTCATAATCCAGATTGCTCAGAATGTCTGTCAAGAGTCTGAGCTCTGTCTCTGGTCACCGGCAGGAGCCATCAAACTGCCACTACATCTCCCAGCTTCCCCAGCACCCAGATCCTGGATGCCACACACCTGATGCTCATCTGCAATCATCAGGACACATAAGCAGCACACAGAGCCTGGCTCAGTGTGAAGGGTTGCTGATACCGTTTATCCTGCATGCTGAGTGGTTTATCCTGATCTGATCACCTGTTTACCTGACCCTGCTTTGTGTTTGACCCTCTTTGCAGCCTGCCCAGACCTTTGCCTGGTCTTTGACACTGATTTAGCTGAGCTTTGCTCCTGTCTGTCTCACTGCTGCACGTGGAAGCAGCTGTCTGCCTGTTTGTGACGCTGTGAAGCATCCTCACAGCTCCAGCTGAAAAACAAGTAGCTGCTCATCCGTCATTACTTATTCAATCTCTCTGCGCTCATGACTCCTTTTCATGTTTAGAAAAACCAGCAGCTTGTGTTTATGCGCCGTCGCTCCATTATTTATGCAAGGTAATCGTCAACACGCCTGAAAGAGAGAGGGAGGGAGGTCGAAACAACACTCTGAGGCTCCTCATACACTTCTTAGCTAAAGTTAGCAGCTCTGCTTCTATAATTTTGTGTTATTTTATGTCAAAACAGCATAAATTATCTTCAAATTTAAGGGAGTTACAGCACCAGAGAAGTTCAGATGCAGAATATGAAGCTGTAGCAGTTTCTCCCAAAAATAGTAGTTTTCTGTACAAAAGTAACTCCAGACATCTGAAGTTATTTCTTTCTGATAAAAAATCAAATATTCTGAGATCCAGAGATGTTTCTACTTAATCAACTGAACTGCTTCTCTTTGTCCTGGTCAATCATATCCATAGAAAAGCCTGGAGAAACTTCTCAGATCATGAAAAGCTGACAGTTTCATTCAGTTATCTCAGACCTTTTCATTATTTCAGGTCCAAAATATCTTTCTTAATATTCTGAAATTGTTTTTTTCTACTTTCTAAATACAGGACTCACAATCAGTTAAGGCTACAGTGGACATTTCAGTGTTTGTTTCAGATTATGGAGGTGATGGTATTGTGGTGAAGACACACGTCTTAGTGTTTTCCACATGATGGTTTCTGAGTTCAGTCTGCTTTTCTTATTGAGCCAAAACAATCTAAAAGAAAAACCTTTTCAAAGTGGCATCAGTCTCAACATTCAGTGGGAATAAAAAGCTGATTTTACCAGGAAGTTATTCCAAGTTCATCTTTCAAACAAACAAGAACACACGGCGGCGCTTGAGGGTTAAGCAGCTCCGCCTGTCCACAGCGCCCTCTGAAATGAAGGATTCAGGACTCAGGTTTCATCAGATAAACTTGAATTCACTCCACTCTGAAAACACCAGAGATGTTTTACTGGAAAAAGTTCCTGACTGAAAATGTTGGAATTGTTTGGAGAACATTTTCTGCAGCCAAACACGTTTTTAATGGTTTTTGGTGAGAAAAGTCTCCGTGCAGCAGATTGTTTAAAAGCTGTCAGGTACAGTCTCCTGCAGCGATTAGAGCGTCACATCACCAAACCCTTCAATGTATTCTTTTATTTACAGCCATGCGGAGGAAAAGTAGAAAAAGTTGTTTTCATGTTTTGGCAGCTCCCCTGGGAAATTCAACTTTCATCTTTCTCAGTTTTTCTTCCACCTAAAATCAATTCCAGGCCATTACTGAAGCAGATGGAGGAGAGGAAATTGCTCTTTCTGCAGAAACTCCTTCAGTGTAACTGCGGTTATTGATATCACGGGCCCCCGGGGGACCTTCAAGTGTCGAGCTGAACTGTCAAAGCGTCAGTGTGTCCGGACCAGCCGCCAGATTTCAACCCTTAATGTCCGTCTAATGAACACAACCGTTTTCCAGCAAATTAAAATTCATTCATTCAAGAAGCTGAAGTGCGTCGAGTAAATCCATTTCCATGAGCCTGGCAGGGCTGGGGGGGCTGGGCTGGGGGTCCATGCTTCAGGTGTTACCCTGCTGGTAATGACTAAATTACAGTTTTATTAGAAGCAGCTAAATCCAAGAGATTCTGACGACTTCAGTGACATTTGAGGAGATGTGCTGGCTGCAGCAGGATCACAGACTAACACAAACACACACATAGATAAACACACACAATCAAAGCGCAACTTCAATAGAAATCAGTTCTTTGACATCAGTTAAATGCAAACCATGCCTCATTCAGATTCTTTCAAATGAATAAATAAGGTCTTTTTCTACACACCTGTTTGAACAAAAACTACCAGACACACAAAATCAGCTGTTGTGTACTTTACCACAAAAGGACATGCAGCACATTTTTGGATTAGATCACAAATCAATGGTTTCCAAGCAGCCTTTTTTAGATCCTAGTATATAATGAGCAGATATTGGGCCTACTCATTGCGTTAAACAAACAGGAGATCTTTTTTTGGCCCTCCGTTTGGAAGGTTAAATGTAAGGGTAGGGAGAAGACAGACAGGAGCAATTCAGATTCAGTCGTACAGATGCAGTTCAGACAGAAGAAAACAAAGACAGACCTGGAGATGATGGCTGACGTTTCTGTCATTTCTAGAAAAAACTGATCTGAAGTTTTAGTAACAAGAATTCATTCTAAGAAACAAAGGAACCATCAGTTTGAAGGAATCAGTGAACATTTTAGTTTTCAACTTTGTGACGGTAGATGTGTGTGCACTTATAGAAGAAGGATGTGTGTGTGCTGTGATGAGGACCTAAAACATCAGTACTGCTGGAAAGCTTCACAAAAGAACAGATTATGCTTTTTGCAAAACTTTTAAAAATATTCTGTCTTCACAGGAAGAAAAATCAAAAAATGAGGAAGATTTCTTGTTTTTGTACAAATATTTAAACAGTCTTGTTTGAAAAAATGACAGAGGAACCTTAAGGTGGAATTCAGAAGGCAGAATGGGAATAACATTGGCCCTTTTTTCCTCTTGTTTTTAAAGGTCTTTGGAAAAACCCAGAATGTTTCCCATCCAGACATCTTGTTGATCTGCCCAAACCTTCCATTCATCGTGTGGGCATTCTCCAGCAGCTTCATTCATTCATACGAGCCCCGGGCCAGAAAACAGTTCACAAACACACGTTTTCACACACATCCTGAAAAAAATGTGCAGAGGAAAGGGTTTCACTTTTATGCAATATTTCCGTCTAAACTTTGCCTGAAGCTCTTCAGGGTTTCCCCCACACAGGCGAACCATGATTAGCATGTTTTGAAGAGCTGACCAACATTTAATAAACATTTGAACTTAGCCGTGCAGGACATGGGAGAACGTTCACATACGGACTGTAGAGATGGAAGTAAACCGGTGAACATTCAAGTCCTTCAGAGTTTGTAGATGCTTTCTTCCCAGGACTGTGTCATTTTTAATACAGTAGTGAAGAGCAATCAACATCAATCAGCTGATTCACATTGATCACATAAGCGGTCAAGGAGCACGGCAAGTCAAAGGTCCATCCATATTTGTATTAAACATAGATGGAGAAAATAAATATGTGTTGATAAGGCTGAACTTCATGATAATTAAGTGATCCTGATGATTCATTTGTTTACTTTTGTGTCTTAGATCTTCTTCTGTTTAGCCTGAATTAAAATCTTTCCTTTTTTTGTAAAATTCAGTTGGTTTGTGACCATGTAAAAAAAAAGAAAAAAACAGACGGGTTTCTGTCACAACAGCTTCACATCATTTTATTTTGAGTTTTGATCAATCATGTACAATAATGTTCAGTATATGTGTAAATAAATCAAATCTGATCCATTCTTTAGGTGTCCTTGGCGACACCTCTGATGTTAAAGGGTTAAAGGCCGTCTTTTTGCAGATGACAGTGAAATTGCAGGCAGGACTTTTCTCACAGAAGTCAGAAAAATGTGTTGGAATTGTGGAATAATGGTGGTTTTAATAGAACCAAAAAAAAAAACCAAGCGCACTTTCCTGCTGAGTGATTGTGAAACAGTTTGGATTCTACAGAGGAAAGCGGTCCGAGCAGGACACACGCCTGACTGTTACTGCAAAGCTGCTACAAATCGACAGCAGCTTCTCTGTCAAACTCAGCACGCATCGATGACCAACAATTTTTGCTGGCTGCCATCAGAAAGAGGTTATTTTCAAGACTTCGATTTCCTCACCTCAGCAGAACAGCTGTGAATGCGACAGTTACCCCGAGGAGTCTCTGATTTACACAGTTGAAAACAAGAAAAGCCCTCAATCACCGGCCAGAAAACCACCGCTGAAATGTGAAGTCAGGCAGGGAGAAATGAAAAGAAAAAATATGCTGAAGCTGATCCAAACAAGCCAAAGATAGACTGCAGAGACTGAAAACAGACTCTGAGTTTGTCCTTCTGAGAACCAAAATTATAAACTAACATGCAAGAATCTCAGAACAGGATTGTAAAATATTCTTTCATTAAAACAACTCAAAACGGCTTTTTTATTCAACCTTCCCAAAAACAGGTCAATAAACATGAATGTATTGATTGGTGTGAAAACTAAAATATTGACAGAAACAGCTGCATCACCTTGATTATTTTTAACGTGTGCACTCACTGATGCAGTTCTGACCTAAAAACGGTATAAAAACAGGCTGCTTCATCTGATGAAGCTTGCTTTTCAAAACCCCATTTCAGAATGGATCCAAACAGCTGTTTTGGGTTTTTCCTGTTTAGAAAGAACATTTCTTATGAAATGTGGACACTGAAAATAAAAAGGAGTTTGTAACTTTTGCAATCCTGCAACAAAAATCAACACATTTAAATGAAGTATCCTCCTATTGCATTTTTCTATCATCTTCAAGCCTCATGGGACTTCATAGACCAGAGTCAAGTTTATTGTTTTGTCCAAGGACACTTAGTCTTCCACTTAGACAGGTAGACTGGAACTGAACCTGTCTCCTCCCAGTCAGAGGTGGACCGCTACCCCCCTATTCCACAGCTGACCCTATAAATCTGAAAATGGTTGATGCAAGGATTTTTCCGCTCACACTTCCTTTCCTGCTTTAGCTGCGTCAATCACTTGTGTGATCACTACTCAATGACAGGTAACCATAGCAACAACCTGAAAAACAACAGAAATGCACCACCTTTGCTCTCTGTAGGTGTAGGTCTGAGCTCCACATCTGTGGAAATGTTTTAATGATAGTCAGATTATGTGTGTTAAACCTGAATCTTTCTGTTGGATTAAAACTGAAATCTGGAACAAAAGAAAGTTTCTCTTTATTAGAAAAATTCAATTGGTGTTTTCTGTTTCTCCATTTCATGCTTTTTGATTTTTCTAAAGCTCATCATCATAAAAAATGCCAGTTTGATTTGAAATGAAACTTTTCTGGTTCTGGGCGTTCTTCCTGCCTTTGATATCTTCATCACGGAGCTCCAGATTAAACCGTCTCTGGGCGTCGGCCAAACAATTTTAATCAAACAGCAGATTCAATATTTGAAGAATTTTTGGATTTGATCTGAGTGTAGCGTCCGGTTGAGGCCAAATAAGAAAACACGTTTTTCTCTAATCCAACTATTTACGAGACAAATCTCAAAACTGGTTTGTTGTTGTAAGAAAATGTGAAGGCAGCCAGTAGAACAGCCACGCCCCCTCCATTAGTGGACGCAGTAATGCTGTCACAGCAGCACCAACGGAAAGGGTCCGTTCTCTGTTATAACTCTGAACACATTTATTTGTCAACACAAACATCTGTAAGATCATGAGATCACGTTCATTCACATGTCTGCAGCTTTTTGCTCTTTGGTTGCAGAATCCGTGTAGTTTTGAGTCTTTTCTTTTGGAAGTCCTTTACTTAGATACATACAGATCAAAATCATCTGTTCAGGTTCTGGAGGCGGCGTGCTGATGGTCTTTGAGACTCCAGCCGTTCATGAACTTACAGCGTCTGCTGCTTTGTTCCTCGGTTTTCTCTTTTCTTCCTTCTAGAGGATTAGCTGTGATTAGCACAGAGAAACTCGGTTCACCTGCAAGAACAGCCAGGAAGCAGAGAAGCAGAGTCCGATACTGCTGCTGCTTTCTATGACAGTTCTCCTCCTCATGTCTGTGCAGGATGATGAAGAACACACGTTCCCGCATCAGCTCGACAGCAGCACTCACGGGAAGCTGCGTCCTTCAAAAGATTTCTGAAATATCCAGAGGTCTTGGAAAGCTCTTCGGGTTTGTCACACGTCTGTTGTTCTCCCGCCTGCAGGACAGAGGACACTCAGATTTTTATCAGTATTTCTGAGAAAGTGCATTTCAGCCGGCAGCAGAGCGACTGCTGCTGCTCACCAGAGCATGACTTTCTGTTACCTCCTCCTCCATCACAGACCGAGTCGTATGATTGGACTCTGGATGTGGATGCCTGTGGTCCTAACGGCTCCTCAGCTCTCGGCTGCTGGACCGGATCACTGGCGTCCCGCGGAGGATGTTTGCACAGCAGCACTTTACTCACTTGAAAGCTGCTTTATCTGGAAAAAACATGAAAGGTTTCAGATATTTGCAGAAACTCTGTGACGCTGGAAGCATTATTTCCTGTAAATGTGGTAACTCAGACCTGCAGGTTGATCTGTCCTTTAATCGTAAACTCTTACTGATGAGCATAAAAACAAACGTAACCACTAAACTGAAAAGGACAAGCTTTTGATGTAAGAGAGAATCCGTCATGATCCCTCCGCTGATTGTGTTAAACTGTTTTCTGGGAGCAGGTTTTCCCTCCTGTTTTGTGTCTCTGCTGTCAGGTCTCTGCTTTTCATGTCCATCATGATCAGTCATCTGTTCAGATGTTGGTGAGTCCTGAGCTCCGTTGGAGTTCCTGAACTTCCTGATTTCATTCCAGTTTTAACATAAAATAATTGTTAAGTTTTGGTAAAACCGAAATCTGAATTTCCCAAAGCCAGTTAATGTGTTCTGAACATGAAGATCCCATTATTGGTGCTTTTAATTCATATGTAAAAATGATTTAAAACATAAATAAAAACTGTGCAGTTTAACTGTAACTTCTTTCATGACTCACAAGAACAAAAGTGATCCTTATTCCTGGATGGTTCCTTGGAAGACCGCGCGTCTCCCTTCTTTGACTTCAGTTGGCGCCTCGGTTGAAGCGCTCCAGCACGGTGTCGTTGGTTCGTTCAAACAGCCACTGCTGGCTCAGGGAGGAGGGGTCGCAGGTATTCATGAAGACTCGCCGCTCGCTGGGGCTGCTGTCGATGCAGCTGTTGCTGACCGGGTGAAACAGACTCTTATCCTGCAGGAATGGAGACGAAGAGTGTTTCATCATCTTTCTTTCAGTCACATGACTGAAGCAGTTAAAGCATCAGCATCACGTAAACTCTGTGGCTTTGAATTAAAACAAGAACTGAAGGTCCCAGGACACAAGAAAGCTGTAAATAATTTAAATGCTGAGAAAATAAACAAAGATTTTGTTTCCTGAAATATTGTTGCTAAAAGGCAAACAGGTGTGATCAAATTGGAGAGACCAAGTCTCCAAGGCCTGGGAACGCCTCAGGATCCCCCCCAGAGGATCAGGAGGAAGTGGCCGGGGAGAGGGAAGAGGGAAGTCTGGGCAACTTTGCTTAGACTGCTACCCCGTGACCCAGTCCAGGATGAGCAGAGGAGGATGGATGGATGGATGGATGGATGGATGGATGGATGGATGGATGGATTCTAAAAGTTCTTAAGTTCTAAAAACACTTCAAACTGGTTGAATCCTGTAATTTATAAAACAACTAACAAATACTTTTATTTATTTTTTGTTCTATTATTTATAATATTATTTATTATTATTCTAAACAATTTGTGTGGAAATTTAAGATGTATGTTTGAAAAACCTTCATACATTACATATTTATATTTACAAGTCTTTGTAAAAGGTAAATTACTAAAGTAGGCCTGCGTTATAAACTGAATTAAGTTTCAACTTTTATAGAGGTAACTGTTAAAATGCATTTATTTTGTAAGGGCTTGGGTTAATTTTTTCAGTATAAAAGCTCTCCCAGTTTGGTCCCCTTCTATTTTACCCTCATTTAAATAGAGTTTAAACATCAGAAGTGCTCAGCGTCTGACACAGATGAAGCTTTGCTGACCACAGCAGTCAGAGCAGCACAGTTGGGACTTGTCAGCGCGTGTTGTCTTCCACGGTACCTTCCTGTAGCGCCACAGCTGGTTCCCCCTCATGCCGTGACAGTCGTACAGCGTGACGGGGCTGTTGTGGGAGATGGCATCAAAGCAGACCTTCCTTGTGTGCATTGGGTCGCCCACACGGATGTCCTCCCTCCAACCAAATGTCAGCACCTGCAGGGAGTGCAGCTCATCTGAAACCAATGTGATTCCCTCCTTTTTCTTTTTTCTTTTATCACCTTCAAGGAAAAATCTGCTTTCGGTTCTGATCTGATCAGATCTGTGGAAGCCGGAAACATTTACATGCACAAAAACAAACACTTAACATAAAAAACGCCTTTGTAGTACATCAAACCAGTTAATGCCTCCTGCTGCATCACTCAACACACAACTGCAAAACGAAAGTATAACAAATGTCAGAAAACTTGATCATAAAAAATGTTCTGAAACAGAACAGAAACAGTCTGAGATGAGCCTTTTCTTTGGGGATTTTAATTTGTTTTTTTCATACGTTTGGATTTCTGCTATTTTTCTTTTGTTTCATGAATTTTTTCAAAGAGCAAGTAGAACCAAACAAACATAAACATGTAGTTGTTATTCAAACATGTAGTTGTTGTTCAAACGTGTTGTTGTTGTTCAAACATGTAGTTGTTGTTCACACATGTAGTTGTTGTCCAAACATGTAGTTGTTGTCCAAACATGTAGATGTTGTTCAAACATGTAGTTGTTGTTCAAACATGTAATTGTTTTTCAAACATGTCGTTGTTATTTAAGCCTGTTGTTATTCAAACATGTAGTTGTTGTTCAAACATGTAGTTGTTGTTCAAACACGTAGTTGTTGTTGACACATGTAGTTGTTGTTCAAACACGTAGTTGTTGTTCAAACACGTAGTTGTTGTTGACACATGTAGTTGTTGTCCAAACATGTAGATGTTGTTCAAACATGTAGTTGTTGTTTAAACATGTAATTGTTTTTCAAACATGTAGTTGTTATTTAAGCATGTTGTTATTCAAACATCTAGTTGTTATTTAAGCATGTTGTTATTCAAACATGTAATTGTTGTTCAAACATGTAGTTGTTATTTAAGCATGTTGTTATTCAAACATGTAGTTGTTGTTCACACATGTAGTTGTTGTTCAAACACGTAGTTGTTGTTGACACATGTAGTTGTTGTCCAAACATGTAGATGTTGTTCAAACATGTAGTTGTTGTTGACACATGTAATTGTTTTTCAAACATGTAGTTGTTATTTAAGTATGTTGTTATTCAAACATGTAGTTGTTATTTAAGCATGTTGTTATTCAAACATGTAATTGTTGTTCAAACATGTAGTTGTTGTTCAAACACGTAATTGTTGTTGACACATGTAGTTGTTGTTCAAACACGTAGTTGTTGTTCAAACACGTAGTTGTTGTTGACACATGTAGTTGTTGTCCAAACATGTAGATGTTGTTCAAACATGTAGTTGTTGTTCAAACATGTAATTGTTTTTCAAACATGTAGTTGTTATTTAAGCATGTTGTTATTCAAACATGTAGTTGTTGTTCAAACATGTAGTTGTTGTTCAAACAAGTAGTTGTTGTTGACACATGTAGTTGTTGTCCAAACATGTAGATGTTGTTCAAACATGTAATTGTTTTTCAAACATGTAGTTGTTATTTAAGCATGTTGTTATTCAAACATGTAGTTGTTGTTCAAACATGTAGTTGTTGTTCAAACACGTAGTTGTTGTTCACACATGTAGTTGTTGTCCAAACATGTAGATGTTGTTCAAACATGTAGATGTTGTTCAAACATGTAATTGTTTTTCAAACATGTAGTTGTTATTTAAGCATGTTGTTATTCAAACATGTAGTTGTTGTTCAAACATGTAGTTGTTGTTCAAACACGTAGTTGTTGTTCACACATGTAGTGTTGTCCAAACATGTAGATGTTGTTCAAACATGTAGATGTTGTTCAAACATGTAGTTGTTGTCCAAACATGTAGTTGTTGTCCAAACATGTAGATGTTGTTCAAACATGTAGTTGTTGTTCAAACATGTAATTGTTTTTCAAACATGTAGTTGTTATTTAAGCATGTTGTTATTCAAACATGTAGTTGTTGTTCAAACATGTAGTTGTTGTTCAAACACATAGTTGTTGTTGACACATGTAGTTGTTGTCTAAACATGTAGTTGTTATCCAAACATGTAGTTGTTTCCAAACATGTGGTTTTTGTCCCAACATGTAGTTGTTGTTCAAGCATGTAGTTGTAATTCAAACATGTAGTTGTTCAAACATGTTGTTATAATTCAAACGTGGTTTTTGTCCCAACATGTAGTTGTTGTTTAAACATGTAGTTGTTTAAACATGTAGTTGTTGTTCAAGCATGTAGTTGTAATTCAAACATGTTGTTGTACTTCAAACATGTAGTTGTTGTTCAAACATGTTGTTGTAATTCAAACATGTAGTTTTTGTTCAAACATGTAGTTGTTGTTCAAACACGTAGTTGTTGTTGACACATGTAGTTGTTGTCTAAACATGTAGTTGTTATCCAAACATGTAGTTGTTGTTCAAGCATGTAGTTGTAATTCAAACATGTAGTTGTTCAAACATGTTGTTGTAATTCAGACATGTGGTTTTTGTCCCAACATGTAGTTGTTGTTTAAACATGTAGTTGTTGTTCAAGCATGTAATTGTTATTTAAACAAGTAGTTGTTATTTAAACATGTAGTTGTTATTTAAACAGTTCTAGTGCATCGTCTGTCCGTCCTGGGAGAGGATTTCTCCTTCATGTTGACATCTCTTAGGTTTCTTTTTTTTTTCTCTCAAATCTGCTTTTTTTAAGGCGTTTTTCTTTACAGAGGAGGGTCTGAGGGCAGAGATTCCCAGCTTAGTTGAATCTGTTTAAGTTAGTTTAGCAACCAGCTATTGTTTATGTTTTATGACTGACTTAATGTTCTTTTGTATAAACACCCGTGTGCCCACTGAGACATATGTATTGGGTGATATGAAGATATCAATTTTAAATTGAATTAAATTAGCGTCTGTCTGTAGGATCATTGCTCAGTCATTCTGAATGTCAGTACCTGTCCATGGCTCCAGCTCACTTCACCACGTCCTTTCACACAGCTCTCCAGCCGGATGGGGCTCCCGGACACAAAGTGTTTGATTTCCATGCACATGCCGCTGCCCACGTTGCGTATCTAGAAAGAGAAACCATCAGAACTCAGATGAAACCAGGGGGAGGCGGAACAGAAAAAACGCAAACACAGAAATTTGTCGGCACTTCTCATGTAAAGACTCAGGACTGTTTGCCTGCAGAGGAGTTCCAGGTTTCCTCGGAGGGGCAGATTTTTTGCAGAGCGAGGGGTCAGAAATGTTGTTTCATTGCAAAAAGGTTTCATCTTTTTTTTTTTTGGATGATGTTTCCATCCTGAGCCTGAGCAAAGCTGCAGTATCTCTGACTCACTGCACGTCCTGCTGTCTGACATTTCCCACAAGTATTTCTTTAGTTGTGAGTCAAAAAATGACTCACTGTTTTCCTTTTTGAACCCTATCTGCTCCCGTAGGTGACATTTGCACCTATAGCTACTCATCATATGTTTCTTTGTATTAGAAAGGATTTAAATGCCTTTCCTGTCTTCACTTTGATCTGAATTCAGTCAGTTTTTCACAATTTAAGCTGAAACGTATCTCATATTTTGTCATTATTAACATTGTTCAGCTGTTTAACTATTCAGATTAGCCACAGTTTAGCATTTTTTATACTTATTTAAAAAACAGCCATGTGACATCATATATAGATTTTGGCACATATATTATTTTCCATTGGCCAACAAAACATTTATAGTTTGCAACTTTTCAAAATAATTCCAAAAAGAGAAAGTCCAAACACAACATCAAGACGACACCTGGATAAATGAAAATCTTCATCGACACACAATTCATGCTAAAAGTTGAAGCTCTTTTTCTATAAGGCAAGATAACTGTCATTAAGAAACATATTCATAAAAGCAAAGTTGTGCATCGGCGGGAGCCATCTCCAGAGTACTGACGGCACTCAACCACCTGGCTCGCATCAGCGTTTCAGCCACAGGACATTTAAGCAGCACACACAGCCTCACTCACTGCGAAGTATTGTTTTGTGCCACTCTGCCTGCATTACTGAGTGTTTCTACCTGGACCTGATCTTCTGTTTATGACCTATGACTCTGCTTTAGCTTTGTAGACGTTTAGCTGTGCCTGATTCCTGTCGCAAATAATAAACCTGCTACAAGTGGAACTGCTGCATCCTGCTACATTTTTTTGTTGAGAGGCGTATAAATGATGCACCGGACCCAGAAGAGGAGGCAAAAAAAAGAGCATTAGACATCTCTCATATTAAGTGTAAAAAGAAAAGTCAAAACCATGTTTGTCCTAAAAAAAGAAATGTTAATAAGAGAATGATAGAAAATAAAAACAGATAATTATAATAATATATGATTTGATCAAATAATTAATTAAATATGTATAATAATTTAGTATAATATATACATTTGTACCTGTGATTTAGCTATTTTACATTTCATGTAGTATTTGCTTTAAAAGATTTTCTTTGTTTATTCAAACACTGTCAGTATTTGTTTTCATTTAGATTAATTCCATTGTCTTTAAATATTCTCAATTTATTTAGCAGCTTCTAAGAGCATTCAAGTCCAAAAGTCTTTTCAGCAATCAATTCAAAAAATGATTTTATACAAGTTTATATATGTTTAATCACAACTTTTTTTTATTCAAGTTTTCTCATTTTAAGAAACTTTCAGTGAGACAGTGTGAAAGTTATTTTGTTTGTTTGACATTAAAGTCATCTACATTTTTGGTGATTTGGAAAAAGAAATGATCTAAAATCTGCTCTAAAAGCAGTTAAATAAAGCCAACTTTTGAGTCTTTATTCTTCTAAAGTAGAAATAGAAAGTCTAGATCCCTAACACACACATGTGTCACGGATTGAATTTGTCTTACATTTCAGCTGTATAGCACAGCGTTTCCTTTATATCTGCTTCTCCAAATCAAACCGCGCTCTCACCTCTCCCCAGGCGGCAGCAGGGGGCTCCACTGGTGGGTAGTGTTTGGGCAGATCCCAGGCCACCTCCTTCATGAACCACCTGAAGTTCTTGCAGTTGAGGCGGCTGCGCAGATCCTTCTGGGCTGACATGTCTCCTGCAGACAGGTGTCTGTACTCGGGCCGGCGCTGGTAGACATACTCTGCATACTCGTCCATCCACACCTCCGCCACACGTTTAAGGTTCTGAGATGGATGAATGCTTTTCTTTTTAATCGAAAGGATTCAGTGCTGCTGCACAAAGATGCTGTGGTTTTATACAGCAGAAATGATGTAACAGTGCTGATCCACAGCTGAACCATTCTAAAATAACCTTGCAGTTTACAGAACATCCGTGACCGATCTGCTTGGTTGCATTTTGTGGTGGGCCGTGGGGGCTCTCAGTGTGCTGTTACCTTTGCCAGGCTGATCCCACCAGGAACCTTATAGGGGACGTACTTCCGGTAGATGTGTCCCACCCTGGAGCACGGGATGTCCTCCATCCGACCACCACACATCCACACCTACAGAGATTCAAAGTGACAGAGAGCACAGATGCAGAGCTGTGAAGGGGAAGGAGATGGCAGCTGATGCCGGCGCAGAAGAGAAGGTATGAAGCGCAGCGGTTATAACAGGATTAGGAATCCACGGAGATGAGATGGCAAGCAGCAGGATAAGAGACTGACCTGCCAAAGGAGCTGGAATGACTGTTTAAATTTAGCCATCACAAGGAAAAATTATGCAAAGTAACTGTAGAAGCTTTCCAGGAAAAACGTCATCTTGTCTCTTTGAATTATGCTGAAAAATCGTCCTGCAGGTTTGAGTTCATGTGAAGCATCCTTATGTGCTTTTCAAACTAAAACAAACCCTCCTTTACAGCAATTTTTTTTCATTTAACTTCCCTACAATTGTTTCCCCTGACATAACACAGACATTAAACATTCCTCATTTTAATCCTCCAGCTGCAACAGAGACGTTTCTCACCAAATCTGTAGGGTTACAAAAATAATTAAGGAAAAACAAAGAGACGTTCTGTAAAGCAAGGAGAACAGAGAGGCTTTTGTCTTTTAAAGCAGTACTGTTACACTAGAAAAAGATGTTTCCTTTGAAAATACAGAGAAAAAGAGCATCAATAATTTAGTTAAAACACTAAATGAGGTGACAGGTAATGCAAAACCTTAACAAAGCTTCAAGAGAAACTGTAGAACACAAAGCTGAATAATGCACAACACTGAAAAATATGTCCAATACTAAATTAGCTGAGAAAAGTTCCAAAAAATGTATAAAAGATGTTTTATTTAGTGAAAGTTAACATGAAAAAAATGCTTCATTTTTCAGTCAAACCTCTGTGAAAACAGCAGGAAAATAAAAAAAAAGAAGAGGAAATAAAAACTAAAATTTCAAGGACAAACATGTTCAAGTCACGCCTTCATAAAACAACATTGTTTTTTATAAAATAAGTATGATTAATGTTAGGAATATTGTACAAAAAGTTATGCCATGTTCTACTTTCAGCTCCTTGCCTGCACGAACACCCTTGTGTTTGTTCTTTGCTGTTCAAGGATGTTTCCTCTTCTATCTAAGTAATGCAAGATTGCTTCACCCCCATGATTATGATTATCTTTTGGAACATTGTGTATTTGCCTTTGCAATCTTGTGAAATTAGGTCATGCTTAACTAATAAAAAGCAGTGAGTGACAGAGATTCTGCAGAGTGTTTGGAGAATCTTGTAATTAAGGTCTCTGTCACTCTCCCTGCAGGTAAAACCATACTCAACTCTCTCTCGTGTTTCTTTGCAGATTTACTAATGTCTAGGTCTTGAACCTAACATTAACTTGGTCCTTCGAGCCGGAACCCAACATACCTGCAGTACTCCAGCGGGTGGGAGAGAACCAGGAAAGTCCGCGGCCGTGGCATCGTATACCCTTTCCGGGCCTGGGTGTACTCTCCACCAGCTGGAGGGCTGACGGTTGACGGGTATCCCAGAACACCGGGAGTGTGAGTACCTTTTTGTTTAAAAAGGCGTGTGTGTGTTGTTTACACATAAAATAGAGAAAAGCGCTAAAAAAAAAAAAAAAAAAATAGAGATGAAAAAATAGAGAAAGCGCTAAAAAAATACAGAAGAAAAAATAGAGAAAGCGCTGGAACCCTAAGACTTTGTGTCGTGTTGAAAATCCAGTTAAATTCCGTGGAGGGCGGCCTCCTCTAGTTGAAACAAACTAAGTTAAAGCCGCAAAGGACGGCGGAGTCCTCTGGTAAATAGAAAAAACCCTGAGGATTCTAGACCCTATCAGGTACACTAAGTTTTAACAGTTAAATTCCGTGGAGGGCGGCCTCCTCTAGTTGAAACAAACTACGTTAAAGCCGCAAAGGACGGCGGAGTCCTCTGGTAAATAGAAAAAACCCTGAGGATTCTAGACCCTATCAGGTACACTAAGTTTTAACAGTTAAATTCCGTGGAGGGCGGCCTCCTCTAGTTGAAACAAACTACGTTAAAGCCGCAAAGGACGGCGGAGTCCTCTGTGTAAAACAGTGTCTAAAAATAGAGGTGTGTGAGAGTGAGTGATTGTGAGTGTGCGAGGAAGTGTGATCACCACTAGGTAATCATACTTCATACCAAAGCCAACAATAGTGAGCAATAAGTTTCTGTGGAAGGTTGTATCCAAGGAGACACCGCCCGTCAGGGTAGAAGCTTGTGTCTCACCACAGAGATAACTTCATTATTGCATTGTTGGTCAATTGATACTCAGTGTTAGGCCACCCTAGGTGCAAACCCCCACTGAGTCTAAATCTAGTTCAAAATGGGTAAAAGTCAGAGTAAAACCAAGACACAGTTGGTGAATGAATTGTCCAGTAAAGACTGGAAAGTCATTCAAAGGGAGGATCATACAGCAATAGAGCCACTGCCTTACTGGGTTAAATAATATAAGTTTAGTGGAAAACTAACTACCTGAAATAAGAAAAGAACATCCTTGAATAAAACTTTTGATGGAGCGTAAAACTTATAAAGTAATAATAACCGAGCTCGGATAAATAGTAGAAAATTAAAACCGTAAAGTATTTAAAGATAAATAAATAAATAAAGCATAAAGTAAAAATAGAAGTAATGATTTAAAGAGAAAAGAACAACATCAGAAACGACATAAAGTTTAACCTAAAATAAATGAAACAAAGAACAAAGGCTGCATTAGAAGCAGAGGTTGTAAAACTCATGTCTGCACACTCCTGCTGGGAGCGTGCGGACAGTGGAAGTGTCCACCGGACACGCGCGCATGCGTGCACACACACACACACACACATTCCAGAGCACATGCATACTACTGATAAGAGAAGAACAGGAGGAATAGATTTGCCACCGTTTGGTGTGCGTGCACTTAAACAAGAAAGAGGAAAAAGTAATCGAGGAATTATAAATGTAGCCAGTACCAATAATGAATCTGCAACAACTATTTTATGAAGAAAAAGTTAGGCCCGTAATAAATTTAAACATAAATGGGCAAAACTATGAATTTGTGTGCGACACAGGAGCATGTAAAACAACAATGAATGTCATGCCTCCAGGTGCACAATTAAGTAAAAACACTTCAACAGTCAGATCAGCACAAGGTGCACTGCAGAAAGTGCATGAGACAAAACCTGTATGGATTACTGACCCAGAAGGAATATCTGCAAGAATGCCCATGTTGTTTCTGCCAGAATGCCCAGTAAACTTACTAGGCCAGGATGGTCTTCACGAACTAAAATTAGCCATAGTTTCGGGAATGAATGGATTAATGGTACATCGTCTGTGCACACCAGAAAAAGAAACAATAGTAATGAGGGGACGAGGTTCCCCACACTATTATTATACCCTAGATGTGCCAAACTACCCCCAACTAAAACAGGCGACTTCTTATTAAACAAAGCACGAGAACTACTGCCAAAAGCCGAGAACTTTATGAATCCACATGATTTACACATAACCATGTGGTATACAGACCGAGAAGATGCAAATTATTTCAAAAGACTAACCCGACTGACACCCACTCGTGTCACCCTAACAGATCTATACATGGATGACACCTCAGCTGCAGTAGCCGCTAGAATACCAGAGCAACTGAGACCTTTAAGAAGGATAATGTCACCACCACATGTGTCCTTATGCAAAGGCAACCAAGAAAAATGGCGAGACTTAGGCTCTCTAGTGCACAAAGGGAAGTGTGCAAGAGACTGGCAACCTATTACAAATCAGATGATGTACAGCCCATCTACAGGGTTAAAAAATATGTATATGGGACTAACAGTAAATGTCACAGCTGGAGTCCACCTTGATGAAGGATCACCATGATATCTTTTGCTCACTGAAGCTGAGGAAAAGCTCCTACCTGATATCCCACAACACCTATGGTCAAAAGGGTCATCTGATGTTGGCCTCATAAAAAATGCTACGCCCGTTGTAATACGTCCTAAAACCGAATATAAGCCTCGTATTAGGCAATACCCCTTAAAACCGGACGCTATTAACGGCATAAAACCTGTCATTACTGACCTTAAAAAGGCTGGTGTCATAGTTGAATGCCCTGACTCACCTGTAAATACTCCTATCTTCCCAGTAAAGAAGGCACCTCCTTCGGTTGGATGGAGGATGGTACAAGATCTTATAGCTGTAAATAATGCTGTCATACAAAGAGCTCCTTGTGTAGCTGACCCTTACACCCTTTTAAATAGCATGGACCCAGAGGCTAAATATTTCACTGTTGTTGACATTAGTAATGCCTTCTTCTCAGTCCCAGTACATCCAGACAGTCAGTACTGGTTTGCATTTACCTATGAAGGAAAGAAGTATACCTTCACAAGACTCCCCCAAGGTTATTGTGAGTCACCTACCATATATTCTCAAGCCTTAAATGCTAGTTTAGAGCCCTTCGAGCCTCCACAGGGAAGCCAAATACTAACATATGTTGATGACATCCTGATAACCTCCAAAATAAAAGAGCAGTGTTTAACAGACTCAATAGCCTTGCTTAAACATTTAGCAAATGAAGGCCACAAAGTGAGTAAATCAAAGCTGCAATTATGTAAAGAAAAAGTAAAATATTTGGGTCATCAGTTAAGTGCAGAAGGTAGAACTGTAATGGAGGACAGAAAAGCTGCCATCTTACAGGCACCAAAACCGCAGACTAAAAAACAACTAATGTCATTTCTTGGTTTAACTAACTACTGCAGAAATTGGGTTCCCAATTATGCAGAAATAACTGCTCCACTTCAAGCACTAAATGTACGGCCAACCCCTTAGAATGTGTGACTTCTTACAGTGGACTGACGCTTCTGAAAAAGCGTTATGTGATTTAAAACGGGCATTGGTCAGCACTTCCACCTTAGCTCTACCAGATTACCGTAAACCATTCATTCAAATGTCAGATTGTAAAGGTCACTTCATGACCTCTTTGTTAGCTCAAAAAAGTGGGGACAAACTTAAACCGGTAGCTTACTACTCAACAAAATTAGATGCAGTAGCATGCGCTCTGCCCCACTGTGTCAGAGCTGTGGATGCAGCTGCTCAAGCTGTAACCGCAAGCGCTGATGTTATGTCTTTTCCACCCACTGATACTAAAGGTATCACATGCTGTTTCTGCCCTGCTCTTACAAACAAAAATGACTTTCCTATCACCAGCAAGGCACTTATCGTGCATGTCAATATTGTTATCTCAACCTCACATAACGATAGAAAGATGCACTATTTTAAATCCAGCCACATTAATTCCTACAGAGGAGGAAGGCAGCCCCCACGACTGCCAAGCATTATCTTAAAAGACATGCAACAGCAATCACCCATACAAGAACAACAACTATGGAAAAACAAAGGAGCACAGCTCAAAAACGACATTTATGTATGACCAGAAAACAAACCAATCCTACCAAAAAATTTGTACCGATGGGCAGCTATATTGAGTCATGGTAAAACACATGTCTCAACAGGAGGGATGGTAGGAATGGTAAACAAAATATACACAACCTATGGATTTAATACTTATTCAAAAAATTTTTGTAGAGCATGTCTAATCTGCGCTAAACATAATGCTCAAGGAAACTTAAGGCCACAAAGAGGCCGGTTTCCTGCCCCCCAATACCCATTTCAACATATACATATGGACTTTATAGAATTAAACCAAAGTGAAGGAAAAAGATTCTGCTTAGTAATAATAGATGCATTTTCTAAATGGGTAGAAATACTCCCCACAAAACATCCAGATGCCTTGACAGTAGCCAAAGCCTTGTGCAAAGACATCATTCCAAGATATGGAATACCAGAAAAAATATATAGTGATAATGGAACACACTTCGTAAATCAGGTTATCACTAAAATAGGTCAAGCCTTCCAGATAGATCTCAAACGTCACTGTGCATATCACCCTCAAAGTGCAGGATTAGTTGAAAGAAGGAATGGTACAATAAAAAACAGATTAAGAAAATGTATGGAGGAAACTGGAAGGAGCTGGCCTCGATGCGTTGAATTGGTTCAAATGTACATTAACATTACCAGTTCTGAAGGATTAACTCCTTATGAGACCCTGTTTGGAAGACCTTACAGGCTTCCTTACTTTAACAATAAATGGGAAACCGCTGAAGAACAAAACCTAGCTGACCACATGAGACGAATACTCCAAAAACAAAGTGAACACATAAATAACCAAGAGCACGTATCCTCTGTGTCTCCACAGGAGGGATCCCTAGTTGAACCAGGAGATTGGATCCTGATAAAATCAATTAAAAAGAAGCACTGGCACTCCCCTAAGTGTGAAGGGCCATACCAAGTGATGCTTACAACAGGCACCGCAGCAAAAATAGCAGAACGAACCACCTGGATACACCTAAGCCACTGCAAAAGGATTATAAAACAAACCTAGTTAGCTTTTCCCCGTGTAGGCTAGGAGTTTTTCAACAGGCACTAACAAGGAAAGGCCAACTACAAAGGGATTAACAACTCTAGGTTGTTTTTGTCTCAAACCTGGTGAAGATTGTCTCCCCCTTGTGTCAGTGCATAGGAAAAACTCACCCTAAAATGAAGACGATTATACTCCTTTTGACAGCCCTCTGGCAGATGCCATTAGTGACACTTAGAGGAATAGCTCCCTCTAATATTTGGTACTTCAACTCCCCGCTGCTAAAAGGGACACAGTTTATCCCCTCACCAAAGCAGAGACTAAGAAGCCATTGTTTTCCTACAAAGTAGCTGCAGCCAATTTCACCTGCATAAATCGGACAGGAAGCAGCTCCAGGCTAGGAAATCTTTCTGCTGTCAGTTGTGCTTATTTCTTACAGGTTGATCTGCACTTCATGCCACAGTCCAGGAGCGACATCTGGTGGTGGTGCGGTGACAACCGCCTGTTTGACCGGCTGCCGTATAACACCACAGGCCTGTGCGCTTCTGTCTCTCTCATTCTTCCAACTTTAATCTTCCCTCTCACAGCAGACCAGCTCCTAGCCAACTTTCGGAGTGTCCTGCCTTACCACTGGCGACTAAAACGCTCTGGGAGACAGAAACGCTCCATGAGAACATCTATGACGGGGTGGAGCAAAGATGATCCCACCTATATAGATGGCATCGGGGTACCGCGAGGAGTCCCTGATGAATACAAATTGGCAAACCAGATTGCAGCTGGATGGGAGTCTTTCATCTGCTGGTGGTGTACTACAAACAAAAATGTTGACAGAATTAATTACATACATTACAATGTTCAGCGCCTAGGAAACATGACTGCTGATGGATTTTCTGCTATACATGAACAACTGTCTACAACCTCACTGATGGCTTTTCAGAACCTTTTCAGAACCTGCTGTGGACATGCTGTTGGCCGAAAAAGGAGGAGTCTGTGCGATGTTTGGAGAACAGTGTTGCACTTTCATACCTAACAACACTGCACCGGATGGTAAACTAACTAAGGCCCTGGAGGGCCTCCGCTCTCTTAACAGCAAAATGAAAGATCACTCTGGAGTGGACACTTCTTTCTGGGATGGGTTTGGAGATATGTTCGGACAATATCGTGACTTGGTTTTGTCAGCCATGATGTCTCTGGCTCTCTTTGCAGCTCTCCTCACCATCTGCGGATGCTGTTGTATCCCCTGCATAAGATCTCTGGTGGAGAAGTTGATTCACAGGGCTGTCGACCCTGTGCAAACCAATGTCAAGGAAATGTATGCTCTGCTCTCCCCCGAACAAAACCCTGATGATGACGACGATTCTGGCGAGGATGAAGGATCGCTGATCCTTGATCAGCTCTTCACCCCAGAAACTCAACTTTAATGTACCTCTGAGTGTACCCTTTTCTACAATGCTTGTGACGCTGTATTTGAAAATCATGAGAAGTGAATTCAGTTGATATTCTTATTGAGAAATGGCATAAACAGGAGGGAAATGTTAGGAATATTGTACAAAAAGTTATGCCATGTTCTACTTTCAGCTCCTTGCCTGCACGAACACCCTTGTGTTTGTTCTTTGCTGTTCAAGGATGTTTCCTCTTCTATCTAAGTAATGCAAGATTGCTTCACCCCCATGATTATGATTATCTTTTGGAACATTGTGTATTTGCCTTTGCAATCTTGTGAAATTAGGTCATGCTTAACTAATAAAAAGCAGTGAGTGACAGAGATTCTGCAGAGTGTTTGGAGAATCTTGTAATTAAGGTCTCTGTCACTCTCCCTGCAGGTAAAACCATACTCAACTCTCTCTCGTGTTTCTTTGCAGATTTACTAATGTCTAGGTCTTGAACCTAACAATTAACTAGCTCAGAAAAGAAACAGCATTTTAGAGATTTAAAACTTTTCTCGTTTTAATACAAAAGGAAAACAAAATAAAGCCGTGAGAGGCGTATGTTCTGCCGGCACTATAACCTCAGCCTCATGGCCCCTCATGGCCCCTCAAGGCCCCTCATGGCCCGTCCTCACAAAACACCCCTCACCTTCCCCCTTCTGCCGCTGCAAACCTGGTCGGCGCTGCGTGTGACCCATTCATGAAGAAAACCACTTTTTTCAGTCTGGTGGGCTTCTGCTGGTTGTACTTTTGGATTTCCTTGGCAACGCAGGTTTTTTTTTGTTAACCACAGCAACATACCTAACATGCTCATATTGTTTGTCATACGGTTTTGTTCAGCTTGAACCAATGATTCATGTATAAGATGTTCATAAGCGTCTGGTAAAAAATGTGCGCGTAACAGGGGAACGCCACTTTTGTGAGCTCCCCACAGTAACGCCGTTCAAAAGCTACAACTTCTAATTCCAACATTTTTTTTCTCAAGTAGCCCAACGATGACACTAACATTCAGTGATGAGTGCTAAGGAGTTAGAAGATTGAAATCTCTTGATTCTTTACAGAATTCAAATTGGTAGGCTGAAGGTCAAAGGTCAATGAAACGTTGGCTGTGGCTGTGGACTTAACCTGGCGAGTTGCATGGGAAATTTTGTGATTATTGCTCAAACTAACTTTTTGATTTCTAACTTCACACCTTGCTGTAACATTGTGGTTACGAATCCATACGCGTTTTGGGTTTTTTTGGTGAATTTTGCTTTTTTTTTTAGCCTCACAAAAGATTTTGGCCCCATTCATTTCGTTGATGGTTTTTCCCACTGTGATGTCATCTTTTAATTGATCATTAATTCTAGGGGGGGGGTCCACTATCCCTTAAATTCTTTTTAACCGGGTACTAGGTGTGTGTGGATTTTGGTGAGTTTTTGAGTTTGTGGTGGAGGCGACATTTTTGCTCAAAGCTGCAGTAAGAAAGAAGAATTGCAAAAACAGTTTTGTTCTTCAGCCCAGATCTGCTTCTGCAGGACAGAATAAAATCTCAAACGCAGAACAGGAGAAAGTTTCAAAAGTGAGGTGTTTGAAATGTTTTAATCAGCAGAATATTTTGTCATTCAAATGTGTCTAAAAGCACAAAGTATGAAGGAGAGTGAATTTTCCACGTGCAGAGGAAAAACTGAATGAGTTGAAAAGAGAAATGTGAAGATGCTGGTGATTCGAGCTGTCTGAAAGCTGAAGGCTGAGACCTAATGGGTTTTCTGACAACAGATCTAACACATAGCTTCACTTTGAAAAGAAAACGGAAGCCAGAGGCAGGTGGTAATGTCCTTTTCTGGTGTGACAAGGCTCCAGTTTTACACTGAAAAACTGGGAAGTATGTTCAGCATCGTTCAAGGACCAAAAAGCTTCGAATAAAGGAATGTAAAACGGCAAACCTGAAAGATCAGAGAGGTGGAATAAAGATGCTAAGAAACAAATCGCATTATTGAGGATTTCCTCTCTGCTCTTTGCAGATGATGTTGTCCTGTTGGCTTCATGGAGCCAAGACCTCCAGCATGCACTGGAACGGTTTGCAGAAATTCAAGATAACAAGAAAATACAAGAAAACAAAAGTCAGTTTTATTGGGGGAAAAAAGGTTTCCTATGAAGGTAATTTGAATAAAACTCATTTAAAGTTTAACAACTGACAATAAACTTCTCATTTCCATCTCATCATCTCTGCTCAGGCAGGACTTGTAGATTTTTCTATCATTTCAAATGATCAATATCTGATTTATTCTGTTAATGTATTATTTGCTCTCCTGTTTATGTGTGTATTGTCAGTACTGGGACATCTGAGGGGTTTTCAGCAACAAATGTGAGCAGAGTTTAAACGTTAGCAGTATGTGAGACCACATGGTATTGCACATTACTAATGAATACATTCATCATAAACTTTTGTTTTAACGTGAAGTCCTCTGTTTCAGGGATTCCCATCATGCTTTGCATAAATGCGCATTGTGCTTGTGTTAGGTTTCATTCTTTCTGCCTCAGGAGCAGCTCTGTCTCTGTGAAATGTCTCCACATCCCGTCGTCCTGGGTGGACGTGGTCCTGCTTCCTCCAGCCGTCACGCTACGCCATCATCTCACTGAGAGTTGAAACTCTTAGTGCTCCCATGCCGGCGACACCAGGACCAGGCTTCAGATTAACTGTATCAGTGAACAAAATAATTGTGTTTCACATGCGAGAGGAGCCCGAGCGTCGGTGGGACCAGCCGCACGGTTCCAAGGATTAGAAGGAGAGTCGTTAATCTTCTCACCTCAGGAGACTGTGTCATATCTGCTAATGGGGATCTTAATAAAGAGGAAACCAAATTGAATATCTGAGCGAATGAAGGAGACCTAAGAGGCACAGCAAAGCATGTAGTGATAGCAGCATTTTCACAGGTTTGATCATCTAGGCTGAAATTATAACTTTGGTTTTGGATATTAGTGGAATAATTAGTTCAAAAGATGAAAGCTTCAAAGCAGCATTAAAATCATGAGAGCGTTCTCACCAGGCTCAGCCACGGGTCATGAGGAACCTTATCCGTTTTTACAATCCTACGGCCTTGTCCTCTGTGTTCAGTCCAAAAATCTTCAAGTTTTCTATTTCTTTCTGCGTAACTTTTGGGTTATGATGGTAATGGTTCTCATTTTTCCATGTGGCATAGTCATGAGGTTAAGTCATGGCATCTGGACTTTGTTTTAGGACCAAAGCAAAGTTTACTGTCAGGAGCTGGTGGATGTAAGACCCAAACCTTTTGACAAGAACTTAAAAAATGTTCCCAGTTAATTCAAATATAAACAAACTGTGAAACAAGGTACAACTAAAAAAGAATGACCACATCAGATGGCCAGTCAAACCTTAATGAAAGATCAGATTAACTGGATGAGCGGAAAATGTCTGGTGAGGCTACCTGACAACAGAACAAAAACAAACCGAACGAGGGTAGAATGTTCACAAAGCCATTCTTTGCTTGTTTTGTGGGGCTGTGTTGTGTGGGGAAATGCCCCATGATGAGTCTTTCATGGCAGGAAGATTGTGCCACAATATCAAACATTTAAATGAAAATACCTTCAAATTAGGATTTTCAGAACAAATAGTAGGTTTGATTAAAATAGATTAATTACAGGTCATGGTTAATTAATCGCACAAAAAAATTAATAGCATGACAGCACTGGTATCAAATGCGTCTTGGTTTGATTTAGTGGCACTGACTGCAATAGTCTGACTGAAATGTGGGTTTTTTTGTTTTGGAAATTCAGTGAAAGGTTTGGAAAAGTCATGGAAAAGTCATGGAAGTGTTATGGAAAACCGTTGCCGTTGAAAACGTTTGCCCTGCCTGAGGTCGCCAAGGTTGCACTCTGGAGCCATGTCGCCTTTGGGCCTCACAAAAGAGAACTGGGTGACCGAGCCTTTTCCCACAATGCCTTGCAGCGCTCAGCCCAAAAACACTTCACTGAACCTGCAGGATCTCTGCAGCGGTCAAAGATGGTCCAGCAGCACTGCAGTTTAAGGCTAAGTTTAAGCTAGCCCCCACCCACAGCTTGGCCCCTGAAGCTCAACTCCTACAGAGGGGTGAGTTGGACTCTTCCACACTGGACTTACTCTGAGTGCAGACAGGCTCACTATCAGTGCTGAGAGATAACAAGATAAGACCATAAAACCAGAGATGATCCCAGATCTGCAGGCTCCTCCAAGTCCTCTAAATATTAGGAATAATAAATAATAAAAGGTTTTGTATCTTTTCCTATTTTGTTTTGGATCATGAATCAGAGACAGAGTGAGACCAATGTGGGGAGGGGGATTAAGAAAATACTTTGAAGCAAAGGGAGAAGGTAAAGCGGAGAAATCATAAACACAGCATGCATGCTTCCTAAAATACTTCCCTGCATGTTCTTGGTTTTTAAAAACATGTTTTAAAGGTGACGAGGCGATAATGTCAGAAACCAAAAAGAAAAAACGAATCATCTCATCGGTCCTGAAACCCCTGAACAAATGTGAAAGCAGGAAGAATAAATAAAACAGTATCTCACCTTGAAGGAGATCTCGTACTGTTCTCCTCCCCAGATCTCCAGACCTGTGTCGTAACCCCCCAGCTCCCAGAACCACTTCCTGTCCACGGCGAACAGTCCGCCTGCCATCACAGGTGACCTGGCGAACAATTCAACAAAGAAACGTTTCTATTAGATAGAGTATCAGGACTTAATTCCTCTTCTTTGATTCCTTTAAAACAAAGGCTCAACAGGGTCTTCAAGGCTGGGACTCTTCATTCTTTGACCATATTTTAGCCACTTCCACGAAAAATCTGAACCTTTTTTCACAAATTCTTCAGTGTGCTCACGCTGTAGTGA
Source organism: Oryzias celebensis (assembly GCA_014656515.1). Lineage (NCBI taxonomy): Eukaryota > Metazoa > Chordata > Actinopteri > Beloniformes > Adrianichthyidae > Oryzias > Oryzias celebensis. Next base: position 25,871,575 of record BNCR01000013.1, read on the forward strand.
GGATGGTTATATCAATCACTGCTGGGAGGTCAAGTCTTTCCCTTTCCCACTGTGGGCAGTCAAGTGTAAAGTCAGCAGGAGCAGCATGGAGTTCAGAATCTGAGGACTGTGGATCCAGTCCTTAAACCAAGTGGATGATTTGTTCTCCACGTGGGGAAAGTAAATCGCATTCACTCCTGTCAGCTCGGAAGCTTTTGGAAAATACGCTTGAAGTGTTTTTAAACGGCACTTCAAAAGCCCCTAAAATGATCCGTCATTGAATTGATGAAAACCGTCTGCTGGTTCTCAGTTTGTGCTGTCAGCAGGAATCAGACTTCAGGACCAAAGCAGGTGATTCAGGAACAAATGACAGACAAATGTCACAAAGGAACATTAGACCCAACATTCAGTTCAGACAGTCCTCTTCAGGGGTTCCTCTGAAAAAGTTTGGTTCTTTTATTAAAAAGAGTGCCTTCTAAACCAGTGGTCTCCAACCACACCGCGCCAGTTTCAGCCACGTCCAACTTTAAGGTGTGACGGATAAATAATGGTACAAAAAAACTGGTATTTTCAAAATATTATAATAAACGTGAACCCATGCAACTTTACTGTTTATGCAGATTAACTGAGATTAACTGTGACCAAAGTGAACAACTATCTTTGTCAAGAGTAAGTTATGGACAGATGGAGTGAACAGAATCCAGTAGTTTTTCAAAATAAAATTCAAAATGGAAATGATGTCAGTTATGTTTTGGTTTGAAAGGAAACAAGTGATCCATGGACTGGTATCGGTTCATGGCGCAGCCTCTGCTCTAAACAAATAAAAACACAACTTAGATGTTGCTGGTGGCATTTAAAGTGAAGAAGTGAACAGACAAACACACCAAGGAAACAAATAAAAGAATTAAGATCTAGCATTTAAGCTGGAATCTTCAGATACAGAGGAAGATATTTAGGGATTTAGAAAATGATTAAAGCCCAGAGGAGGGTCTAACTGCTCTAACTGCAGGTTTTTCTACATAGTTTTCTATCAACCCACCGCAGAGGTTGTGTGCGCGCTGACAGCACTGCCTGTTGCAAGCAGGGCTTGTTATCCTGCTGTGTGGTGCTGATCTAGATTACTGCAGCTGCACACCTGAGGCAGACAAACTGGGGCAGCAGGTGGAAACACGCAAACGCATGTTCATGTCACATTTCTGATGAAGCTGTTTTTAAACCAAAGCCAATTATCACCTGGCTCCAGCACGTTCCCTCTCTCCATCTCCTCTGGTGAAAAAATACCTTCACATATAGATTGAGTTAGGATGTGCACCAGGTTCTCAAAGCCTGCATGAAGGATACGGCAGCGAGCCAGGTGGTCTGCTGCTGCTGAAGTGGTCCCTGAGGAGGATCAATTGAGAAGACGGTCTTTCTCCAGATCATCAGCGGAAAAAAATACTCCAAGGCTTTCGGCGCCTCGTGAGCAGTGAGCGGCAGCTGAGAGAAACCGTCGCGTCACTGCGGCCAGAAGCAACCAGAACGGATATGCTTGTTTCCATGTTAATCTGACATGTTTCTGCTTGTGATTTTATCAGGATTCATTGTAAAACATTATGTTCTCGTGTACAAAAGCATTGATTTCAGTTTTTTAACACAACATCTACATATCACATATTTTAGATATCAACCAGGAACACCAGCAGTGATGTGAGGATTGTGTTCAGATTCACTTTAATGAATTTTAGAAGATCTGGTGTTTTCATGGTAGTTCGATGGTTTGATCCCCTTCTGTGGATACTATCCAAGAGGTTTTACCGCTCTAGGAGTTTGGCTCTGAGACTTACAGAGCCGGTACTGAATGGAATAAGGAGCTTTTTTGTAATTGTTCAGTAGGACAAATGATTTTAGTTTGGCTGCAATTCACTTTAGCAGCTACAGTACTGTAACCCTGTAAGAGAGAAACATGTAAAGTATAGTTACAAAGGAAAAAAATAAGCAACAAAAGTACAAAGTAGGTACAAGATGAATTAAGTTGCTCCTCAGACAAAAAATGCAACACGAGACCAGTTCCTGCAGTCAGACTACAGAGAGGAGCATGTTCCTCTGTGGGGTTTGGTTGATCTACTTGGAGTCAGTGAGCAGCACACCTGTCAGGTGGACTCTGACATGTTTGATGCCTCTGCTGGAACGAGCTGAAATGGGAAGTGTGGTCACTCACTCAAAGGGTTCAGTTGGGTCATCAGTTTTCATCTCTGCAGGGATAGGGATCCGTTTGTAGTACATTTCCCAGTCAAACGCCCCTCGCATGGCATCGCCCGCCTGGGTGTCGTACCCAAAGTTGTCATGGTCGATGACATCTATCATAGGACACACTATGGTCTTCCTGTTCTGGACAATCCGATCTAAAGACAAAGACATGTGGGCTGATTTTAGATGTTTGGGTTGGTGTAACGATGTGACGCTTTATCTATTACTACAGAACTGGCAAACCTGGAAGGTTCCTGAAGGAAAATCCGTCACACAGCTAAAGGTAAACATTTCTGAATAAACCGATGGAATCATTGGAGTGGTTTGACCAGAAGTCAATCCACTTCTTGGTCTTTATTTCCTAGTTGTACTGACAGTGAGAACAATAATAATCACAGCGGATGAAAACACTGGATTTTACTGCAGCCTTTGTCTAGAATCAACAAGCTGTGTGGCACCATCTCTACTAATGTTTCTACTGTAAAATGGGTTTCATGTTTGTAGTTTCTGAATCACCATTTAAGGTCATAAGTTGCAGGCAGTGGATCAGAGAAGAAAATTCAAAGTTCTGCTCAGACTAACTCAGCTCTTTGAAAAGAGGTTGAAGATGATATCTGCTCACAGACAGGAGCACATCTGGAGGTCAGCTCAGGATACTTTGGTCCTATAGGAGGTGTTGCAGACAAACTTTGGATAAAACAAGTTCTTTCGTTTTTTTTTTTTGTCAAATCTTCTCTTCGTGAGCACTAAGATTTTCAGTGCTGTGCTGAAATAGCAGCCTCTCTGTGTTTTCTTGCACAAGACACTTTTCCACTTAATGTATGAAGAGGTCAAGAGGCGGTAACAGGGGTCGCTCCATTTACTTTCAGAAGGGCGATGGCGCCCTGCTGAGGAGCTGGGCCAAGCGCCGGGCTCTTTTAGAAAGGCGGTAACTGAGGAAGTGGAAATGTTTTTAAGAGAAAGTTCACAGGCTTGAAGAGGAGGCGCTCAGCTCACAGTGGGGGGGGGCTCCAAACTGTTTGATGCTTCAGACTTGTTGGTGCTCTTGTGGAGAAAGCAATTTAAAAGAACATGAAGAAAGTTTTGCTCCACATGTAACTTTTGAAAATCAGAACATTTCCAACATTTTTTTCCAATTCTGATGAAATTATAGTTCATCTGGGATCCAAAAAAGACCAAAGAAATCTAAAATAATGTAAATACCACCACTCTTTCAAGGTTTTCCAGGTTCATCTGCTAAACAGGTTGTGAGTCAGATAGATCAGAAAATCCTAACAATCTCCCAAAGCTGCATTTAAGTAGGGAACATTCACTGTGAATGTGACGTCAAAGCAGTCACCCTGCTAGAAAACAATGGCATGAACATTCTCTCTCTACAGGTTCATCAAATAGTCTAGGACCTTAAAATTTGGTGAGGGTCACTTGAGTGACCTGTACAGGTTGGAAGGTTTTTGGTCCACAGACAGCCCGTATCCACCTGTTGGGACAGTTGGGAATCATTTTATTGTACGTGGAAAAGCTGGCATTTCTATGACTGATGATCAACATCCAATGTTTAAACTTTGGCCTTTTATCATTAAATGCATTGCATAAAATCCTTTTTTAAATGATGTTTTTACCACGCTGTGCATCGTTGTTTGGTTGGAAAAGAACAGGACAGCAGCCTCTGAGGACTGGACTTGGATGCCCTGCGCAGAACCAGTACTCCATGTCTCCCCGACCACTCACAAACCCCACAGATTGGATGGCCTTCACTCTTTTTTGAAGCTTTGCAGCTCAAATGAAAGGCTGGTTCAGACGCTTGACCTGCATTTGGTTGTTAGGTGGATTCTTTATCTTCCGTGCAGAAGTGGAGCTCTCAGAGGGCTTGAGGACGCTGACGAGGTGTAACTTCCATTTCAAAATCTTTCTATAGAAGCTGTTATTGTGAATGCAACTCATCAATAAGGAAAGTAAGACAAGACAGAGAAGGTGAACAGATTTCATGCTTGAGAGGACTTTCAGGAAAAAACTCAAACCTACCGACATCGTGTGGGTGTTTGGTTGCTGAAGTGCAGAGAATAAGAGACCTCACAGCATGACCATGAGATACTTGTCATTTTTCTCACAAAAATGGTAACGGATAAAAATGGATTCCAGAGTTTGTCTTTTTAAAAGAATATTCTGTAGGACTTTGAAGATAACGCCATCAGATTCAGAGGAAACACCTTCAGACAGTAACTTCTACGATCCTTAATCAAGAACCTGAACATGACCTGTATGGACGACAGTCTGGATGGATGCCATTTTACTTGATCCATCCCAAATTTGAGCTTTTTCGTATTCGTTTGCAGTCCTTACCCAACAGGGGGGGCAGCCAGTTGACATTGGCCTCACAGTGAGAGTCCAGGAAGGTGATGACCTCTCCTCTGGCGGCTCCAGCGCCCAGCAGGCGAGTCCTTATCAGCCCCTCCCTCTTCTTGGTCCTTAGAATGCGCACCTTTGGAAAGCGTTTCATGTACTCCTCCAGCGCCACCTTCAGGTGTTCTGAAGAAAAGTCAGACTTTCTTTCAGAGTCTGAGGAGCATCATGAACTCAATCACATGATTACCTGAACCAACAAGGTTTACCTAAAACACATTCAAACACCTTTCATAACATGTTTGCTGACAATGACAGCAACAAGATGTCAGCAAACACAACACTTAACCCATCTCAAACATGGCAGTGGATGTGTGATGGTGTGGGATTGTACTGAAGCTGCAGTCACTGAGGTGAGCTCTACTATAAACCAGAGAACTGTTTACTCTTGGATGTGAGAACCTCTGTAGACGCTGACAGTCATCAGAAAGTCCAAAACAACTCCAACATGTGTTCCTGTCTGGGTTTCAAAGGTTGGAGTTTTTTTGTTGTTTTTTTCCCTCCAAGTCATGTTTCCAAAACTCCTTTGGCAACAAGTATTAACAAAAAGCTCATGACACAAAAACATGGAAGGAAACATCTGGAACCACAAATCCTCTCCTGAGGTCAGATTTACAGACTTTCATGAACACTCAGGAGGAAGAAGTTTTTATGAAATAATGACCTTTATGGCTGATTCGGAAGACTTTGGTCAGAACCACCTTTCGGAGGTACAGAAAAACAAAAAATCCTACAGAGTTCAGATTCTTCACAGCTAACAGAAATACCAGGTTAGGATTCTTTCCAGAATGCAAAGCAAAGATGTTATGAGGCTACATGTGTCTGTCAAAAACAACATTTCCTCTTTAAGATTGTTCAGACCAAACTAAACGCTGTCTTTGTTGTGCAGCCGACTATATTAAACGGTGTTTACTTGTTTAGCGTTTTTCTACCTTCCTTAAAGGCCCAAAGCGCTTTACAGCCACAGTCCCATTCACACACTGATGTGTGCAAACAAGCGGACTAGGCGGGAATCGAACCTGCAATATTCCAATAAGAGGTCCGCTGCCCTACCGATGCACCACAGCCGCCACACATTTCGCCTCATATTTAGCCTGTGTTCTGCTGAAGTCCAAACTACCATGAGCTGGGTTTGGCTTTTACAGGATTTTTACTGTGAAAGAAATGGAGCTAAAATGAACCAAAATGCTATTTTGGAGCTGTGGACATCCCTCTTCCAAACAGTAAACCAGAGTGACAGGAGATGATATTCACTTGCTGCTTTTGTCAGAACACCAGGTGGAAACTGTCCAAGTCCAGGAACACTTTGCGGCAGAGCACCATTTTTCTTTGGGGTAAAATTAAATCCCAGGAGCTTTCAAAATATCAAAAGATGACATCCGACTGTGACAGCTTCTTTACAAACAGACACAATGCTGCCTGTGTGACGACGAGCAGAGATTGACTGACCTTTTCACTTCATCCTTTAGATGCTAGATTTAATTTCCTGCAGAATTTGCTTTGACAGAATTTGAGAGAAGGAGCTTTGAAAGGGTTTCCTTTAGAAAGCGGGAAGTGACCTGCAGCCATATGGGGGAAAACTGTAAACGGTAATTGCTTCTATTTTTTGATATGGCATAGCTGAGAATAAAGACAGAACAACGGTAACAGAGTGGAAAATAATGAAAGCTAAACATAATGAGTCTCCTTCATTTTTAAAATGACCCGTAGTCCTCGGTTGCCTCCTCGGCGCCGCCATCTGAGGCTGAAGGAAGGAGATGCTTTTTGTCATTGAGAGATATCGTAAAAAGAAGAATTTATTCAGACCGCAGCATCTTTCCTGGTTATCGTTTAAGCTACAACTTCTTTTATTTTCATGGCTTTTAACCTGCTATTTCATTGAACTGTTAATCATTTTTAGCAGCTCTCAAAAGAGCTTCTTACTTTGATGGGACTGATCTAGAAAACAGAATGTGTTCAGCGAATTTCTTATTTTAATCAACAGTTTTTCAATAACTCAAGTTAAAAAAAAGTACAACTTGCACATGAAAGCTCTTCAAACCACATGTCTTCATCTGTCCTGAACAGATCTGTTCAGATATTCATCAGGCCGGACTGGGACCACAGTTTCCTTCAGTCTCATTTGGTTTCTTCCAGTTTAATCAGATGTTGGTTTTTTGTTCTTTTTTACATTTTGATCAGAAAGTCAGCCGTTACATTTCCAGCTCCTAAGCGCTGGAACGCCCCCACATTAGAATATTTTGCTCACTCCTCATTTCCAAACCCATCTGCATAAAGTCGCCTACTCCTAACTCCTCATGTGTTCCACTGCTTCATCTCAACCATTCATTTACATTGTCTTTTACTGCAGTTTGGGCTTCATTTTAACCCTCAACTGTTCTTACGGCTGTTTGCAGCTGAAAAGTCCTAGACGGTTCAGTGAAGCTGCAGAGAGAAAATGTTCATGTGCTTTTTTTCTACGTGCGTCCTTCAGGTCACAGGTCATAATGAACACTTCTACAACACATAAGGGTAAGTAAGGAGGACCCGTATGTCATAAGTGCATCCAACGTCCATCACCCTTATGAATACTTCTCAATAGACCACACACACGACAACGGTACGTTCCATTTCACGACGTCCCGTGAGGCGGCCATAAGAGCCTCAAAGGGAACTGTCAGACACGCCTGCGCTCCCCTTAAGATGCAGCCACTTCTCCATGACCCTCCACGGACCCGGACACCCAAAAACCTGCAGCATCTGTAAGGTCAACCACCTGTGTGGGTGAACATGACGAACGTTCAAAGTGTCCTGAGTGACGCCCACTTACAGAGACGGTTTACTGTTGCCTTCCTGCGGTTTTAGCTCAATTCCTCTACTTTGTGTTTGTCTGAACTCATTCCTAACTAACATTCTGCAAACACTTTCAGACCCAAACAGTTTTGATGAAAAACTAAAAGATGAAGGTTTTCTGCAACTGTTTCTGCAGCTTTGGTAATTGTTTTTCATGTACAAATTATTAATTGGGCGGTCTCTTTTAGAGTGAAGGGTTTCAGGAGCCCCACCCACATACACACACGCGCACACGCACACATGCGCACACACACACATGCGCACACGTCTGTAATAACTCAAGACGTTAAGCAGCAGCCACTTCAAGGCTGACTGTGCTCATGAATGCTAATCCCCCACATAAAGTGACGTTTACATCACTGCACTAACAAGAAGCCAGGAAAAAAATGAATCAAAGTACCTTCACCCCCATGTGAGGGGGGAGAGGGGCGTTTAATTGTGATTGGTTAATTTTGCCTGAATAAATTGGAGACTGGCTCATACTGTTTACCAAAAGCAAGGAGGCAATTAATCACTCTAATGAGAGTAAGGCGATGTCGGCAAACACATTAGTCTTTATTAGAAAGTGGAAAGAGGACATCGTTGGGCTGAGGCAGCACTGATGGGGAGGGGGGCGGGGGGTCATTTTACACTGTAAAGCGCTCAACAATCAAGAAGTTTTGATGGGAATTTCTCCCACACAGACTGAAACATCCTCCTAAAAACAGAATTTCATGCATCAGTTTGTGCTTTGGTTCATAAACATTTTTCTATGAACTACGATCACCAATTCTGCCTTTTCTCTGCAGGAAACCAGGCAGCAGACGTTCAGTCGCCACTCATCATTTCAACCAATCCTCAAATGTTCATCTGGTGTTGTCTGCATTTTGCATTGAGCAACAGCGATTTATTTCTCTATAGGAGTCTATGGGATTTCTGTGTCTATGAGTCATGAGGACCCCAGTTCTCATCACCAAAACACAAAAACAGGAAGAACTTTGCTGCAAAACAGTTCAATCCATCCTGCAAAGAGCCAAGTCATCACTCAAGCTCTGTAATAGCTGTCATAGTTTCTTCTGTAAGAAATCTTCTGATTGAAACATTTAGGAAAAGCTTCAGTCAGGAGGAGCAGAAGTTTGTCATTATTTTTGCTTAGCAGCTGTTTCCCTCCCGTTTAACAACAAGAAACCTAAATCTGCATCACTTTTCCTCCTGCAGTCTGAGCACCAAGGTCCAGATCTCCTCCTCAGACACCTTTCCAGCTCCTCTGGGAGGACACTGGTGAAGGTGTTTGCAGTAAACAGTGACTTTTTGTCCAGGAGACATGCTGACCAAATCCCCAAACCTTCTTAACCTCAGAAACTTAAAAGTAATTCTAGGCTTTCAAAATAAAAGTCCTGTCCTCGTTTCTGAAGCTACTTCTTGGTTTCTTTCTGCTGTGCCTCAGATGTGCCAAAATAAATCCAGTAGAACACAGTGACAGAACACTTGTTGATAAGAAACTAAAAGATAGTAGAGAGGCTTTACAGGATTCAAACATTGGGTTATAAACAAACACAATCTGTGTGTTCAGTCCACAACACAACAAGACAAGTCTTTCATTTACATCCATAGTTGTTTCTGATGCAGAAACTCTTTCATGCTATAAAAGAACAAGAAGAATTAACTTAATATATTTCTTTTAATTAAAAAAAACATTCCTTTATGAATGAACTCATGCACTGGTGCGCTCTCTCCTCCGTGCGTGAGCATGTTGAGATGTTCATTGGTAACCAAACATCGTGGAAAAAAACTGAAGTCATTTCTGACAGCAGAAACTGCAACTGAGCAGTTTCTATAATTTTGTATGTTAAACTAATTTCAATAAGGAATATAAAAATACTTGAGTATATATATCTGTCTCTTAATTATAAATGTTTACATTATTTATTTTCTGCCCACCTCCTGCTAGAATGATGAGTGAAGAGTTTTTCATGGCTATGTTTGTTTTTTGACTGTTTGTTTTTCACATATTTTAAATATGATTTTGCTGCATCTTGTTCCAGTAGTGAAATGCAGTTTTCTTTATAGACGCTTAGAGTTTAAATGCCAGAAAAATCTCCTTTTCTAACTAAAGAGGTGAAGTCATTTGCAGATGCTTCTGATGGTGTCTTGAGAATAGATGTTTACAAATTCAAGATATTCTCAGAGTAGTGGATGATGTGGAGGAAAATGTCAAACTTCCATCACAAAGGGAGGGACACATCACAAAGTGAAAGCAATAAAGAAAATCTCTGACATTTCCATGTAAATCAAACAAGATAAGATAATAATTGCTAATGCAGTGTCGGTTCCAAATCATCAGTGCGTTTTACAATAAATACTCAAACAGGAATCATACTTTTGTGTTTTAAAAATCTTTGTTTGCAAACCTGAAAACTCACACAGAGCTGCTGACATTTGGCTGCTGGAATTGGAAAAGGCTTTAATTAACTACCACTGCATAAAGTTTAGTTGGTATTTTTATTCATGTTCAGATTTGTCAGAGAGCAGTGTTTTCTGGTTGCATAACTTCTGTGCTGGCACATTCATGCTGCATGTCTGGAGTCCAGTTTCATTGATCTTTTTTTTTATTTTTAAAGGTGTAAAATTATTGTACATTGCTTGAAAGGGAGTGGGAGGAAGCGAGCTTATATAATCCCACCCCTAACCATTGACTTTACATATGTTATCAGTATCCAGTTCATAACTTCTAATCAGAGCTGTATACATTACCAGCACAGATTCAGGTCAATTCAGGTTTGGTTTGTTTGTTTAAACATCTAAACACAAAGAAGAGCCTGTTTCACAAAAACAAGTAAAAACCAGTTTTAACTTTACTCTCCTGTTTTTCATTTCTGTCTGGAAATCGCAGCTCAGTTTTCCAGTAAGGCTGGATTCTTTGTGTTGACGAGCTGCTGAAGTCAGTTTCTGTCATCGTGGAATCAGAGGAATCTGAACAGATCAGAGCCATTAAAAGATCCACATTAGTATTTTGACAGAACACAAAACAAACCCACGGACTAAAAACAAAAATCTAAAAATGTTTTTTGTCTTTGATAAAGTATTTGTACTGATAAAACAGATCTTCCAAAAGAACCATGAGATGACCTAGTTACTGGTTCAGAAATGGAGTTCTGAAAGAGTCTTTTAGCATCATGTAAACACTGAGATCAGATTTGTATTTAAACGATGACGTCATGATCCACCAATTACAAAAGTACATTTTAGAAAAATGAAAATAAAATACTTCTGGACCCTTATGACTAAAAATGTTTGACATACTATAGAGGTAAAAAGACTTAACGAAAGACTGAATGGAAGTTCTGCATTTTCTGAACATTGACTTTCATCAGCTGTGACTCCAGAAGAATGGATAAGATCATGGAAAAAGAGAAGAGCTTCTGGATTTGGTCTCTGTTAGGAGAGGAGGGATGAGGCTCCGTCTCTGTTCCCAACAGAAGTATTCAGTCGAGATGGTTTGGGGAATACAACCTTCACAGTTTCTCAGTGACGACTCACAAGACTGTCCAACCAGGAGGAAACAGACAGAGGCAGGAGGCAGAGATGAAGATGCTGAGGTTGTCTTTGTGAGTGATCAGGATGCATCAGAGATGAATCCATCAGAGATGAATCCATCAGAGATGAATCCATCATCGGAACAGAGCACGGTAGATGTTCTGGAGATAAATGTAGGGAAGCACATGCAGATGATTGGACACGTTGACAGGAGGAATAGGGATGATGTTGGGAAAAGTATGCTGAGGTTGGAGCTTTAGGGAAAAAGATGGAAGACCAGACAGAAGGTTCATGGATGTAGAGGACATGGAGGAGGAGGATGCAGCGAAGAGGAGGATGATTCACTGTGGAGGTTCCTGAAGGGAAGGAACCTGTCCAAACCCGCAGGAGCCTTCCTCTATCACTGCAGAAACAACTGCAGTTGGGTGTTTGATTTCTGCAGGAGGCTTTTCCATGCTTTTAATAGATTTTTCTCCCTTCAATTCAAAAAATGATTGTTGTAAAAATGACTTTAAAAGAACCAAATGTGTAAATCAAATCATTTATAAATGTAGATTAAAAAGTCTTTGTGTTGGTGTGGAGATAGGCCAGCCCAGCATTTCTGTGGGTTTAATGATGGACTGTTGCACCAAAGAAGAGGGTCTCAGCATACGAACTGTGGATCTTCTGGGGGATATAACATTTAGAAACATCCTTAACTTTCTGAAAGTGGAATAATGACAGAAATCAACTCAAACTATATTCTGACCGTCATAAATCTTAATCTAGCCCATGAGTTGGACCCACAGAGGAAAGGTGGAGCTGGGAGACGCTGAAGGTTGGCTCACAGTGAAGTGCTAAGTGGTTTTTAACAGAAGCTCACGACTTGATTGTCTGACTCGGACAAACACATCAGAGACGGTACAGCGGAGGCCATTTGCTCCGTCCTCACAACGCCAACATGACTCATCCACTCTTCTCCACAAGACGACGTCGGAATCAATCATCTCCCACTGAGAGCTGCACATCTCCAAATGGCAAGTCTCAATTAGCTGTTATTGTCCTCTGTCATCTGTCTGCCTCTTCATAACCCCGACTGTCCGTCACACTTCACAGAGCATCATTAACTCATTATCTTCCTGTGCACACACACCCTCACACAGGCTTAAAAGAGCAGACATGCCAAACTTTGTTCAGTGTTTCTGCATTGCTTCCTCTCTCCCTTCTAACTTGTCTGCATCACTGGCTGTCTCACCAATCATCCCTTATCTCCTCATCAGCACGGCTTCCTCTCCCCACCACTCCATCATCCAGATGCTGAGGCTGCCACTGTTGATAAGGCTCTTCAAAGTTGCCCTGCAGTGCTGACAGCAGCTTCTCCAAGCAGCCGATGTGGCTAAATAATTTATAAAACTGTCCCAAAGTTGGATAACAATGTCTGAAAGAAAAGTTTGCCTTGAAATTGTCATAAATGTGCACAGCAAGCTTCATAAATGTATGGAACCTCACATTTCACACTTTCTGTTCTCTGAACATTCTAGGAGCGATTCCTGGGAGACGTTTAGGTTGTTTGAGACACTGATGCAGAAAAAACTGTGAATGAAATCGATCATGTGCACGCAGTCTGTTACTCACAAAAACAAACAAAAAAAACTCTTTTTTCTTAATTTCCAATGAGGCTTACAGGTTTCAAATCCTACACAAAGATACAGACATTCTATCCTGAGCTAACTTTTTTACTTGGTTGTAGGAATAATCCACTGGATCCCACAAAAAGTAAAGTAGAAGAAACTCCAGACCACTTCTTTTTATTAAAAGAAAAGAACCAAAAGTTAATGAAAATACCATTTCATAACTAGATAGATCAATCTGCCTTTTTCAAAAGAGGACCAGGACTTCATAATCCCAAAGCTGCGGCTCTGAAAGTCCAAATTTACTTGAACATAATTGCATCATCTGCAAAGATGCAGAAATGTCAAGTCTGGAATGGAAATCCTCCACATTCTGGAGACAAACTGACATTATGACTTCTTAACTTGAGCTAAACAACACACAGAGAATCTATCCAGACTCCCAGAGAGAGACTGACTGCTGTCAAAACAAACCAGTTTGATTCCAGAACCACAGGAATCATGGGAAAAAAGGTCTCAATACTCCTGAACAGGATGAGGAACCTGAATGAATATTCCCCAACATGGATGATAACTGTGTTCCACCTGATCTGAGCCTCAAAAAGACCCATAAACGTCTAAACGCCCATCAAGAAGGTCGAGTCTTTCGACAGGAACCATCCATCTCAGGACCAAGCTGCAGCAAAGGACAAGAAAAGTGGAACTTCTCTGTATCATCAACACTTTTGGAATATTTTGCTTTTCAGCAGTTATGCATGTTAAAAATGTTCAATACTAATCTGAGTGGGCTGCTTGGTGGTGCAGTGGTCAGCACTCTTGCCTCACAGCACAAAGGTCCAAGTCCCAACAGGAAACCTAAAACAGAATCTTTAAAAGGGGACCTTTCTGTGTGGAGTTTGCATGTTCTCTCCGTGCAGGTATGGATTTTTTCCAGAGAATCTGGCCTCCTCCCACTGTCCAAAAACATGCTTCATAGGTTCATGTCTCACTCTAAATTGTCCTTTGGTGTGAATGGATGTGTGATTGTGACCCTTTGACAGACTGGCGACCTGTACAGGAGTGTACCCGTCTTCGCCCATGAGTGGCCGGGTTAGGCTCCAGCAGCCCAGTGACCCCGAAAGGGATAGAAAGGGTTTGGAGAATGGATGGATGGATGGATGGCTGGATGGATGGATGGACGGACGGACGGCTGGATGGATGGATGGATGGATGGACGGACGGACGGCTGGATGGATGGATGGATGGATGGACGGACGGACGGCTGGATGGACGGATGGACGGATGGATGGATGGACGGACGGACGGCTGGATGGATGGATGGATGGATGTATGAACGGACGGACGGACGGACAGACGGACGGACTCCTAGATGATCTTAGAGGAACGGTTTCAGTAAAAATGTGAACAGAAATTAAAGACTAGAAAATAACAAAGGAGGGTTTCCTAAAAAATGAGAACACTTCATTTGCATAAACAGACATAAACAAAAGCTGACAAAAAAAAGACATTTTTAAAGCTTCTTGAATTTTGAATCTGAAATGGAAACTGGTTCTCAGAGAAGTGCCTGAGGAATGGCAGAAATCTGTCAGCGCTCAGACTCCATTAGTGTCACTTTGCCTCTTATCTCGGATTCTCAAATGTGCTTTGAAAGAAAAGCATTCAACAGCTTCTGTCGTATTGATGTGGCCATAGCACATGACAGCTCTCAGTTTGGGAATGCTTCTCATTTCTTCTCTGCTGAATCTATTTCACCTGCAATGCAGTTGACATCAGCGGGGCTGTGGACTCGCAGGGGAGGGGGTTCATTTTCCTTTCAGGATACAATAAAAACCTGGAATTGTAATATTTCAGCTCTCGTGGTGGACGTCCTGCAGGCAGCTCGCCGGTGGCGGCAGGATTGCGCCCATTCCTTCGACAGCCACTCTGTGTTTGACTGCAAATACATCAAACGGCGCTCTGCATAAGAGCCCGGCGCTCCTGATTTGAAATGAAGTATTGCAGCCGTTTGCTCAACTGATCCCATCAGGGAGCAGACAGTAGGAAAGTAATTGTACGATCTATCTGCCAATGGCAGGTTTCCATCACACGAGTGCCGGCGGAGGCCTGTGCCGGTGGAGGCCTGTGCCAGCGCGCTCTCGCAGAATAAACACAGGTTTTTGTTTTCTGGCTGTGAATACATGTCAAGTCTCTTTTTCCCTCCTGAATAACAATCAGTGTGTCGTGAGATTTTCAAAGGAAACCCAGAAACAGGCATGCAGAGGGAGCCGGCAGGTATAGATGTAAACTTTAACGAGTAAAGATGTGGAAAAATCAAGTGAAATTAAAGCTGAAGAACAAAGAAACCAACATGCAGCAAAGGCAAACCTGATCATGAACAAAAAAACGTTTAGTTATTAACAAACTGGGAGCTGATATCAAAAACTAGAAAATTAGAAACGCTGTGGAATGCAGCCCATATTTTACCTGGTAGTTAATACACACATGGTGATGTTTTAGTAAAATTCTATGTCTTTAAGTGTAATATTATGATAGGTTTAGTGAATAAGGAGTATAAAGGACAACAAATCAAACGTCTAACATCTATCATAGGGATTTTATATCAAGTCTGTCATAATTTCATCATTTTAGTGATGCTGTCATTCCGTGTCCTTGTGTCACACTCTAGTAGTTAGTCAGGTGTGAGTACTGGCTCCTTACTGACTGCATGCACGGGGTGTGCATGTGATACATAAGTGCCTGTAAGACGCTTGTAGGATGTCCAAACAAACTAAACTCTGATTGTCTCATTTCTAACAGTCAGGCTGCACAAAGTGAAAGATGCAGCGGCTTTGTGAGCACTGGAGGCAAAAGCGCATATCTGACATTCTGAGCCCGCAAATGCTGCTTGATGCATTTCTGAATCTCAGCCCCGAACTGCACTGGAACATCAGTTTCATGTGATTACATGTGAAAATGTCAGAATAAGACGTCCTGACTTATCAAAGCTGAAATATTTTCACACCCAGTTGTTGAGCAGAAGCTAAACTGTGTTTGTTGATTTAGTTTTTATCTAACTTTAAGGTCAATCACAGAAAAGGATTTTAAGTTTTAGAGCATTTCAAATGCTAAAACAGACTCTGAATTTGATGTATTATTATTTTTTTTGGCCTTTTGGGTACAGGAAGCCGTAAAGTCTTCTCCTCTTAGTTTATCTGTCCGCTGGTCAAAAGCAGACCAAGGCGCACGTTTAAAACATGATATTTATTGAAGTCTCATTCTTCTCTAACCAGGACTGACAGTTATTGATTTCACAGGAAAATGTCATAAAATAATGAGTACAAAGAAGGAAAGTCCTGAGTGTTTTTAGTTAACTTGGTGCTGTTCTTCCTGTCCCAAAGACCCAAAGTGCTTTACAGTTCCGGTTCCATTCACCCACGCACACACATTTGATTTAATTTATTTACTCATAAAAAAGAACGTTCTTCAACCAGATTAATCAAAACAGAGAAAATAAGAGATGTGTTGGTGTGTCACAGAAACCCCTCAGGGTGTTTGACATGGATACATACCAAAAGACTTTTACAGAAATAAAAAAAACCAAAATGGAAACTAAACAAAAGAAGATCTAAAACACAAACGTCAACAATCATGATTAAATATCCACACAGAGATGGCGGATACCGCTTTAAAACGCCAAGGAGTGTCCGCCCTGGGACTGGAAGGTCAGAAGTTCGAATCCGGCTAAAACCGGGCCCCAATGCCTCCCTGCTTGACACTCAGAGTTTAAGGGTTGAATTGGAGGAATAAACCCACCAAATGGTTCCTGTGCGCAGCTGTGTCTCACTTCAGTGTCTTATCCAGGACACTACGACGCATGGACAGGCAAGGCGGGAATCGAACCTGCAATCCTCTGATCAGAGGTCAACCACTCTACCTCTGCACTAGAAACAGATGGACATATTTCTAAACTCTGATCTAATCCAGCAAAATACTGATCTGTTCAAATACAGGAAATTATCTGCAGCTCCTGAAACCCTTCTTCATCTTTCTACACACGCACACGCACACAAACATGCGCACGCGCACACACACGCACACACACACATACTCACACACACACGCACACACACACACGCACACACACACACGCACACACACCCCTACACACACGCACACACACATACATACACACACGCACACACACATACTCACACGCGTGCGCGCACACACACACGCGCGCGCACGCACACACACACACACGCGCACGCACACACACACACGAAGGACAAACATCTCCACAGTGACATGGCCAAAGCAGATGAATGGGTATGACTTTTTCCTGCATCATTAACTGCTGAACAAAGTTCTCATTCTCTTCTTGCTCTGCCGTGTTTGTGCCAGAAAAGTCATGGGGGGTCGTGCTGGCTGGCTGCCAGCCGTGGGGGTTTGACTACAGACGACTCTTACCTGCAGCTACAATGATAAATAACGTGCTTTTATTTTGATGGTTAAAAAGCTCCCCGGTGAACATTTGTGCGTGAAATAATCCTGGAAATGATCACGTGGTGAATTTGTGGGATAAACAGATTCATTCTCATTCCCTCTTCCATTTATTGCGGGTAATAAACATCTCACAGGTTGGTAGGTCTCCGGAAAATGATGATGTTTAAATTGGGAGGATAAAACCTGGACAGATTGTTATGTGTTTACATTTCATTTTTCTGTTCCGTTCTGACACAAGAGTTTGGGTTTTGCCCCACCGCTAGTGATGAAAGCTCCCTTCTGATTGGTTAATGGGATGATGGAACCCCCTCTCTTTGCAAGGTCAGACTTGTGGTTGGCGTGTGATTCAGAAGTGGAATTGTCTTCATGCTCAGAAACACATGAGTTTTTACTGTATTACCATTTATTGTACGCGTCCGATCCCAAGGTTTCTTCTTACACTGTAATGAAATACCAGATGCAGCAAACCCTGACTGATGTTTTTGCAGCAGATTACTTCTACAAGCCCATTCTGGGAAAGCTGCCGTCATACTTATGCCGTCTCCTGCTAACAGTGGATACATCTCCCACTCCTCTCATCAGCTTCTCCTCTCCATTCCCAGCATCTGTACAGAGCTGGGAAATCGGCCTTTTCCTCTGCTGCTCCTGTCTCATGGAATGGCGCTCAGAACACTAACCCGCCATGTTGGAACCAGACATCATCAGTGACCAGGGATTGGTTCAAGTCAGTCTGAGTCATTGTTACTGTGGCAACCACTCTGGCCAATGAGGAGTTTTACATGAAAGTAGGCTACAACCAAATCTGTCAACCAACAGAAGTCTTTGGGATTTAGGCTTCTTGGAGCCAGCAGGTACTTCCCGTTTGGAATGCCAGGGGGGGAGGGATCACTCAGTCCAGTTCTCTTATACAGTCAATGGTGAGAGACTAAAAAAGTTAATTAAAGGACCAAGAAGTTTAATAGACATGTTTTCGAATAAAATATCTTTCATTACATATTAAAGCTAACATTGGTATCGATTAAATTAAAAGAATCTGAGTTTATTTATATTTGTATCTTCCTTTGAAAGAGCCTGATGTGGTAAGATTTTTAAGTCTTAAATTATAAAGGTTTCCCAGCTAAATTCCGATTTCTTTTTAAGTATCTTTATTATTGTTAGGCTTGTGTTAACAACTTTAACACTCTTTCCTGATTGTAATGTCTTGATTTTAACACTGATGTACCTTTTAC
The DNA here is from genome assembly GCA_014656515.1 of Oryzias celebensis. Classification (NCBI taxonomy): domain Eukaryota; kingdom Metazoa; phylum Chordata; class Actinopteri; order Beloniformes; family Adrianichthyidae; genus Oryzias; species Oryzias celebensis. Next base: position 25,889,849 of record BNCR01000013.1, read on the forward strand.
TGGTTTTAATTAAATTATTTGTAATTTCTTGTTTTTTAATGACAATATGAAGCTCTTTTTATGTATTTGTTGCAAATATTCCCTTTTTATCGTTTTAACAAAGACTGATCTAAGAAAACATTTAAACTTCAGTGTACATGTGACACAAAGTTGCTTCATGTGACGATTCTGCAAAGTCCATTTAACTGCAGCAGTTAATCTGCAACCTGGACTGTTTGAACATGTGCAGCTCCAAACCGCAGAACATCCATGCGGAGAACCCTGTTCCTCTCCAGTGGATCTCTTTTCAGTGATAACAGGGCTGCACTTCTTTTCTTTTCTCCTCCTATATGTGGAAAGTTCCAGCTACTTTCCTCACCGCTTCTGGCCAAAAAGCCGTGAAATGACTCGGGCCCCACAAGCATCACTCCTGCTTCGAAGCAAATGCCAAACAGCCGTTTACTGAGCATGACCGTTCCACGTGACGCAGGGGAAAGCTGGGAGCATCACTTTACCGCTGTAATACTGAAACAATCACATTACAATAATTGTAACTCGCTGCTTCTGCTGCTCTCTGTCAGATCACTGCCATCTCAGTGGGAAGCAAAGAAAAGTTCTTCATCTTTTAAATAGTGGACAGTTTGAGAATGTAAATTAACATTAAAAAAGTTTCCAGTGAGCAGAATAAAGATCAGAAGAACAAGCTGAGCTGTGAGGGTAAAGTTTGAGTTAAAAAATGATTGTAATAATCCCTTAAAGGGCTCATTTTACAGATTATTTCCAGAAAACAGTTGAACTAATTAATCTGCAGGGAAAAACAACGATGTTTTCCTCCTCGCTGCTGCGATGCCTCGGACACCACAGGAGTTTGATCTGATAAATAGTGTTTGTCATCTGCACCTTGGTGACACAGATGGCAGCAGTTTGACGGCATCATCCACACCATTTTCACAGGAGTCTTCTGTGTGTTCATGAGCAGCAACACAACCTTTCAGTAAAAAACTAAATCCTAAAAGAATCCAAAAAATATATTGTTTTAACACGATGTCAAAGTGCATTTCTGAACCTGAATCTGATTGAAATGATGACTCCTAAGAGTGAATAAAACAAAAACACATTTAACTAAAGATAACCAATTAATACAGAATTGCATGTTAAATAAAGTACATTAAAGATCAATAACATTGCAGAACAGTGTTCTTTTACTTTTATATTCATGTATTTTTATTGTCTTTTTCAATGCTTTAATGCATGAAAATTATTTAAAATAGACCAATTAATCCACCAATAATTTCAAATTAAGGATATTTGTAACATGAAACCTAAACTGTTAAAAAGTGAGGAAGCGCTAAAGACAAACAGAAAACAAAATTCCAAAGAAGGCTAAAAAACCAGCTGAACAAACTGAAATGATGCAAAACAGCAGAATGAATCAAACTAGATAGTCAGATAAATGATAGAAATGTCAATTAGATATAATTGTTTCCACAAAATAAGTGTCTTTAGCTCAAAGCCCACAGATGAAGGACTGAAGTAATAATGATGCAAATGCTGAAACATCTGAAGGAATGTCAGAACAAAAAATGAGGTTCTTACAGGGTCGTTTTAGTGTCTCTTTTTATAATATAAGTAAACTGCCAAAGTAAGTATATAAATCTAAAAAAAACGAAGCATTTCAGAGGCGTGACAGAGTTGCAGCAGGACAGACTGCAGGTCTGCAGGACTGATGGCAGCAGATCCGCCTGCAGGATGTTCTGACTCCATGTGTTGTTGCGCTTGGTGTGGACAATAATAAATACATTTTCCAAAATGTATTGCATTTACCAACTGGTGAAAATGGTGAAAATGTTTCATTAAAGACATGAAGATTTTAAACAGAAAAAAGGCCTAAATCTACAGACCCACATGTCCATCAAAAAAAGATTGCCATCTAGTGTTTGGAGTGTTTCTTACATCCAAGAACAAGAGCTTAAAACACAACTGAATGTTCCCACAAACATAAATGAATACTTGAGGAAACCTTTTATACCCTAAACTTTTTTAAAGCTCTATAATGTGACACATAAAATCCTCACACCCTCTCCGGTGCAGATGCCAGCACGTTTGCCAGCTTTGTTTCACTGCAGTTGGCAGAGGGAGGATAAGAGTCAGGGCTTTTGATCGGTGTCAACCTCTAAACGCAGAACGTCTCATTACTGTGAAGGCGAGAGCTAGACGAATCTTTCACAGAGCTCTGGTGACAGCGAGCGATAATTAACAAGCAGCCAGGCGGTGCTTGAGGAGCGCTTAAGGATCCTGTTTGAGTCTCATTGCAGCAGGTATCATCTGCAAAAGGACATGTTTGGCTCCGGGTTGTGTCACGCCCCCAGACATCTTCCACTCATCCTCCTGCAGGACGCACCAACATGCCTCATCGTGTTTGTCCTTGGTCATTTCATTGGGACGTTTAGTCTGACTTTGTTCTGGTCCAGAACTGCCCGTCACCCTTCGGAGCAGAAATGAGCAGTTCTGTCACATTTAGGAAATTGGTGTTTAGATAAATCTGAGGTTTTTATCCTGCAAGGACAAATAGAACAACATTTGAGTGCTTTTAAAAACATAAATTATTCATCTAATGACGGTGTATGTTTAAGAGCACCAGATATTTTATATCCTGAACAGTTATGATACGTTAATGCCTTTGGCAGCCTCTCACTGCTGGGAGTGTGTGAGCTGCACTTTATGTTGCCTGCAGGTTGGATGAAGCTGCAATAAAAGTCAAACTCTTCTATGAAAACAACAAAAACTGTATGAAGGTTCAGAAGGGGATCAAATGAAAACATTTGAGGTAATTTCGCATTTCACATTACAAACCAAAGTGTGTAGAGAGCAATGCACAGATCTGTTTCTGGGTTGAAAAGAACGGCAGAAATAGAGTCCTCTGTACCTTTGTCGCTGAAATCGTCCACCAAGATGATCTCGGCGACCAGCTGTGGCGGCGAGCGGTTGATCACGCTGTGGATGGTCCTCAGCAGGGAGGACCAGCCCTCGTTGTGGAACGGAATGATGATGCTGGTGTTTGGGAGCTTCTCTGCGTACAGCTTCTTCCTGCAGCTGCAAACACAAGAACACGTTTTATGCTGGAAGTCTCCAGGAAGTCCACCTTTCAGCCAGCAGCTGCTCTTTGATGAACACCTTCTCTGCAGCAGATCTGGGGTCACTGGGGTGATGGGAGAATTCACTGCTCAGATGGATGAATTTGGCTCTCAGACAGTGGCTCTGCTCTCTGGACTCAATTCCAGCAGCAATCTTCTCCAAACCAGCACTGAACCCATTTTCTATCATTCACTGTTTTAGTGCCGACTGTAAAAAACAGAAACCATTTCCTGGAGAACCAGGAGGACGAAGACTTTTTAGAATAAAATATTTTTGCTTTCTCTTCGGCTTCTCTTATCTTATCAGATTTTGTTTTATTGGTCAGTGTCTGCTGACCTTCAGTCTGAGGCAGAAACACTAATAAAGTCAAAGGTTTGTCTGTGTCTTCATTCTTTAAATGAATTAGAACATCCCAGTCGTGGTCACTAATTCTACTTTAACCAAGCGTGTGGCAGTATGGTTTGGCCAAAAATCAAACACTTTTAAAGCAGCAGGAATACGAGCTTCAATTCTGAAACTTTGAATGAAATTCATTGAAAATGTTGCAACAAAAGTAAGACTTCGAGTCAACAAAATTTCTCTTTGAATCAAGAAAAAGTTGACTAACAATGAATCCCTGCTCAGCAGTGTCGATCCGTCCTCGTTACCCTGCTGTCAAGCCTTTGAGCAAGGTTCCTGACAGTGGAGCTTAAATGTGGAGTCGTGTCATAAAAAAAACAAAGTCTCAACTTCCAACTTCGACTTCCAAAGTAAAACGGATTATTTCGACAGTACTTTTCATACATCATTTAGTAATGTCTTTGTTAAAATGCCTTTAAATTATCTTGACTTGAATTATAACTTTATAAACAAATGAAATAAAAATGAATTCATTCAAATGAACTCCCAGATTGAACATTTGAACGGCTCTAAAACACAACTCTCGTGTGTAAACTTGAGTGCTGGAAAATCGTCAACTTTATTTTTATGAAATGCCAGACCTTTTGAAAAAGCTGTTTTCCCTTTTTCCCCAGTTTTCTCCAGCAGCTTTAGATCTACAGAGTGGATCAGAACAGAGTTATCTGCAGCTGCTCGCTCAGAGATACTGCAGCGGTTTTAAATAGAAAACAGCAGAAGCAACACATCAAGGAAAATGTTCATTTTTGATCCGTCTGAACACAAAGAACTAATAGAGTTCACTGCTGCTTTCTGCATGAGAGTGAAGGAACGGTCGGTTCTGCCAGGGAAAACAAAAAATGTTTGCTGAGTTTTCAAGCAGGAAGTTCATGGATGCTCCAGTTTTCAGGAAAATCCTTCTCATTTATTCCACATGAGTATTCCTGTGAGGACAAACACACAAAGACAAACCCGCAGCATCTTCAGGACTCACTTTTCGTGGCGGATGTCGGGGAGCGAGCGGTTCAGAGAGATCCGGTTGCTGACGTAAATGTTAAAGCCGTTCTCCCTGTAGGCCTGATCGACCCGGTCCATCTCCGTCAGAGGAAAGGGTTTTCCCTGCTCCCCGTTTCCTGTCAAACACAACCACCATGACAACCGCCCCAGCAGACACGCAAACGGCTGAGCTTCATACCTGACAGCAGCTTGACTGGGATTTCTCTGCTTTGAGAGAAGATTCAACAACATGAAGTGTTTAGTGAAGAAGCCAATGTCATTTGTGCTTTTTTATTTTCCAGGTCAGAGCTTGATGCAGACCGATTGCCCCTCAAAGAGAAGCCATAAGACATTTCCAGTCCACCCTCGAGAGTGCAGTGTGAAAGCAAGCAAAACTACATTAAGAGAAATCATTTTTGCTCCATAAAATTCCTGAATAACACCTGAAAATTCCTCAAACTTCCATGCAGTGACCAACAGGCAGGACTTGAACCAGGAGTCTGAACCTCATTTTTCCTTTGGTAATAATCTGACAGTTTTTTCCATTTCTTTTCCTCTTTGTCATCGTCTGTAACAGCTCTCAGCTAGTCGGACACAATCATGTTTTTTTTTTTGAGAAAAATCAGCATCATAATTATTCACAGACACTTCTGAAATAATTGATAGGTAATTATTCAGATTTATTCTGAGTGTGATGGTCAATTATGAATGATTTGTGTGAAACTGAACTAGAGCAGAACACATTACATCCAGCAGGTTCTGGAGGTCCATCAGAGCAGCAGCTCCTTCTTTACTGATTATTTTTAAGCCGGTTTACTGCTGTTGGGTTTTTTTATGGTTATATAATTGTAATGTTTGTTTGTTTTCCAGGAGACATTTGGACTTTGATGTTCTAAACATGCAAACCTACAACTGTCATATTTATGAGTGTTCTTAAGGAGGACTGTCAGAGTATTATTAATACATTTTCTGGTAAATTCCAAATTCTTTGGAAAAAAAAGGATTTTTGTTAGAACACTTCAGAGATTGAACCGACAACTAACTGGTTGGCAGAGAGAAAGAGGGATAGATAGAAAACTTGACCATGAAAACTACATTTTCTGGGGATAAAACGCCAAAAAGGACATCAGTGATTCCATTCCCTTGCATTGTACAGCTGTTACAGTCCCACTCCGATCAGAAATAGTGTCTATTTTGATCTTTTACCAAAGCGTTCCCAGTGGTGTTTCCATTATGAGAATGCTGCTTTTAGCCAGAATCTAAAAACCTGACATTTTCCAGGTCATAGTTTCTGCAGGGCGCCGGGAGTTCATTAGAAATTCACCTTTGAGTTTTGGGCGGCACTGTTTGCGAGGAGTAAGCCTGCCCTCATTTCCCATTGTCCCTTTATGCTCTCCTACTAGCATGATATTACTGGTAAAACAAAAACAGTGAGCAGTATCGGAGCTGCCCAGCCGTACAGTTCTGATCCAGATTCAGGCTCAGACGAGGAAAACAAAGACGTTCATGGATAAATTTGTCTGCAAGTGGATGCATCAGAATGGGGCGGAGCAGGGAGATGGTGGTCCCGCCCAGCGCATTTTCTACGCCACAAATACAATCTTTTTTAAATGACAAAATCACTAAATTTGAATAAAGAAATGCACAGAAATGTAGTTTTCAACTTAATTTCCTTTTATATGTACTCCAACATGAGAAAAATGCCACAAGCCAGTTAAAAACACCACTTTCCTTCATTCACCACTTTTCATTTCAAGGTCTCGACCCTGAGATGCAGAACCCCTCTGTTACACGCCGCTCATCACTTCTTCACTCACCAACACGGATGCTTTCATAAGAACATCACATCAACAGGGTTCACGCCTTTTTAAAGGGTCTTGACAACCCCGAGAAGAAAACTGATGAAGAAAATTCCAAACTCCTCCTCAGGCACATCTGAGCTGTAAAGTTTATTTTTTTACAGGTTTTCCGCCGCTGTAACCTCAAGTTTCATTCTTCTCAAGTGTGATAAAAGCAGCCGACTCAGGAACTTTTCAGAATAAACTTTAAGCGATCTCACACCCACACTTTTTGCTTCTCATTTCACCGCAAAATGTGTCAAACTTTTTCAAAGAAAATGTAAGCGTCAGGATTTAAAGGAAGTTTTCTCCTTTGGCGTTTGAATCTGATCGTTATTAGTGGCAAATGTGAGCTCAGTTATAATTGTGAACTCAGTTTACTTCTTTTTACAACATTTTTTTCTGCCCAGGCTCGCAGAGTCACCAGCTGGGAGACATTTAGAACTGCCTACAGAGAAAATAAAAAGCACATTTACTTCAGGAGCTGCAGGCACCTAAAATAGCATCTCTGCCTTGTCTGAAATGCTTAAACAAATCAAAGTATTGATTCAACTATAAACACTGTCAAAACCTCCAGCCCTCACAGCAGTTTCTCACCTTAGCTTTTCTTAAGATTTATGAAAAATTAAATCAAACCTTTCAAAACAGGATGAAAATATATTTTCATCTCAGTACCGGAGGCACAATCAATGCCGATTAAGTGTGTTTAATTGTGACTCAACACACAGTATTGATCTGCAGGGAGAAATCCTCCAGGAGGGAATAACTAAACCAAGGAGAGAACTGTTTGTAGACTTCTTTTGTGTCTTTTTCTAAAGTCACTGGTTTGTCGAAACATCTCCCATGGGGTTTGGACCTACCGGCACGAGCAGCATCTCTCCTCATGGCTTTGTAGTCGTGCCAGTCAATCCGCCACATGCCGTCGGATCCCACCTGAGCGACCCTCTGGTGGAGCCCCTGCAGAAGCAGAACAGCAAAACCTTAGAGGCTTCCAGAGGACACTGCTAAAAACTTTGTCCGATTTGATCAAAGCCTGTTTGAGAGGCGCCGTCACAAATCCAGGTCTCTGCTGATTGTACGGGTGGAAGCAGATTTGTTTTTGTGGAGGAAAATGAAGCTCATTCTTTAAGCAAACACAGACATCTGTGCAGAAAATCTCTAAACCATCAAAATTCTTCCTGCTGGCCGACATCCAGGAGCTCCTTCAACGCTGGGGGGCGGGGGACTCCCAGAAAATGACATTCAACCTCATCACCATAAGCTATTCTTCTCCACCCACATTAAAATGCACAAGCAGCCATTGATGAAATTCTCTCTGCTTCACAAATGACTTCCACTGACTCCAGATATTACAGGATCCCAGCACAATGCCAAATTAATTAGCTCGACGGGAGGATGCAATTAGAGGAATATTGTTAATACAAAAGACACGTTTGCCGACGTGGAAGGTTATTAATCAGGCTGTTAGCTGATAGCATGGCACCCCAACAAACGGCTGTGACAGCACAGAGGGGGTGGAGCCTCAGCAGCCGTTCCCCGTGTTCCGCCTCACATTCACAGACGAGGCAATCAGTGGAAGACATTGGAGAACATTCCCAGGTACCTTCCATGCATCATTTAATGCAGACATGGATGATGCATGAGGGCTCAGGATGACAAACATGTAGATCCAAACTATCGATTGTATAGGAGAACTGGACAGAGTGACCCCTCCCCCTGGCCTTCCAAACAGGAAGTACCTGCTGGCTACTTCAACAAATGTTTACCACCGAACTGCTTCAGAAATGGGCTGTGTGCAGAAAATAAAGAAAATCCTCCAAATCTGTTCTGACTGTCATTACTTGTGGTGATGAAGCACAGAGAGGATTCACACAAACAGTAATCAGAAACGTCATTAAAAACTCTCCTGCAGCCTGGAACGGTAAAAAGCCACGAGCTTTTTAGCAAGCAAGTTTTCTCAAAATAGGTGGATTTTTTTTTTTTTTAGGTTTGAGTCAAAATGAGAGAGCTTTTCGTTCTGACATAAGCCACAGATGAGACATTTTTGGTGGTAGGTTTAAAAAAAAAAAAGGTTTTCCTCAAACTAAAAGAGTCAAAATGACATGATATTAAATGATAACTAAAACCATAGAGTTTTTTTCTATTCTAAAACTCTCTTTGAAATTATTGCAAGAACAAAAGGGATCAATATTTTTATTGTTTCTAACATTCTTTATGTGCTTCACGTTTGCAGCAGATGTAGCCTTAAACACTCAAAAACAATCAGGGAAATGGGTGTGAAATGAGGCACTCTTATTGCCCGCGTGTCCTTTTATTTTAATAGAAATATAAAATTACACTTAATAAGATGTTTATTTTCATTGTTATTCATTGTTTTTAAAACAGGAAATGATTCTTTCAATTATAAAATGTTTGCACAACAGTAAGGTTATAAAATAGTTTGGTTTAAACATACACAGTCAGAAGTTTATTTATTTTAATGAAATCCATTTTATGGATTCACTTAAGCCTGAGTTTGGTGTCAAAGTCCATCCAGAATTCCGGTTAAACCTTAACGGTTCTGCCGTCTGATGATCCAGAGAGGATCTTCTGCTTATTTCTGTGAATCTTTACTGAAGTATCTGTAAAGACGTCCATCCCTCGCCACACTCTGCGCTGCCATCTGCTGCTGCCTGTTAACCAGGTAACCACGGCTGGCGGCGCTCACCCCAGTAAATGAAAATATGATTGACCACGCCTCCTCCTTCATGTCCCTTTCATTTCAAAGTGGCTCCTTGTAATCCGCTCTCCGTTTCTTTGGCTCCAGGACTGTTTACACGGAGGCTGATGTCAGCAGTAGTTCTATAGCAAGGAAACGGCGTTCTTCCCTTCATCTGAAACACTGCGACTCGCTCAGAGCCAAAGGAAGAAGCACTTCATCAATGTGTTCATGAAAGACAAGCTAAGTGAGCTGAATTCCTGCAGACCTTCCAGGTTCAATGAAATAAAGAAAATCAGTGATGAGTGGATTACAACCAATGTCAGATTTTTCCAGTGATGTGGACGATAACAGGTTTCAGTCTGAGGTCACAGAGGCAGAAACAGCATCTCTTTAGCAGCAGTATTGGCAGCAGCTGCAATAGCAGCATCCCATTAGCAGGAGCAGCAGCATCAGTAGCTCCAGTAGCATCCGTAACAGCAGCAGCTTTATTAGCATCATCAGGACCAGCAGCAGCGTCAGTCTGACTTTGGACCAACTCACTTAGCTAACTTTTTTTGGGGAATTCAGCTGAAGAATCAACAAACCGATCTGACTAAACGTTTCTCAGTCACGTCTGTGGTGAGAAAGTCAAATAAAAAATCTGGTTTCATTATTATAAAAGCCTGCACAGACTTTTTGCTAAGCTGAGCTGCACAGCCAACAAAAGCAGATTTGCTGGTGGATAAAAACTCGCTGGCAGAAGAACAAAAGTTCTGTAGGTCTAATGAAGGGAAGTAGTGAGTTTATTGTGAGCAGAAAAAAGACATTTCAAGAAACCTCACACGAAAGTACTCAATCAGCCCTCGCAGAAAAAAAGGCCTTGATCATATTTAAAGTTATGTAGAAAATTCTTAAACCCTTGTTAAATATTAAATTCAACTTTGTTCAAAAGTAATGTTTGCCAGAAAATCAATAATCCTGTGCTGACAGCTCCATCAGTGGTTGCTATGGAAACATGACGGGTGAAGTCAGCCACATAATGGACACAATATTCAGCTATCCTCAGGTTTTTGCTAATGTTGACTTTCCTTTTTGCTTTTGCTTCCAACAGTCTAAAATGTGAACCATTCAGAGGAAACCGTGTCCCACAAGCGCTGTGATGATAAAATGTGTCGGTTTAAACGTGACTCTGTGTTACATTTTAGTCCTAGGAGTGCATTGAAAGGGCTTTTCTGAGGCCTTTCAGGGTGAACTATATCCATATTAATGATTATATATTACCATTGGAAAACTGAAGAATATTTTTTTAATGAAATGTGAGTTATTTTTGTGAACCTTTTTCCAACAGGATAGTAAGACAAGTCGATCTCTGAGGCCCCGCCTTTCGCAGTGTGGCTGCGTTTCTCCCACTAAAACAAGCATCCACATTTTTGCAAAGATGGATGTGCATATGTGTATCTGCCAAAAATGTGGCAGCCGGCCTGGCATTTACTGTATTAGAGTTTATTCTGTCACAGACAGAGTTGTGATGGTAAATGGGTTCATTTTGCGATTACATTCAGTGTGTTAGCCTGGGGGCAGTGCTGGCATCCCATCGCAGACTCTTCCTGGATGGGGCTGTTCTCACTTTGTGATGTCAGCTCGTAGTTGGTTTTAGTGGGTTTGGGAGGGGCTGGTGCTCAGAGCAAAGGTTTTTAAAGGAATATTTAGAAATGCGTGAATGGATCAAAATTCCACTTTGAGGTTGTTTATAGTGAAGAATGAGTATTATATTACACTTCTTCAATCTAGTTGATTTTTCATGGTATAGGCCCTTGAAGGCAGAACATTCCGAGTCTGAAATGTTACCAAAAAGAAAAACACAGAGCCATTGCTGCTGATTAATGGTTACACATCCAAAATTGGGAAAGAAAAATCTCCCAGCTTCCCTGTATGTTTTTAATGAGTCAGATTGTGCTCACATTTGAAGAATAACTCAGATATGATGTGATTAAAACATGTTGCTTTCTTTATTTCTTTTCTTTTTGAATTGTCATTTTTGTCTTTAGCTTAACATTTATGGCATAAGTGACTCACAGCTCACCTCTGCGATGAAAAAAGACGCTTAAACCGATGACTAAAGAAAGATTTCCTCCTTCACAGATCCCTTTCTCATTGACTTGCAGATGGGATGGTCATGATCGTTGCACTCAAGATTTCACACCAACTCACACCCAAAATGACTGCACATGAAAAGAGTGGCTCTGCTCGCTTTGCATGAAAACAGTAGAGATGCTGTGCAGCTGCTCCTCCTCTTGATTAACATTTCCTCCAGCATAGAGGGCGTTTTCAGCGCCACTTTACTTTCTAACCTTCTCTGAGGAACAAACCAGAAGCAGGAAGGAGTTCAGATGTTTTGGAGAGACTTCTTCTCTCACATTTGCATGTATTTTTGTTTCAGTGGAAATTCACTCTGATGAACACTGGAGCCGCTCCTCCTCACATTCATACTCCAGCATCATAATCCCACACAAGCAGCACAAGCAGAGGACTTTACACAGAACAAACAGCCAAGGGAATTGAACTCCCAGAAAAGCTGTCTTAATCACTCAACTCTAATATGCAGGAAATGAAGCTGGACAGCACATTAACCCAGAATTCCAGTGGAGCATCCATTTGTCCCAGCACTGCCGTCCTCTCTGCTTCGGCTGCATCCGGCTCCATTTGGTTCAGCATGTGAGCGCGCCCTCGCCGAGCGGCTGGGGCGCATTCTGCTCTGCAGAGCTGAATCCCGCCTGCAGGTCACTCCCCGCTTTCCCAGAGTTCCCACAGAGAATGCAGCTGGTAAAGGGAGAGATGCTTTTTAAAATGCAAATGAGAGCTGCAGCAGGGCTGAATGACTCTTGCATATTCTTGTATTCCCCCTGAGCCCGACCTCCTGTTGGACCAACGCAGAGCATGCCACTGCCACCAGAAAAGATGGACCTCAGCAGCAGTTCAGCACCTCCAAAATCTCATTTCTGCTTTTGAATTGGTGGCAGGTTCAGAGAAATCAGGGAACTCTGAAAGCATCTGCCTCTCTGCTTCTCATCACAGCAGAAAAATGTGATGTCATTTCCTTAAAATCCTTTATTTAGTATTAAAGGCTGCCGTTTTCTTTGCGGTCTATAAAAATAAAACTTTACTGACTCATGTTCAAGTGGTTTCCAAGTTACCAGGATGGCATTTTTTTCCTCTTATCCTAAAGGGAAGGTGATCAATTTCACTGTATTTATGAAAGGTAATCCATGTTCAGAGGAGAAATCAGTTTTTCTAATGAGGCCAAGTGTAACTGCAGAGATTGAATGAATGAAAATGTACAACTGCACTGGTTTGTCTCCTCAGAATGACTGCATACGGTTCCCATAAAGCTTTGCTCCACTGATCCCACATTTTCACAAAAGTTTTACCTTTTCTTCTAACCACAAAGACCAAGTGAAGTCATATTGTAAATATCTCCTAGAATTGGATCAGATGACCTTCCAACATGGAGCCCTTTTTCTTTCTGTTCGGTTTACATCAGTTTGTGAGGCGTCATGTACACAGAGATAAATGCGAAAAACCCATCTCCTGACTTGCAGGACTCATGCTTAACATCCTTACCAAACATTAGCCGTCTGACATGAAAAGCTGTTCAGTGGCAAAAACACAAAAACTCTATGCAGAGCGAGGGGAAAGGCCATGTTAACATCTCAGATGTAACCTTTTCCCGCACAGACTTGCTGCATTGTGCTTCCTGGCCTCACGGTTTCAAACACGACATGACAGCATAACCAGAACAAAATGGCAGTGACCCACTGAGGTCTCACTTCTTCTCTAAAAGTTGTTTCCCCTCCTACAGGAGGAAAACGCGTCTGGAAGAAGATCTGCAGAACGGCTGAATGCTTGGTGGTCTGAAGGTGCTTTCAGGATCAACAACCAGGAGGGTTCCTGATAGGAAATATTTTACTTTAACTGTTTACTAGAGGACAGTAATGTTCAATGTTTGACCGCTTTAGAAGATGAAATGACTTTAGAACATGAATGTTCTTACAGTTCCAATAACGTTTGGAGCTGATATCATTAAAATGTTCAAACACCACCAATCCCAATTCCCTGAATTTGAAACCAGTCTGAAACATTCCTGTTTTGACACTCTTTAAATATTTAAAAGGATTCAATAAATGATTCCAAAATGTTTGGTTTTGAGCATCACATGAAGCACACAGACTTCAATACCACGGTTTCCTTCAGTATCGAAAACTGAATTCCCATCACAGTTTAAGGTTTACTTTCCTTTGATTTCTGTTCTTTGCTAAAGGACGGCGTGTCGAGGAGGGAAAGCTCTGCTCTGTCAGTTTGGGAGGACCTGCAGCTGAAAGCAGCAGAGAAGTTAGTGTGATAAGAACAGAGTCGGGACGACAAATCAGACCACCCTGGGTCAACACCTCCGTCTCTGCTTCCTCTCTTCCCCTGAAAGCCTACAGAAGATTGGAGTAAGAGGGGAGCGTCTCTGTTTTCCGTCTCCTTTCTCCTCCTGTCAGATCACAACTCCCCCAGAGACACAATTACCTGCCTTTCCTGTGTTCACCTCACCTTCTGTTTCTCCTCCTCCAGCATCTTCAGCCAGTTCACTCACGGAATCAGCTGTCTTTGAAGACAACAGCTGCTGCAGCTCAGACACTGCTGATAAAATGCAGAACTGGCTTCCTGGATCAGCTGATTGGACATCATTTCCAGGTGAGCGTTAACCAGTGCTCAGTCATTGGTTCTTGTTGCTCTTGTTATTCGATTGCTTGATTTACTAATATCTAACTTAGTGTTAGCTGGTTTAGTATTTAACTCTAAAATTCTAAGTATCATCTTTAGCATTCTAGTGAGTAAACTACAGTTTTAATAGTTTGCTGTCTAAGCAGCCTGCGATGTAGTTACTTCCCCTTAGCTAAATACCGTTAGCTTTAGCTTAGTGTTTAGCATGGCCTGTTCTGCCTTCAACCCTCTGTCCTACTCAATGTGACAAATGTTCAGCGAAGAAGTGTATCCTTATTTTAGATTTGGAGGCCAGGCTGTTCGCTGATGCTAAACCAGGTTGTTACTCGTAGTGTGGGCTGCACTACCGGGTCTAAGCCAGCTAGCACCCTAACCCCTCACAGGCAGCAGCTGGGAAATACACAGGATGGGTTTGTACTGGTGGGAAGGAATCAAATCGCCAAACACAAAAACTTAGAGCTCCTAAAGCTCCTGCTATGTAATAATGACCACATAGAGAAACCTAACGCCTGTATTAGAGACATCAAGACCTGGATGACAATTAATGACCTCCTCCTAAACCCAGAAAAAAACGATACTAGGTCTAAACTTATACTAGGTCCTAAATACCTGAGAGATGCTCCATCTGATCAGATGGTCTCCCTGGATGGTGTCAATATAGCCTCCAATCCCACAGTTAGAGACCTGGGGGTTTTATTTAACCAGGATTTATCATTTAAGGCTCACATTCACAGGCTTGTAAAACTGCATTTTTTCACCTACACAATATTTCTAGGATCAGAAACAATAACCTGCATTATCTAGAAGCGATGCTGAAAAACTCATCTATGCATTTGTTACGTCTAGACTGGATTACTGTAACTCTTTGCTAGCAGCTTGTCCTAAAATTTCTTTAAAAAGTCTTCAGCTTGTTCAAAATGCAGCAGCTAGATTGTTAGCAGGAACCAACAGAAGAGAACACATTACTCCTGTGTTAGCTTCACTTCACTGGCTCCCAGTTGAATCTAGAATCAAGTTCAAAATCCTCCTGCTAACCTATAAGGCCTTGAATGGTATGAACCCATCCTATATGAAAGATCTCATAGAGCCTTACCAACCAAACAGAACACTTCACTCACTAAATGAAGGACTGCTTGTGGTTCCTAGAATCTCTAAAAGCACAGTTGGATGTAGAACCTTTATCCACCAAGCTCCTGTTTTATGGAATAAAATTCCAGCTCATGTAAGAGAGGCCGACACAGTTTCTACATTCAAAGTTAGGCTTAAAACATTCCTCTTTGGACAGGATTAATGCCAGACTAGCTAGCAATCAGAGAATATTTAACTTACTGCAGCTCTACCTCACCTACTGTAATGAAGTTTGGGGGAATAATTCACATTTTCATTACATCCATTATACATACATCACTGTGAAGCTCAACAGAGGGAAGATGGTTTGATAAACTGGGCCATGGGGGACTTTCCCTTCTGCTTAGTGGGATTAGATTAATAATATATTAATATTGACATGCTAAAATTGCAGACTCTTTATTAATGATATTATTATAGTCTGCTATTTGTGTCACACTACATCGTCTTATCATTTACATGTTAGAATTAAATTTCAATTCCAGTTAGTTGCTAACAGGCTACTAGAAGTTAGAAGCTGGGAAAGTGTGGTGCACTGGGGTTCTGTCCTCTATTACTTCTCTCCTCTATTCTTTATCATTTACCCAATACTAAATTTTATGTAGTTCTTTGTGCCTCTATTTGGTGCAGTGTGATTCATATGTTGTCCCTCCTCCCCACTCCCTTACGGAAAAACGGGAGAGATTCCAGATAGATGGTCTATACTCCTGTCTTTGGTCGTGGACCTTGCCTCTGGCTCGTCTCACACCCCCAGTTTCATCTGGATGAAGTCCGTCTGCTACAATATTCATACATGTAGTTGTTATTCAAACATGTAATTGTTTTTCAAACATGTAGTTGTAGAGTTAGAAAAGCTAATTCTTCTTTAACAGTTCTAGCACATCGCTAGTCCGTCCTGGGAGAGGATCCCTCCTTCATGTGGACATTTCTGAGGTTTCTTCTAAGGGTTTTTATGAGTTTTTTTCTCACCAAGAAGGAGGTTCTAAGGACAGGGATGCCAGTTCAGCTTAATCTGTTTAGTTTAGTTTAGCAACCAGCTATTATTTATTTCTTATGACTGAATTTATGTTCTTTGCATAAATACCGATGTGAAGCTCATTGAGACGCCAATGGTTGTGTTTTTGGACTACATAAATAAAACGGAATTGAAATAAATTGAATCCAGTCTCAGTTTTTTACAACAACAGCCAACTTTGTGCATTAATTCATGAATTCCATCAGCCTCACAGTCCAGTAGCTGGTAGATGAGCTTCATTAAGGCTGTTAGCATTTGGTCCTTTGGAAAGAATCTGAAGACAGAAGCTGAAGGAATTTCTCATGAGGCCGGTGGAGTTTGATGTGTTGATCTTGTTTACTACTGCTCTGGCTTGTTTACTTTACATATGTTTGGCTTTTCTGGGTTCACTTTTGCACATAACAAATTATAACAAAGTTGAAAATGTTAACTATTGGGCAAACCTTTATGTCGAAAAGCAGCAGAGACTGCAAAACATCCAAACAGGATTCATTCTGCTGTTTTATAGAATTCAATGTTATCATTGAATCACAGATTTCAGAAAAACACACAAATGAGCACAAAACACCAAGCTCTGTCCAAACCCATTGACTTTTTGCAGAGATGGCTGCCAAACGTAGCCCTCAAAGTGCAGCTCTGTCATGAGACAAATGCACGTCCCCCTGAGGGGCCCACCCTCACCTCAGCATCAGCTGAGAGCATCAGCATCTGAGCAACTCCAAACGGAGATCGAAGAGGAGCATGGTGAGGCTGCTGCACAGTCCATCATCTCCCAGAAGGAGTCATTACCCAGAATCCTGCTGAGAAGCAGAGCGGGCAGAGGACTGGGGAGAAGGGCCCCACTCAGGGGGCCCCACACTGCCTCCCCCTCCGAATTCTCCTTCAGATATTGATGGTTTAACAGCATGAGCCGTGCTTCAACAAAATTCTTCCACTGCCTGCTGTTTCCCTTTAAATCCAGATAACATCGCTCTCCTCTTCTTTTCTTTTCTTTTCTGGAAGCTCATGATGGAGGAACAGATGGTGGGTTCCCTCATGATTGTTCCACAGAAAGGTTCCTCTCAATGCAGCAGAACTCCCTGCAAACAGGTTTGTAGCAAATTTGCACCATAAACCAGATGCACATTAAAAAGTCTCCAGTAAAATGACAAAAATGTAAAAAAAAGACCTCATTAATTCACTTTGAACAGTTCACCTCCAGCTAGAATCCCTCATCAGCCACGAGCAGCAAGTTAACTGCAGCTTCCAGCTTAATGACCTTCAAATGTCTGAGCGATACGTCGGTTTCATGTCTTCACATGCCAAAGAAAAACTATTCTTAATAACTTATGTACAAGTCAGCTTCAGGGACAGACTGTAGTCAACATACCAAGTAAACGTCCAAGAGGTTTAGGATCTATCACCATAGCGACTGATGCTAGAAACCTAACCTCTGCTTCTTCTCCCATGATGGAAACTTCACCTCCTAAAAACCACAATCCTCTCCTTTGTCTTGTTCTTATTCAGTATTGAATGATAGTTTTTAAACGAGGTCACTACATGATTCACTCAATCTATCTCTGTAAAGTAATCAGAGTATTCATTTAACTTGATTGAAATTCTAAAGCCTTCATTCCAACTACCCTTATGGGTGGATACGGGCTGTCTGCAGGTGAAAAACGGTCAAACCTGAACGGGTCAAGCAGGAAATATCAAGGTCGTAGACAGTTATGTTTGTATTAGTTGGCCTTTTCTGCTGCCAGGTCTCGTCTGATTGGCTAACATGGCATGCTAACATCAAATCTGTCTTTTAATTGCTTACTGTTAGAGATGGAGCTCATCATCTTTTATGCACAGAAACACAGAAAGTCAGGGGTAGTTTGAATCCCAACATTAAACCCTTTCAGCTCTGTGAGCTCTGACAGGATTCACAGAAAAACTGTGATTCCACCGCAGAAGCATGCAACAGTAAAAACAGCAGTTTACCGTGGAGCCCGGTCTCTGTGAACACACAGGTGGAGTGAGAAGAACTCAAAAAAAGGTCATATCAAAGGAATGAAGGAAGCAACTTAAGATTGATTTCCTTTAAGTCCACTTTGACTGAGCCCAAGCTAAACCTTCATTTTGCTTGTCTTTGATCCTTTCAGGAGTGGATGCATTTGAGCTTTCAATTCACTGCTTCACCAGGAGGTCTTAAGGCACTAAACTGATGGCAGAACATTTGACTTTTTCTGGTGTTTATTCATTTTATTGTCCTCATGGAAAAAGAGAATCTCAAAGCTTTGAAAAAGCAGGAATCTGTACTTTGTTTTTGTGTTTTTTCCAAGAGTAGGATTTTAGTAGTGCAGATCAGAAGCCTTTACTTCCTTTTTTGCAGGTTAATTTGATAGTTGACCTTGATAAGAAGCCCCAGAGCTGACTGGAGGAATTTCAGAATGATCCTTTTGAATTTAATAGTGCGTCCAAATCTAATCTCTAACCTTTGAGGGAAAAGTCTCACTTTTTTAGACAACAAAAAAATGTTCTTCAGGTTATAAGAAAGGAGGACAGTGTGACGAAACACACATGGGTGATGCTTCTGCACTTACAGTGGATAAATTAACATCTACAAACCTCAAAGAAACCAACAGGTGGTTAAGCTCCAGTGTATCCATGGTGATACCAAAACCTTAACCATCACTTCTCAATGCATTTCCAAGATGAGCGGTGAGCTTTAAGTCTTAATATCTTGTATATTATGATGTAAAAAGATAGATCTGCACAATTTGCTCACTTCTTATTCCTTTGTATCCACTTGGTTTTCCTGAAAAAGTGTTTTGTATATTAAGTTTGACTTGGTTTGATTTGTTGTTTCAGGGTTTTCAGGGATTTCCTTGAGGGCAATTTGCTGTAGCTGCAGTTGAAGTGTCAAAGAGAAACGGCTTCAGCCTCTGCTGTCTGGAGCACATTGAGCTTGCTCTGCCAAACCTGAGCCATGTTGTGTTTTGTTGATCGTTTCTTCCCTGCCCACAGATCAATGCTTAGGGTGGATAAAAGGAGCCAATCAATGAGTTTTAACAGAAAGAGCTGACCGTGTGCTGCTGAGAAGCTTTCAGCCGCAAAGATCGGCCACCATCCCAAAGGCAAAATTAGTGTTAAATTAAAGAAAAAGAAGCAGCTTTTTGTTCCTCGCTGGATGCCTGATGTGGTGGAACGCAGAAACGGCTGCTCCAGAACAGTGAGCAGAGTCAGAAACAAAGCACAGAACATGCAGCATTTCTGCTAAATGAGTGTCCTGCTAGCATCCCTGTTCAGAGGCGCAGACAGTGATGTGGGTTTTAATGAGCCACCGCAGGACTCCTATCGAAGCAAACTGCAGCAGAACTTCCCTTTCATTTCATTTCAAGCCTTTCCTGGAAATGTATAAATCATTTATAACGCTCTGAATTCAAACAAGATAAACATTTTTACTTAGTTGCTTATTTATTTAGAAAAATAACTGATTACTTAGCTTATCATTTTTTACTTATTTTCATTGAATATAAAATGAATGTTGAATGTTTTAGAAAATCATGAATTATTACATTAGATATACCATAACTAATTATAGGAATCACCCATGCCAGATCCCAACCATGACACTGTCACCTCCATGCTCTATTACTGTGAAAAAGTATTTCCTGAGAAATCTGTTTGGTCAGAAGTTTAAATCCAAGGCTGAACTGTGTCCTCAAAATAGATCCCTAATTACACATTTCACCCAATAGAAACAAAAGAAATTATACTAGGAAAAACCAAAGTGACTCCGAAACTTGACAGAGACTTGATTTTTCTGATTCAGTTCCAGATTCTAATCGGTTGAAATTCAACATTAAATGCTGCAGCAAAGGTTCTGGTTTGTTCTTCTTAAAGGGTCTATATCATGCTTGATCAACTTTTTTGAGCTTTTAAGCGTTTTTTTCTTGTTAAGAACTCATGAACCCACCCACCCCATCCCATCCCCCAAAAATGTGGTACTTTGAGCCATTCCCACATTTGAGATATTCCCATGCTCTCTGAGGACCAGCCCCTCCCATCCAAGAAAACAAGTGGGTCCTCATATTGTGATGTGACATTGTGGGGAACAGCCCCTTCCAGGAAGCACCGCCCCCACACAAACGCTTTCTCATCTGAGCTAGCAGTGATTGCCAAAGCGCTTTCATTTTATATGCACACACATCTTTACTAAAGTTCGGATGTTATCTGTTTTCATGGGTGACGAGGTCTGATCTAGGAGGAAATGGCGTCCACAAGAAGGAAAGGCGGAGCCTCAGAGATTGACTTGTCTCACTTCTGGGTAGGAAAAGAGCTCATGAAAATAACTTATGTCATAAACAATTTGTTCTTTCAAGTAAGAAAAGTAATATCTTATCATTTAAGTGGATATGTTTACTCTTTAAGGCTTCAGAAAAGCATGGTATAGGTCATTTAAAGTTTTCCTGATCTAATGTAATATGTCCCTAAGTCCCTTAGACTTAGAGTACAATTATATATATTATTTGGATTTTTATATATATATTAGATTTTTGTCAAATAATTGGATAATTTAAATCATTTATTTAGTTGTAGTTTTATCTATTTGTATTCTTTGTGATGGAAGATTACAAAGCATCAGTTTAGTGCAAATTAAGGCTTTCTTTAACCTGCAAAACAGTGAAAGAAATAAGTGCAAAAAGACTAAGCAAAAGGTCACAAATCTAAAAAAGACCTAAAATTTATTATAGATCTTGATGATCTCTCTTCTGTTCTATTAAATCCATCAGACATATTGCACGTGTGAATGTGTGGCACATCCTGTTCCTTTTTAATCGCCTCTGATCTTTTTCTGATGGTTTAAGTCAGCAGCAGCGGCGAGGGGAAGAGAAGATCAGCTCCAAATGTCTCGAACAAGAATGATGTGGGGAAAAAGCCTGAATGGGATTAAGATATTGATTTTGATCTACTTCAGTGAAGCAGGCCCTCTGGGAGAACGCAGACACGCAGATTCCCTTCTTTTGTCTCCTCTAACTCTTCTCGTTTACAATTAAAAGTTTCTAGAAAAGGAAACCAAGAGCCAAAGATGATTTATTTCTTCAAGTTGTGAGTTTTTATGAATAAGGATCAGAATAAACCAAACACCAATGGAGGTTCTTCCTGCTTAAAGTCAAGAATGATCCAGCCTCAGATTGATCTTTCAGCTCCAAAAAGCTGCAGCAACAGATCAGCTGTCAGAGAAGCATTTCCGTTCAGTCATTTCTCACATGAACTCAGAAGAAATAGGTTAATAGAAACACGAGCTGCTGAAATATTCATTTTTCTCTGAGGGTAAAATATGTCACAAAAATGTTTAAAGCCATAAAACAGTCGTAAGCTGAATCAAAGAGGCCATATATTCCATGTTCTACAAAGCGCTGCCACGGAGGGATTCTCGGGGCGAAACGCTCCGGGGCATTCACGGCAAAAATACAAATAGAACAGAAATTCAGAGGAAACACATCCAACTTTCTGCAGATGTTTACCACAAGTGGGGGAGCAGAAACCACCTTCTACTTTTTTTTAACCAATATGAATCCAAAACATTAAAAAATGTGTCTGATACAGTTTCAGTTCAGTTTGGCTCTATTTGGCTTCTGTAAAAAGCAAACAAGTCAGTCAATCAGCAGGGAATCAATTCTAATCACCTTCTGTCGTCTTTTGCCGTCTGCTCGCTTAGAAAGAAGGAATCAATGCAGCACTGACACAGATCACACTTACTGAAAGGAGCTGAAACCAAACACTAGGAAAGAGCAAATATGTCAGGACTGAGCCGTGAAATGAAAACAAGATCTCTCACTGCGACAAACTTCAGCGGATCACACATGGAGGAGGTTCACCAAAAACCCACTTTACTCGGACCTGTGCAGCTCTTAAATCGGTCCACAAAGGAACGTTTGTGGAGATGCAGACAGGAAGTCAGCTCGCCAGCCGTCGCTGACAGAGTCTTTAGAACGACCTCTTCCAGCTCAATCACACTCTCTGCTGCCATTGGCATCTGCAGCGTCTCACAGCAAAACATTCCTGTTCATTTCTGAAGTTATTCGTAGTTCTAAAATGTGCTTCAGATGTGGTGGGAAACTACATCACACTTGCTTTGAAATATTTTACATAACTTACCTTAAAAAGATCACATAAATATTTATTAAAATGACCAAACCCACAAAAAAAAAAGACTAAATTAAATCAAATCTGTAGCTTGTACAAATGTAATTTTGGCAACCATAGCAATCTCATGTCCTTTCACGACCTGTCCAGGTGGTACCCCCCCATTCACACAACCACATGACCATGAATGATTCCCATGGTTGTGGGAACTCATATTTAATTGAAAAGTGTTAACCATCTTCACCTCGTTCATACTGAGACATCATGTTGCAGAAATGATATTTCATCTACATGGAGAAGCTATGCTTCATAAATTCATCTCAAACATCTGGTCCTTTCAACCTTCTTCTGAACTCAGCAGAACGGTTTCACAGCTGGGAAAACGTCAGTGTCAACGTCCCACACACCTGATGAACAGTGGAAGCAGCAGAAACAAAGGCTGAAGCTGCAGGGAAGACAAAGATGGAGGAGCTGGGGAGGTTTGTTCATGCATGCGATGACACAGAACACCATAAAGCTGAACGGATCACAGAGCGAGTCACGTTCTGATTCAGGCAAAGATTCTGGCTTAGAGTTCACTTGTTTTTCGTGTTGATGCATTTCCTTATTTTCTTTATACTGTTTTCATATTCTTAAGTCTGCTTTCAACTTTTTGTTTCTAAGGTAATTACTATCAACAACCATCAGTGAATTATTTTAAACATTTTCTGCTGTTTTTAGATTTTAATTGAAAATAGAATTGGTTAGTGAAAATATACCAATCATTTTTTTTAGACCCAACTCACTTTACGTAGGCTGTTTGACCTTTTTTATTTTACTCCTTTGATAACTTTGCTCTACTTGTTTGTGTTTGCACCAAACATCAGAGCAAATACTTGCTACAGTAAAGTCCCCTTTATGGTACATCTCTGACTCTGGTTCTGGTTCTGGTTCTGGGAGCCTGCAGTCAGCATGTGGAGCAGACGTGTCTTCGTGTTCTTGCAGGACAGACTGTGAGCTGATGACAGACGGTAAGCGGAGCCGTTCTGTCATCATCTGCTTCTTACACACTGTACCTTCAGCCCTCATTACTTCAACATGATGGAGCATTAATGTCAAGTGGTTCCTAACAGGAAGTTCATTCGAGGCTATCCAGCTTTTGTCTGAGAGTTTTTTCTTTTTTTTAACACCCAAAGTTCTGTTTTCTTCATGTTTTTAAACTAGAAATTCCAGATAAATTCATAATTTATCCTGACGGGTTTTATCAAAGTAATAATTAAGTAATACGTCTAACATGATCATCAAAGCCTTGAAATCCTGAAATCAGAGGAAAATCCGTTTTTTTTTTTTTTGTTAAAATAAAGTTTTCCCTTTTCTATCACTGTCCATGGTGCTGAAACTACCATTCCTTCACTGTCCATGGTGCTGATTTTTATTTTATTTTTTCTATCCCACAAAATTCTGTTTTTATTCACGTAAAAATTAAACACAAATCCACCTATGTCCCATATTGACGTCAAACGGCTGAAACTCGTGAATGAATGAAGAGTAGCCTGTTTCCCGGTTCCTCCGTTACCTGCTTGGTAGAGAAGACGCCCGGACCGTCCGCCGCGTCCGGGGAGTTTACCAGCACCCGGTCCCGGTACAGAGACCACAGCCCGACGTTCGGCAGGAAAAGGACCGCGGCCACGAGCAGCCCCGCGAACTGCAGCAGCCTTTTCTCCTTCCGCCTCATGTTTCCGGTAACGAACCGCTGCGGCGGAGCGAAACACCGAGTCCCGGCAGCGCGAGGGACCTACAGACCGACCGCAGCTCCGAGCGGAGTCAACTTTCCCTCTGACTGAGGAGCACGTGCCGCTTTAAAGCTGCTACGACGGTGGTCTGCACGTGATATCCGGCCCCGAGTTTCAAAATAAAATCCACCTCGGTTTCTTTGCGTTCTAAAAACATAAAAACACTCGCAGGGTTTTTTATTCTTCATCACATCCAGAGATGATGTCTGGAGTGTTGGTGTGGATCAAATTATATCAGGTAAAGGATGGATGAGACCTCATGAAACCTACAAAACTACAAAACCAAAAACAAGAAGATCTGGAGATGACAACCAACCTGTTGACACAGTGAAGGGAATGAACTAATGCAAATCTGATGAGCAGATTGAACCATAAAAACGTGATGTGAACGTGACCGATGGGAGACAGAAGCAAAACCTGTTATCTATCCTCCAGTGAACCGGAAAAAAAATAAAAAGGTGATTAAATATTTTTTAAAAATCAACCCAAGAAAACTTGACAAAAAGACACCGAGACTACTTACAGAAAAAATCCTTGATTACAAACAGGATAAAGATTCAATTTCCTTTGTTTCAACACAGGAATAAGCATTAGTGTTTGTTTATTTGGTTGTTTGTTTGTTTTTAACACAGCAAAAAGGAAAAACAGCTTCAATCATACAACACTCTGTCTGACCAAGAGTGACTGTTTTTGCTTTTCTGTAAATGTTTCTACAAACATGATAAAATGTGTTTAAATTCAGTTTTTGATATATTTTCATAACAAATAATAAAATCAATTTAAAACATTAATGAATTATAAACCTAATAGCACCAAATTAAATAATTGAAATACCTACATGTGTGATTTTGTTATGGATTTTATTTTTCTCATGTCTTTGCACAATTGCATAAATATGCATCATGATATAATTGCATCTGGAGCTTTATATCTCCTATAATTCAAACTGATATTCAATTTTCAATTGACAATTTAATTTTTAGCTTAAAAATACATTTAAAAAATGTATTTGTTAGGCGAGTGGAAACTTCTGAATTAACTAAACTAAAAAAAGTGTCACTTTTGTCTCTAAAAATCTCAGTACCTATAGTTTTTTTAAACATAAAAGACTGAAGGCAATGGCTCACAACAACTGAATTTCTATGGCTAATAAACAGGTTGCTTTTACTTTGAAAAGATACTAAATTGTCTTCCTGTACATGTCTGTTTTTGTTAGTCATCCTGGAAACGTCTTCTTAGTTGATTTTTAATTTAGCACAAAACATACTGGAATTATGAATCTTATCAGTCCAACACATTCAGATGGAAGCACACATCAAATAAAAAAAAAATCCTGGTTAAAATGAATAGAAACCTCAGATACAACCGATGAGTCAAAAAGACTATTCATAAAATCCCTGTAAGCAGTTTGCTCTGAAAACCTTTAGAAAGAGTCTCTGCCGTCGATCAGGAGACCCATTCCTGTAACAACAACTCAGAAGGTATTAAATGATGGATGGCTTTCCGTTTCATCCTGTTCCACAGTTTGCTGAGAGTAAATAATGTGGGTGTTTTGGGTAATCATTTATAACATGTTTAATCCAAAAAAACACATTTTTATGGTTGAGACTTTTCCATGTGTGCATTCCAATTTTAAGTGGAAAGCTCAAAGTCAAGCTTTATTTAAAAAAAGTTATCAAGTAAAAAAATTAGCTTAATTTTTAGTCAAAAAGAAAAAAAAGATGAGACTCATGACAAAGCATGAGGGTGTCAGCTTCATGATGGGGGAGAGATCTCTAAATGCATCAAAATGTCAAAATTATGTGGTTTAATAAGCCTTGTGATTGACTGGCAGATATGGATGGATGGACGGATGGATGGATGGATGGACGGACGGACGGATGAATTTTTGTTGGTTTCTTTTGGCTCGTCTTTAGGAATGCAGTGACGTCATGACTTTCCAGTCCCTGCCTTTGTCCACGCCTCTCTGTTTGTGTCACTTTTCCTCAGAAATCCTGAAGTTTTTCTGCTCGTGTGACCTGCAGTTTCCAGTCTCTGCTCATCGGGATGAAACCACGCCTCAGTAATTGCTCATCAGGGAAGCTGCAGCCCTAACGCTTGAGCGGGGGCTCAGCTAATGACTTTCAACGAGGAGGAGCTGATCAGGGGACCGCCATCACAGGATGATCATTCTGGCATCTCCTCAGCTACGATGCTGTCCAAATTAGCCTGGCTTTTTCAAATCCACAATGAGGATGTGACAGGAGCATATAAAACCTTAATTCCCCCCACATTGCGAGGTTGGAGGCTTCATCCATAATTCAAGCGGGGTGATGCAGAGCAGATTGAACTGTCGACAGTCTGCCTGATGGAGGGGGGAATGAGACGTTTTGCCCTTCTTGCCCAAAAAGGGCGACGCAGAAACGTCGCTGCTTTAAGTCCACTCTGTCAAACAATGCAGAAAATCCTCGGTTAACCCCCCCACCATCACCAGCCGCTCTGTGTACACAGGCCTGTCGAATGCAGAGTTAGAGGAGATTAGAGAGATGCTTCAGCGCTTCAGAAATGAGAGTTTGTTCTCTGTGTGCCAGAAACAGCCTGCTTCTTGTCTGTGTGCAGAAAATGTTCCAAAAGATCCAGCTCAGCCTAATGTTCTCTCCTGGATTCAGTTAGTGACTCAACTTTAAATAAAGACTCCCTTCATTCATTTATCAGAACTGTCAGGGGACAGAAAGACAGCTTTTGTTTTCAGGTAATGGGTTCAATTGCAGAGTGACAGTATTATTGACTGTGACCCACTGGGTCCGGATTCATAAAATGCTTTACTGTTAATGTTTTTTTATTTTCCAGGAACATTTTTTGTCTTTTTACATCAAAACTTTATTGTTCTAATCTTCTGTTCAGAGCAGCATCTTATCAGTCATTAGTCATGAATCGTTGTAGGATCTCTGCGTTCCCCATTCGTCAGGTTTCCTTCTGCATTCCCAATCTCCATAGAAAACCCTAAACATCTCCTTGCTTTAAAGTGCTCTTCACCATTTTTGGCCAAATAAGTAAGACGGGCTCCCCACCACCACATCGGCAGTGGAAGCCTCTGCTGGAGCTGTTCACTGGCTTCACAGGCAAAGCTGAAGCTGGAAGTGTTTCACTTTTACGCAGCACAAGAAAAGCTGAAAGCTGCATTTTTGGAAGCACCCTGGAGAGTTCTCCGATCCATCGCAGGGCCAGGTTCCCACATCATCTGCACAACATTTCAAATTCTGTTTTCTTACATAAATGTTGGTGTCAGCTAAAAAAAAAAAAAGAGTCTGCACATGACATTGGTTTACCTGTTCTGGGTTAAAATGTTTTTCTTCATGAAGAGCATTTTTCCATAGTCTGCTGTCAGAAGAGCAGCTGATGAGGGTACAAAATACATTTTCTGTCAAACAAAAGCAAAATAAAAACTGAAACTGTAAATCGCTTTTCTCTCACAGAAATGCTCCAGAAAATCATCGCGGTGAAGGGGAGACACTCTGACAACACATGGTTTTTTTTTTTACTGTTTTAACATTTACAAACCAGTAAGACGCAGATGAAAAAAAGATAATTATCTGAAAAAAAAATCCACAACGTGACATTTCAAAATGAAAGCATCGGGGAGGTGACGGCTTTTCCAGCATCATCATAATAAAGCCTTGAAGAACTTGAAAATGCGTCAACGTTCATGAGGTATAGATGATAACAAAGATCAACAATCCTCACAAAAAAACTCATCATGCTTCCAGTTCAGGATTAGATGAAAGTGACGGTTTTCAGAGAAAATCACCTTCCAGGAGCAAGTGACCAAAAAGAGGCCGAGAACACCAGGAGGACTCATCCAAGAGGTCATGGAAAAAGCAGAAGATTGAAAGATCTGCAGGCCTCACTGGCCTCCGTTCAGGTCAGAGTTCAGTATCCAACAGTCAGAAAGAGACTTTTGGACAAACAGGGATTTGTGAATGACTCTGCTGAACAACAAGAACACAGAGGAACATCTGGATGATTCACAGAACTTCAGGGCTGACGAGACACTAAAGGAATTTTCTGAAAGGAGAACATTCACAAACATGAAGATTCTAACTCACACAGACTTTCTATAACAGAACATGGGAGCAATGTTTAAACACGGTGGTGGAAGTGTGATGGTGTGGGTTTGGAGGATTTATTTTATTCTCATTTATTCGTGCTCTGGCTTGACAGTGCATGGGTTCTTCAGGAGAACAACACTGCAAAATGTCCACTTTGGATGCTGTTAAAAGATGAAGGTTCTCCCTCGAATCTACTGAGGTGGCTGAACCTCAGAGTTCACCCTCATTTCTTCAGCTTTATCAAAGCTGTTGATGACTTAACATTTAGAGATCCTTTCAGCTTTTTTCTAGCATGATGACACTTGCTCGTTTTTGCTCCATGCTGCTGCAGCTGCTTTGCTTCACGTGTTAGAACTGTCACATGACGGATGAGGCGCACAAACTTCTGTGGAAAAATGTATTTGCTTTCTTTGTGTCGATGGTAAAGAAGCTGGAGGACCTCTCCACATGCAATTTATGCGTGAAAGTGGCCTTCCTTACTGCCACAAAAGGTCAAGAAGTACAATTTACCACAGAGATTACTGTTGCTCACAGCTAGACTGAGAGAAAAGATCTCCAGAGGAGGCGTGGAACTGGGGCAGAAATGTTTTATGGGTACAATTTCCAATGCTCATCAGATGCTTCCTGTATAACTGCTCAGCTTTTCTGCCTATATCTGAGCAGTCCAGTGATCAATCACATGGACAAGCAAAGGAGAGTTCAGGATTCATCTCAGAGGAGCCATAAAGTCTCCACAAGCTTTGAATGAGCTTGGAATTATACATCTGCTCTCAGCCAAGAGTCCAGAACCAAGAAAAACACCAATCATCGTATGATGACCTACAGTCAGGATCAGAAGGTAGAACTTTTTTTCTAATATAAGGATTTGAACCATCAGGTTCCTTTGGGTCCAAATGTTCACAAAACACTTTGGGGAAGACAATCTTTTCACTTGACCTTTGTCAGCAAAAGCTAAATACGTATGTAACATTGAGCATCACAGAGGGAAAAAGTATCATTTTAATATTAAAAAAAGTTTTAAAATCTGAGAGATAAAAAATTATAGAAATGATCAAGTTTGATTGAAGAATAACAAACAAGTTCCATGGGAAACCCCCAGGGTTCCGTTTCAGGACCACTGTAAGTTAAAATAAATGAATCAGTGAAGCCATGGAAAACTGGGATGATGATGTAAGTGTAATGATATATGCAGATGATAGTACTGTTGAGTATTCATTCATAAAAACACAAAGTGGCAGGAAAAGCAAAAGGTATAAAGAAATCAAACAGTTTGTTCTTTGAGATTACAGAAACTCCCAGCAACATCTGTACTACAATTTGCCTGAATATCATGAAACCAAAGTCTGGGATTCTTGTTAGTGTTTTCAGTCAGCCACAGTGTGATCCTAAAGAATTGCAATCTCACAAAAGGAAAAAAATGCAAATACACATGTTGAGAGTGTAAATAAGGAGGTTGGAGTTTACTATTTATTTATGGCTTTACAATAGACATCTAATGACCTCACTTTCCATCCAATAATTCCCAGAATTATCTGCATCCTAATCTGGCTGAAATGTACCGCTAATTTCTATTTTTAATTTGATTTAATTGATATTATTTTTTTTATTTAACTTCACAAAAGTACATATTCTACTGTTCATGTGTATGTATTGTTTGCAACAAAGCAATTTTCCCACCAAGGGTCAAAAACTGGTCAGAAATCCAAAAACAGAAACAAAAACATTAACCAAAGCTGTGACAGACAACTCGCCAGTGTCAAAAGACAACTCAAGAACTGATGTGTTCAGGGAGTGTGGGAAAACTGATCACCTCATGTGGAACCATGGCCGAATGTCCTACTGACTGAAACTGTACTTTGCTCCAACGTTTTTTTTTTATTGCAGTTATTTCTTTGCTAAAAGTTCAACATTTTCCCATCAGTGTGGATCATCTGCTTCTCTGTGTGATAGTTTCTGTCGGCCAAATTCAACGTCTTCTCAGAGCCAGATAAATTCAGATTGTGGTTTTTGTGGATCCTCCAATAAGTTCACAATATGCACTTTTTATTTACCCTGCAGCTTTTTCTACTATCTTCAAACAAACATGAAAAAATAAAAAAAGAGAATGTTTTGTAAAAATTGAGGTTAAATTTTCTTTCTCCAGACAACAGAAAATGATCATTGTTCAGTGAATTTGGCTCAACATTCAGGGTTACTTTCTTCTCCTGAAGAGTAACGTCTGTTCAAGGTTTGGTTTTCCTGCAGATTCATTATTATTGCTTATTTTAGAAACTGTCCTTGGTTTAAAGATTACAGTCGAGAACATGATTCTGATTCATAATTAAACAGATTTAAACCAAAGACTACTTTAAAAAGTCTTTGAAACCACTGTTTGAATCTTTTCTGAAAAGCTCCATCTTAATGAATCAGGAACCTGATCTAAAAGGGCGGGAACATCACAAATAACAAAATAATGCTTTATGTTTTGAAGTTATCCTTCAAATGTTTTTTATTCAGCCATTTCAAAAGCAAATTAATCTAAACATCCTCATTTATCAGAACCGCCAAATCCAACCTAATGCAGCATCCTGTTGGTTTTCAGCAGATTTCTCGGAATTTTTGTCAAACAACATATAAAGTCAAACAAAAATAGATTTTTCTCTTTTACCCCCATCAGTGTTTTTTCATAATCCATCTGTGAAGTTAATGAGACGGGAGATGAGATGACAGGAGACTGACAGGGGAAAAAAGCCTGTCGTGTTGCTCCATGTGAGCCGAGTGTTCAGTTCCAGCCGGTTCTCCGTTCCCATCATTTTTGAGCTTTTATTTATTCATTCCATCAGTTTTACTCACCCGTTTCATGTCATTCACTTGTAATAAAACAGTAATTCATAATCTAACGGAGCTGGTGGAAAACATCTCATGGGATTTTAGCAGCGTCTATAAAGGGTGAGACGAAATGTGTTTGTTTTTAGGTCAAAGGAGGAAATGGGATTTTCTTTTTCTGCTTTCACAGAAACTGCACTGAGCTGCAGGTGAGCAAATGAACAGGTTCAGATGAGAAAAATGAAGAGCAATAATGGTCAAGAACAGAAGTGAGGCAGCTTAAAAAAGGCAAAGAATCAACTCAAAAAACAGAAGCAGAGAACAAAACTTCTCTGTTACTGAGAATATCTGAACCGTGACATGAAGCTCTTTAAAGACAACATAAATATTTATTAAGCTCAACTAAAATCAAGTGAAATTTTAACAAAATACAAAAGAAAATTACAGAAATGATAAGTAAATAAAAGACATTCACTTCTTTCTTCTTTTCTGAATGTTGGGGTGCCGTTTCCATGGTGATCTGATCATTCTCGTGTCATGTGGAGTGCCTCAGGGCTTGATTCTTGGACCTCTGCAGCTTCCTTTGGGTCAGATCATGCAGACAAATGATTTTTGATATCACAGTTATGCAGTTATTCTATCTCTGCCATCAAACCACCCACCAGACCCTCAGAAAGCTGCTTCTTACATGCTTTTTTAAATAATGTTCTTGCATTTCATGTCTCTGGATGCTGCTTAGCGGTTGCCTGTCTGTAAAGCACTAAGGTTGATGAACAAGTGATAAACTGCCTCACCAAAAAGCAAATAAGAGAAGGTTTTAAAGAGAGAAACTTTAAAACCAGTGAAGACAGAAAACACGGGCAGTTTTTCAGACGTTTAGGTAAAAGGTGGTCTGAGAGTCATGTTTACACGGCACCATGCAGCTTTGGACTGATTTTCTACCTGTTTGTTTTGGACTGAAATATCAAAATGGCTTTGATTATCTGAATCCTTTTTTGGAAAGGGCTTTATTGTAAAATAGAAGCTGTGTAAAAATCATCCAATAAAATGACAAAGATCAGAAGTGGATGTGATGTTTTCCACATAAGGCAGATGATGCTCCATGCGAGCAGCTGATGCTGTGATCTGCAGCTACAAATGCAACCTCTGACACGATTGAGCTTTTATTTTGACGTGCCTGAGTGTTTTTCTGCATTTATGAGGCCTAGCGTCGCTCTGCAGCTCTGCTGTGTTCCTCTAAATGCTAATTCACTTCAACCCACCCTTCCAATTTACAAATGACAAACATGAAAACAGAACACTTCCATCTCCAGCTCTGGAGAGCTTTGATCTTTGTTTGTTCATCTCTCTGCTCGTGTTTGTCCATCTCAGACTTCTGCATCCGAGTGTTTCTGATGCTTTATGATCTGCTCTGGCTTCCATCATCATAACGGCTCAAACCCCCATACACCCCCGCGCCCTCCCCCATAAACTAAGCCCACTTTTCCTCCCATTGTCTGTAGAGCCTCTCCCCGCTGCGGCGTCATTTCTTTATCAGCCTGG
The DNA here is from genome assembly GCA_014656515.1 of Oryzias celebensis. NCBI lineage: Eukaryota > Metazoa > Chordata > Actinopteri > Beloniformes > Adrianichthyidae > Oryzias > Oryzias celebensis. Next base: position 25,922,086 of record BNCR01000013.1, read on the forward strand.
AAACAAACAATGCCAGCTTAATGAGTTTGGCAGATGGTGCTGACAATCTATCTGCTTGAGGTCTGTGAATTTACCTGAGGATGAGAGATGAAGATCAGAGCTGGATGACCTTCAAACTCCAGAAGTGCAGCAAGTGGAGGATGATGTGGAGAAACTTTCTGTGTGGGAGTCCATTCATCATAAACACCTGCTGTAGCTTCAATCTGTAAAGTTTTATCAAGAGCTTTGGAGAGCATTCTCCAGTGATCTGCTCAGACAGAACTATAAACAGATGAGTTCTGCTGAACCGCGAACATTTCCTTAAAAAACAAAGACAAACGCTTGTGGACCGCTTCAAACAAATCTCACAGGTTTTGGTGAGGAGATGGGACTTGATCCGCTTCTCAGACAAACCTATAGGGGTTAAAAAACGGCGGAGAACCGCTCAACAGTGTTAAGAGACACCTAAGCCCCGGTGGGTTGATGCCAGGACTGTGTGTTTGGCTGTTCAATCATTTTATGATCGCATCTTCACCGCCAGTTTACCTGCACACACCTGTAACAGCAAACCAGGTCTCTGCTTTTTTTTAAATTCAGTTCTTCATTTAAATGTTTTTTTATAGCAGCATCTGATGGTTGTTTGTAAGATAAAAGCCTCACCTGCTCCAAACAGGTGAGAGAGAAAATCTCAATAAAAAATATTAGAAAAAGTGAGAGAAAACTCCCATTCCACAATTTTCAAACTGTAGTTTTTCTGACTTTTAAAGTAGCAGATGTGTGCGTTGTGTTCAAGGACAGGTCTAAAGTAAACATGCGGCCTTCCTGTCGGTCACAACTGCACAAACAGCGGTGGAGCAGCCAGCAAACGCCTCACAACAGTGGATTAACAGGCCTGATTAATGAGATGCTCCTGCACAGCAGCATACATCTGCAGCTGGAGCTTTAACCTCTAGCTGAGACGTATTGATCATCTGCACGAAGACGCTCTCACTGTCATTCCTCACCACATCCATGCCTGCAACCACCACCAGAAATCAAGAAACTGATAATAAATGAGACTCCTGGGCGATTCGGTTTCAGACTCATCCATTACAGAGAGCAGCTGATTAGTCTGGACTGAACCAGCACAGAATCTCAAGTGAATGGATCAGAAACAGGGGGATGAGTTCTGAAGGGATTCGTGGCTTCAGACTCTTCCTCATATTCACTGTAAAAATCTGGCGGTCACGAAACCTCAGGGTGGTTCTTGATGAGCTCCAGTTGAAGGTTGCCAGCAAGATTTTCCTAAACCTGAAACTGCACTCTCTGCTTTGGTCGAATCTGTGCAGAAGATCAGAAGAAAAAACATGAATTCATCTATGGATCAAAGAACTGATCATTTAATTCAAATCAGTTTATTCATGAGGCACCAATTCACAACTACTGAAGATGTTACAAAAAAGCAAACTACATCAAATCAAGTGAGATTTATAATCCAATCCAGATCATTCTGACTAATCTAGATTGTCTGACCTGCATTTTAAAAACTCAAGAAGTGGCCCACAGATTACAACGAAGGAGTTTCCATTTTGGAATGAAGTCCATCTCTTTTCTAGCAGCAGGTCTCAGACTGTCGGATGCAAAAAGCTGGACAACTCTGCCCATCAGTTTTCTGATGGTGACCTTTCAAAGATGCTGATGGAGAAAGAGAAGCAGCTCTTAAAATGCTGGCCTCCTCCAGGGGATAGATGGGTGGAGTTTGAAGGAAAGAGGTCCAAACAGACAGATGGAGCGGGCTCAGACTTTTCAGAGCCACAGAACCGCTGATGGAGGAGAAGAACGACACAACCAGCCTTTGAGTCGGGTTCAGGCTGTAAAAGCAGTCAGTCTGTGAGGTTTCATTCAGGATCTGAGATACAGGCGTTGGTGCGTTGGTGTGTGAGTGTGTTTCTGAGAGGATCAGCTGCCGCCTCAGCACTCTGCAGTCTGGAGCCAAACTGCAAACTACAGGTCTGGTTTGTAGAAAACCGGAGAGAAACCAAAGCTCTGAGAGAATCTTTGCCTAAATCTACTAAAGACAGTTATGAGTTATCTCAGCATCAGCAAAACTGCAGGGAGAACACCAGCTGAACTTAGAGGCTCCAAACGGAAAGATCTTCTCTAGTTTATCATCATTCTACTAATGCTGAACGCTTGAATTTAAAAGCTGCACATCCAAGGCTGTCAACACAATATTGCCTAATTAATTTTGAGTGCTGGCATGAAAATGCCTGCAGATTGCCCAGAATATGGGAGCAGCCTGCAGCGGCAGAGCTGCTGCCGGTGGAGAAGCAGTGCTTAAAGATCGAGCCAAATCCAACCACAAAAACGTGTTTGAAGAAAAGGCCCACCTGTCCCCAATGAACGGTCACAGTCCATGAAAGAGAGGAGGAGATGATGCCACAACTGTGCAGTCATGTTTTCAGCTCATCAAGAACGTCAGAAGAACTGAAAAGATCCGATCTCTTCTCGTTCTTTTGATGAGTCAAACATGTCACTTACAAATGAAGACAGATTTTACATCTGCTTTTCTAACATATTCACAGGGTTGTTGTTCAACACCATTGATCTCTCTTCAGTCTCAAATTCCACCAGGAACTAGATGTTTGTTTGATTCCTGATATACATCTATTTTGTTAGTCGATTAGAGTTCAACCAATTGTGTTCTGAAAGATGTCTGCTCACAGAGGTCTTCCCCACATCTACACGTAGAACTTTCCTAAGCGCTTGTCAGAAAGTAAACACTTTACTGTTTGTTTTAATTTTTGTTCACAGATGACTATCTGGGTTTGAAAGGTCTCAGACATGAATCAAAACAAGAATCTAACACATTTGAGCAGCTTCATGTATAAATAGCACATTCATTCCAAAGAATCAGAACAGAAAATCTTCATTTTTTAACAATCTTACACATCAAAAACCAATTTGGGACATTTTGAATACAGAAATCTTCTAAAATAATAAGAACAAGAGAAACACAAAAAGGCTGCAGAACCTTCACTAAATATTCTTGAACAAATATACTTTGAAAAGCGCTGCCACCAAAGTGATCCTGTTTTTAGACACCATCAGATCGTCCTTTAGCATCGCTGATCTGGTGGAATGAGTCCTTATGAATGTGTGTGAAAAAGCTTACAATTCTGCAATTATTAAATCTTCTAATCATTCCTTCTATGATTTAATTTGAAAATGTTTTGAGTTAGTGTCTGATAAAACATTAAATATTAGTGCACATGTTGTAGAGATTGGGAATGAACATGTTGCAACTATAACTAATTGGTCTAATTTGCACATTATTTAGAAGGATGATGATCTTTTCTTTAGTCAAGGACAAGGAAACCACCTTTGCTTGTGTACTTGAATGGTATTGACAAAATGTATCTCATATCCACAGTTTGTTGTACACTACACAATTCTACTCCTTACCAAATGTTTCCTGATGAAGATTTGTGGGACGGTTGTCTTCTAGAGGTCGAAACGGCCAATAAACCCTTTATCCATTGAAAATTCTATTGAATGCATCTCTACAGCAATAATCATCAACATAGCCATGATTTAGATATCTAACAACCTAATCTAATCCATCCTCTGAGGAAGAGTCCACAAGTTCACACACCATCCTCCCACGTTTCTCCAGGTCATTGAAGTGAAGCACAAGATTCTTAAAAATATTAGAAAATGATCAAAATAAGACTACTTACTTAAACTGAAAGGTTATTTTGTGTGTTTTTGTCAATAAAATACACAAAAAATCATTTCAAACATTTCAAAAGTTCCAGTAAAGGTTATGGTTTCTAAACTGCTGCTTTTGTTGGCCTGGCAGGAGACGCTCTTGTAATTGTAATTTGCTTTCTCAGTGTTTTATGCTGAAACTTTGTATTGAATCACAGCATCTGTAATACATCATTGTTCCGCTGCTGTCACGCCGTGCTGCTTCCTGTTCTCTGGGTGATAATAACAGAGGGATGATGATGATGATGGGATGCTCTTTTTTACTAGAATTGAGAGGAAGTTCTGGCCTTCATTAGGCTGCAGAGAGAAAGAGTCCAATGTTTTTCAGGTTAATTCTTTCAGTTTCTGCACACGACAACATTTAGATATTTTGATCAGAAATGGAATTAAAATCCAGTACTGCTGGAAGTTTGTTTAACATTAAAAAGCTGAAAACAACAAAGTGAGTGGAGGTTGTGAAGCAGATTCTGTTTGTCCCAAGCTGTGCCTTACAGCCTGATGACCACACAAACATCCATTTTTATTTACACTCAATATAACCACACAAACAACTACACAAATGAGAAGAAAACAGAAAGTCCCACTATATGCAGCTCACCGCAGTGAGCAGGGTCCGTGCAATGTGAAGTCATTTTACGATGCTATTTCTGTTATTGCATAAAAAGGATGTTTTACATGAAACTAGTGTGAAAATCCTGAAAATGAGCTGATTAGAAGAATGTTGTAATCAAGGAGCACCTGCCCAAGGACACTCAGGCAGAGTGAGAACTGAACCTGCGATCTTCTGCACTATGGCTGCTCTGCTCATGTCTCAGGCTGAGGAATGTCAGCAGTACCTGGACTGAGGAGGTAAAGATCTGAAACTGTGGCTCAGTGATCCAAATCCTCTTTTCAGATTGAGGCACATTTTGTTTTTCATTTGGAAATTCAGAATCCAGAGTTTCAATTTTCAATTGAGAGCTAAAGAATCCACAATGTTTGAAGTTCAACGTGAAGTTCCTACAGTCTGTGATGGTTTGGTGTCGTGTCATCTGCTGCTGTTGGTCCACTGGGTTTCCTGAAGGCCACAGGTGAAGCAGAACTTCATGCTGTCCTCTGCTGACCTGCTGTAAGGGACCTTTGTCAGTGTGGGCAGGAGCCACAAATGAAATCTGGATCTCCGAAAGCTGATTCACTGATTAAGATTGGACAGCAAACTCGCCTGACCAGAACCTGACAGAATATCTATGGACTGGATAGAAGAAGAAGATGAGAGACTCCAGAACAACAATGATGATGACCTGAAGACAGCTGGACTTCTCTGTAGAAACACAGGCTGATGTCCATGTCACAGAGCATCCATCCATCTTCTGAACCTGCTGAATCTCTCTTTGGGTCACAAGGTTGCTGGAGCCTATCCTAGCCTACTGTTGGGAGAAGGGTGTGTTCATCCCAGACAGGCTGCCAGTCTGCCACAGAGCGCTGATGCAGTAATTCATGCAAAAGGAGGCAAAACCTAAATGTGAGAGCACAGAAGTGAACAGAGATCCCAGAATCCTGACACTGTGCTTAAAAGATCCTTTTTGGCGTTTCTCATGTGTCGTTCTCATTTTCTGAGGCACTGAATCATGGGCCACATTCATCAAAATGACTGAAAATAAAGACTTGAAATTGTTTGATCCGTGTGTAGTGACTGAATGAAAGACCAATTCACTTTTTAAATGAAATGCCCCAAAAATGTAAACTTTTCCCAAACTTCCCTTTTTTTAAGGACTTGTATAAAAACTGTCTATAAAAACGCTCTACAGGTTTATTTTTTCAGTGAAATGATGGACACTGGTGGTTGGCACAACTACAATGAAGAAAATACGCATGCATTATAAATGCTGCTGCAATCCAAAACTCCATCCAACCAGGTGGTGGTGAGGGGTGTGGGTGGGGGGCTAAATTCATGGTCATTAAAGTAAGTAGACCAATTAGTTTATCCCTTCAAATGTCAGATTACTAAAGCAGCAATTATTATCTCGGAGAAATGAGTCTGATTTTCCGTCGAAGGCTTCTACTCTGCCTTTTCCCAACATGTGAACTCCTGCAGAAACTGCAGGCCATTAGAGCCACGTCGATAAGGGACTGGGGGACGTTTGTTGCTATGGTTACTGTTCGGTTTAAACTACACATTTTCAGGCCAAAGCAGGCTCTTCTAGTAATTCCTTTTATTGTCTGTAGAGGAAACAGGATGAGCCCCAGCAGCAGCGATGACTTCTGCTCCGGTCCAGCCTCTGAGTCAGCTGAAGGTTGATGGAGAGGAGAAGCTGCTCATTCCACAAAAACGCACCGTTTTGTTCAGTTTACGCAGCAAAGGCACCGATTTATGCTGGGTTTTTAGACTTTACTCTGGCAGTTGAAGAGATAAGTGTCTCACGAATGAACAAACAAAACCTCTGCTTTGTTTCCTGCTCTGTCAGGCTTTCTAAAACTCTTCTGTTTGCTACTTTTTGTTCAAAAACATTCAAATACTGTTTAAAATTGCATTTATTCATAACTATTCTAAGTGTATCAGTGGAAAAATCAGCAGTTCAAGAGTCATTGTGCCTTAACAACAACAACTGCAAAACCCATTTATTTAGATAATTTCAAGAAATGCAATTGGAGCTTTTGCTCTGAAGGTTCGCGGGTTTAACTGACTGTCGGAAAACTCCTCAATGCTTTTTTATTTCATTCTACACTACTTTGGAGCAGGAAAAAGAAAAGGTTTACTCTTGTTCTTGTGTCTGAAGCGTTTAGTCAACAGATTTGTTTGTGGATTTTCTGCTGCATCAGTTAAAGGCTTTTCAAAATCATATTTGTTTTTTCATTTCATAGTAGAGTGATGGAAAAACAACATTTACGTTTAGCATCACGGTGGTGAAGAGTTCACAGGCTTTTCTGGCTGATTTAACCAAGCAGGCAGAGTAATCAGAGTATTTCCTCCTGAGCTCATCTTCTGAATCAGTCTGAATCCTTTTTCTTTTTGGCTCGGAGTCATTTCCAAATCGGCAGCTTTGAATGAAAATCTGGAAGTTGTGAGACAAGAGCAGATACCATGAACACATGATGTAATGAACAAGGAAAAAGGTAAAGAAGAAAGAAAACATGTGAAAAGTAGCCGTTTTTCTTTTTGCTATTTCTACTTCGATTGCACAAAGAAGCCTTTTTTTAACTCTTGGTGCTTCAAACTTCTTCATTTCACTTTTTAAATTGGTTTCACAAATTGATTACAAACCAAAACACATTTATTTCACATTTGACCCCTTTTTCTTCTTAATCAATGTACATTTTTTAACATGAACAACAGTTTCTGATTAATTTAGACACCAAACCCGTACAGCTTTGAGAAAACTACTCAAGCATTACATCAACCAGAAATTCAGAACTGTGGTTGTGGTTGATTATATTTTAATATCTTAATGATGTGGTACCCCCTCATAATCTTCACAATTGAAAATAGAAACATAAAAATTGTAATTTTGTGAGAATTTATGGAACAATTTAGAACATTTCTGCTTAAATTATCCAAAAGACTTTGTCTATTTGAAATTCCAAATACATCCAGCTCTTTGGGAAAGTACTTAAATATTCATTTTATTGTAGCTGCTCACTGTTTTGGACCCAGAGGATGACCTCAATTCCACAGTCATTCACATTTGCAATTCAGAGCTAAAATTCAAAGCCTCTTTCAAAACAACGACAGAATATGACCTTCATAACTCAGCAAATGTATTTAGAAACCTGCAAATGACCTTCCTGTGGCGTTAAAACCTGCTGATGGAGCGCTGAACGCTTCAAGGCTCAGACCCAACAACCTTCGCTTCACATTAAAGGTCTGCTCAGCTCCAAAGAGGAATCTCTCTGTGGCGTTTTCAGGAGCACAAAGGACCAATCGAATCAAAGCAGAACAAAAGTCCTTCCTGTGTGAAGCTCTGAAATGAGCTGCAAGCATCGCTCATGCTGCACGCTGCACAACTGCATGTAGAAAAGGTCAGATCTGGAATAACCCAAAGCTGCAGGTGGACCTAATGAATGACTGCTTAACTAAACGGGGAACGAGAACATTTCAGATGCAGTTTGTGCTTGTACACTTTTTATTTTGTTGAAGAGAAGAAGTCCCAAAGAAAGTTTTCTGAAAGGAAAATGTCTTTATTAAAGTCATTTCTTTTTTCTGGTTTTTGCTGAGACAATTGATGAATTAGTTTATGTTTAGATATTCTTTTTCTCTAGTGTGTTCCAGATTTTTTTAGGGTTATGGAAGTTGTGAGAACAGGACTGATGCCTGGGTATCATAACAGATGGATGGAGGTGACCAGAGGGCAGGAAGAGGGAGAGTTAGAAGAGGATGGAGGTCAGCGGAGCAAGACCAACATGCTTCACGGTGAGGGGATGGGTTCATTCAACCTCCACAACAAACCTTTTAGCCCAGTTACAGGGAGAGCAGCTGGTCCAGATTTAGAATAAAGGCCAAGGTTTGGTGGAGCTTCAAAGTAAAATATGAACTGAAAAACAAACCTTCACTTTGAAAGTCTTGGCTCTCGACCCCTCAGTGCAGTTAGTTTTTCCTGAATAATGAAGACACTAAACACAGGAAAACAACACACGGATTTTTGTTTCTAAGCGATTTTTATGAAAACAAAACTTTGTTAACAGAACAACTCAAGTCAGAGAACTGAGAGTCACAAACCAAAGCTTGATGCATTTTGAAAAACTGATTCCGACCATTTTAAAGATGCAGTCCAATGAAAACTGTGTTTTAACTTGTTCTTGTAGGATTTTCCTCGTGAAGGAGGACATACTGTATGTACAGATAACTAGGCTGAAAATGGCATCTTCTTTATTCAAATCGTTAATAATCGAGAGCAGACAAAAAAAATCATGTTTTCAAAAAGATTCTATGTGACGTAGAAAATACGGTAAACGGGTCACAAGCCCCCTGCCCCGCCCCATTCTGATGCATCCACTTCCAGACAAACAGATCCAGGAACGTCTTTGTTGTCCTGGTCTGAGCTGGAATCTGGATCAGAACTGGACGGCTGGATAGCTCCGATACTGCTCACCAGTTTTGTTCCTCTGCAAGCGTCTGAATCAGATTTTTGACGGTTCTTGTGTAATAGAGTAATATGATCCTCTTTGGACCAGTGAAAAGCAGATGAGCTGCTGAGACCTGCATCATCTGCAAATGTTTCACAGCAGATGCTGGAAGATCAGTCAACGTTGTTAGAAATGAAGATGTTCTCCATCAGCTCTGAGAACAAATATCCTTTTGGAACCATGACAGAGACCCAAGTGTGTCAAAAACACCAATCAGTCACGGGCAGGAAGCTGCTAAATGTTGAGGATACGGGTGCATATTTCAGAGTTTTCTAGAGTGTCATCTGCATAGTGGATAAGCTGACCCAGAAGATGACAGACATAAGTCCTCAGCACTGAGGGGAGGTTTGGTTTTGCAGATACTTTAGCTAGAAAAGTTCAAATCTGAGGAGATGTAGAGCATCCTGCTGTAGTTAAAGGATTGAAGGCGCAGAGATGGAAGATTATCTGCTGCCACAGAAACACGTGCGATGGATGAGAAAAGTTTGTCAGCAGTGAGCTCCAGTCACTAAGGCAACTGGAAGGCTAGTTATAGTCTCCTAGCAACATCTGCTCTCAAATGCCAGTCAAGTGATGGTGTGAGAGACCTCAGACACACACACACACACACGCACACGCACACATGCTGTCAGGACGCTCGAGGGTCAGAGCAAAAAACAATTTCACATTAAACTGCATTTTACTAAAGGTGTATTTCTGATCATGGAAAACAGGGGTCAAAGTCCAGACAAAGGTCAGGCAGAGGCAAATAGGAAGCAGGGTCAGGTAAACAGGTGATCAGGATGAGCCGCTCAGTCTGCAAGCTGGATGACACAAGCAATGCTTTGCACTGAGCGAGGCCCTGAGCAGGCTCAAGTGTCCTGTGGATGATCAGCTGATGAGAGTCAGGTGGGAGGCATCCAGACGCTGCGCGCTGGGGTTGATGGGAGATGAAGTGTCAGTATTCAGGGGATGGCTCCCGCCGGTGACCGGAGAGGGAGACAGAGCCCCGACTCCTGACAGAATACACATGATGTAAACACAGAGTTTAGGAAACATGAACAAAAAACCAAAGCTGGAGAAAATGAAAGAGAAGAAAACCTGAAAACAACTGGAAACCATCAAAGGGAACAGAAAAGAGAAATCCTTATCAGGAGAGAAAAAACGTCATGCTTTGAATTTCTGAGTATTTCATTGAGGATCTTTTTCTTTCAGTATTCTCTCATCTGTCAATCATATTCCACTTTATCTGCGGTTTAATGAATCCTGTTGTCACCAACGCTCGTCGTTTCATGGCTGGAAACAGTTAACATTTGGATAATGAAGTGCTGGTGGGCTGTGTTTACAGGGAACACACAGATTTTACTGATGGATGTCAGATTTTGTTACAGATGCCGTCCATCAATTATGGGTGTGCAGTTAAGCAGCATGGAGGTCAGCACGTTTCAAAAGCTGGAAGTTATTGTTTTCCCGCCTCCTCAGTGGCAGTCGGTTGTTGTTTGGTTGGCACCATCATTTATCTGTGAAGCACAAAAACAAAACTGGACGCCAGCATTACACACTTGTGCCAGTTCTGTTCTTCTCAACTAAATAATGGATCCATTTGTGAACAAAGATGACCTGAACACAACCCGCCGGTCACCTGTGTGCCCATACAGGTTTGACCATTCTTCACAGCCGTATCCACCAGTAAGGACAGCTGGGACTAAGTTTAAAGCTTGACAGAGAGATCCATGACGTCTGGTTCCTTCAGCCTCTTTTCCTGAGATTCATCTAAAGCTGTTGTTTGTGCTTTTGTCAGCATCAGGTGGGATACCTGTAATGGACTTTGAGTGTCAGTCAGTCCTCTGTCTCTCCGCTCATCTAAATGCGGCTGCATGTCCTTAACTGGGACCCACAAACATGACGGTGGTTCCACAGTTCGGTGTCAATTCCAAGCAATTTGCTTTTAAACGGCTGGATGGCGCCACTCCACCAAACCTGGATGAGTTCCTGCATCCCTGCACTCAGAGCTTATTTCAAGACAAATGAAAGCTCAGAGTTGCAGTGGCAGCTCCTTAACCACAAAATAAGTGTTTTCTCTGGATTTTATGAAATCTGATGCTGGTTTGAGGTTTTCTTTCATTTGATGCTTTTTGCTCTGCTGTCATTTTGAGGGATCTTCAACAAGGAAGTTGGATGTATAGACAGACAACAATGCAGATAAAGAAAAGGACTTGCTGTGAAATATGACACAAAAACAGCCCAGTTCCTGTATTTGCATTGTGCAGAGCCACAGCAGAAAAGGCAGCTGTCTGAAAGGTTTTTCTCCTTCTTCCTTCCATTAGCAGCCCTCTGAGAAGATGGAGAGATGCTCCTGCTGTTAAGGAGGAGGCAGGAGCGGGAAAGTCAGCATGGCGAAAATTGCAAGAAGAGTGATTGCAGCAATTGAACAAGAGCAGGTGTCAAAACACAAAAATGATCCATGATGTGAGGATTGGGATTTTTCCCCTCATCTCATAAACACTGTCGTTTTAGATGCAGGTTGGTCTTCTGCTGCACTTAGCCGTGTTAAAAGGAGATGTCTTCATGATTGCAGTCCTTCTTCTTCAGATCTTCTCACAGCTTGTTGTTCCCGCTCCGGTATTTCTATAGTCAAGAGTAAAATCTGAGTCCTGTCAACATGTCTGCACATGGCTCTTTTCATAAACCAAACTAGAACATGTTCTCAGTCAAAGTTAATGAGCAGTTCCTGTCAGGCCTGGATTGGGTTTATTTCATCCTAAATGTGGTCTGACCAGCTCTATCTTTGCTTGGGGAGTCATTTATCTTCTTTATCAGATGAGTTACATCTGTGTGCACATCACTGTTAACGCGCTCGCCGCCCCGCCAGGTTTCGGTTTACGCTTTTGTAGGTGCAAATGTAATCAATTTTCATGCCTTCATGAACAAGAAGCTGCTTTCTGCTCCACAAACCACATTTATTCCACTCTAATCATTTAAATGATGCAATCAAAGTGGACGACAAAGAAAGCGAGAATTTTATTAGGATGCTTTTGCTGTTTTACTGTTGTCTTCTTTCATCTTTGATGAGCAGCGGTTTGCTTATTGGAACCATAATGACCACGTTTCCCAAATGCAGAAACAGAAAAATATGTTTATGAAGATGATTTCTGTGGAACAACAGACGTGTTCAGATCCTTCAGTACGGTTTGAAATAAAACTAAAAGACTGAAAAGGCTTCAACCAAACTTTCCCACTGTGCCTGAATGCAGCATGAGAGAACAAATGAGCCGATGCTTGTTAGTATGATTTAAACTCGTCATACCTGACAATAACTCATCCCCAAACACATGCAGCTGTGGACTCTGCTGCTTCCTAAACGTTCCCTCTGCTTTCAGCTGCTCTTCAGACATTGAAACCTCTGCTTTTCATCCACATGATGCAAAGTGTTGGTTTGGAACGCTGGTTTGGAACATGCTGCATGTTCGAACAGGTTTCCTTTGAATTTGAAACATTTTACGGCTTTCAGTCGGATGTAAACGTTTCTCCATCATCCCTTCATCCCCATCTTTACTCATAACATCTGGTTTGCTTCATGCTGCTAATTCAGAATATTTTCAGTTAAGTTCAGAATCCACTGAGTTTTGACTGCAGTCATTTTAGGACTTGAACGAGAAGGTTCAGAGTTTTCTGTCTCTGTTTGCATCATCAGCACAAAGATCAAGAAACCTTTCAGGTTAAGGAGCTCACTTCTAACAGAGCTGTTGATTAGTTCAGGTAAACACTTTCTAGATGAAATGTAGTCAAACACACAGAGGAGACATTTTCTTCTTAAGAAGAGTTTCATTCTTTAAGGAGAAACGTGAACTCTGCAGTTTCGTCACCGATTCATCTCATTGTGTGTGTCTGCTCAGTGGTTAAACAGTTGCCGCATGTTCGGCGGCTCTTCTCTTTTCCCGCCGTGCAGCTGATTACACTCAGAGGTGTCGTACAGCTTGTCACCGCAACAGCTTGTTTAATCGCACAATCCTGGCTTTCATGGCCCCATTTAGATGATTGATTCTGGGTATCTTAACCAGCTCAGCTCTGCATCAGTGATGAATGGCACGGTGATTTAATGTTCTCTTGTGGGAGCACTTGGCAATCAGTGTATTCTGTAAACAACACCTGTACTCCAGCGTTTCCTCTGTCGAGGGAAGGAGCGCTCAACGTCAAAATTAGCCTAATTTCTCGTGGGAATAAAAATGTCTTTAGAAATGTGTTGGTCTGGTTGGTATTAACTGTTTATTAGCGTCATACTCTGTTCTTTGAGGGTTATTGCTGACTCTGATGCAGAAGGGATTTTTTTCCTCACCTGCAGCTCAGAGTTTTGGGTTCAGGGGGAGATTAGACTGAAAACCTTTGTGTTTGATGATGTTTATGTTGGTTCACGGGACCCCGAGCCAGCTTTATACATGTTCTGCTGAGGATGAAGATGTTCCCCTGAAACTCCTCTGTTGGAAGAAAGTTCCTCCTCTCCTTCCTCACAATAAGTAACTGAAGCAAAAAGGAAACTTGTGCCTACGACCTGTACGACCCTTTTCTCTCTACGGGTTCACTGAGTGGTCTATGACCTTGATCATTTGTGGGGGTCACCTGTGTGACCTGTAAAGGCTTAACCATTTGCCCTCATATCCCCTCCGGCTTCAGCCGGAGCCGTTGGTCTTCTATGTTCACAAGCTTCTTGTAGCTGAAATCTGCTGAAATGGGCCGTTCTTAATCCGACAATAACCTGCTTCAAAGGACAGTTTTTATTTGTTCACTTGAAATGACTGCAGCTGTCAGGCCTGAGCTTCACTTGCTCTCCTTTACTGTGAAATACTTTCAGGTCTGCTTCCCGTGAACGGCTTCTCCACATAAATAAGCAGAACTGGGCTGAATTTAATCAGTGTGTTGGGTTTGGTCCAGCGGGGCATAAACTGGGAACCGGACAGATAAATAATCCAAAGTGCCGCCTAACGGGACAACCCTGAACAATTTGTTCTTCTTCCCTGCTGTTATCATTCATGAAGCTCTAATTAGCAAATGTAGGACAAAATAGATGATGTTTTGTTTGTGGTGACAGTTGCATTTTGCTCAGTCAGTGCCCTATCCTTCACTGGGAGACAGACATGGAGATTTTTCCCCTTTTTATGGTAGAGTGTAGGTTTTTGACTGCACCAATTACGTGCAGAAAAACCTCATGAATGAAAAGACGTGATGTTTATTTTTATTGGAATAAAAGAAGTTTGTTCAATTCCACCCCTGAAGAAACCAAGAACTCGTTTATTCGATGTGGTAGCTAAAGCCGCCCAACTTGAAGGGCATTTACAAAGCTTCTAGAGGAGAAAAGGAGATGTTTGACATGTTTGTTTTATCTCCTAACACCACGAACAGAAGACTCGTGTGAGGATTCAGGGTTTGAAGCATCCCTCCACTCTGAAACAAACCCCCCATGTCTGATAATGCACGCTTAATATGTGGAGGACAACAGCAGACACACAGCCTCTTTGTGCTTCAGTCGTTACCATGGCAACCATCAGCTGATTCTTCCCATCAAAACGCAAAAAAGCGCAGAGCAGCGAAGCTGCAACCTGCAGCTCATTGGATCATTTGAAAAATTCTTTTTCTGATGAAAGCGTTCGATGACTCCGTCTGCAGCTTCAGCATCAATCTGTGATGATTCTCCAGGAAGATCTGAAGAAGTTTCAGTGAAGCATTTTGTCAATGATGTCACTCCACACGGTGGTCTCAGGGAGGTCAGAGGTCATGTCCACAGAGGGAAGTGAGCCTTTGGTGTTATTCTGTCCAGCAGCGGTCTTGGACCAAACGTTTTTGTCTGTTTCTTTCTTTTTTTCTATATTTAAACATTTGACTTGAATCAGCTTCAAAGCTACACGGAAAGTTCTTTGCTTGAAAACTTTATTTTTTAAAGTGTTGTTTGAAAGAACCTTTTGAGAAAAATGGACTTGGATAATTGAAATTGAAGACTTGTTTTTTGTTGATGATGAAATGTTTTGTATTTGTTTATCAACCAGGAAACACACATTTTGTATGTTTCTTTCCGTTACATCTTCCACTGTTTACCTCTGCATTGGGTGGAGAGATTCCCTCTGATCTGGACTGTTCCTAACGCACTGTGGTAAAGGGTTACACTCAGTGAAGGATAAATTACTTATAAAGAGTAATTGGTGACTTTAGGTACTGGATCAAATTGTAATTATATTACTTTAGTCATTCCTCAATTTAAAAAGTAATTCACTACTTTACTTGTACTCACATACACAAACATTCACACAAACAAGGTCCTCTTGTAAAATCCTCTAAATAAAAGCATAGAAGCTCCACAAGGACAATCAGGGTTTTTTAGCACCACCTCATTCATTTTAGAAGATGAACATGAAAATTGGATAATAGCTTACATAATATACAGACAGGTTGCTCAATGGCACTAAGGCAGTAGAATGCAGGACATAATTCACGCTTCACTGACATGTTTTAGTTCAACAAATTGGAAATAGTGTGAATATCTCCAGTTGTTGAATGTCCTACAAATTCATCCACGTCCATTTTTCTGCTCTCTTCATCTTACTTTGACCGATCGCCAACTGCATTAATGCGCGTCCATTTTATTTAATTTAACCAAAAGACAAGGTCACACAAGGTCATTAGCTGTATTAGTCGCCTATGGACCAAAATGAGAGTCATGAAGTAATGAGGGTTTCTGTAGTCTGGTAATTGTAATTTCATTACCAAACATTGAACTGTGATTTGTCACGTCACTCAGTTACTGACAAAAGTAATTAAATGACAGTAATCTGTTGCTGAGTAACTCATTATCCCAACACTAGTTACACTGAACCCAACAGTGCTGCTTGTGAATCGTCACTTATCAACAGCGTTCTGTTTTCTCTTCTCTCTGGTGAAGTTGATGTTTTAGTCACATCAGGACTCAGGATGTTTGGTAAAAAATCAAGTCTGGACCACTGACAACAGAGGAAAAATGGATTTGAGAAGGCTATACATGATTTAACAAGGACAATGATTACATCTCACATCTTGACAGGACAAAGACCTCTGAGCAACAAAGATGTGAGATCACAGAACCCCAGGAAGTCAGCCACTGAAACATCTGATGGCTACTTTCTATTTTCCAAGGTTTTTGTTCCATTTACATATTATTGTCACTAAAACAGAAACATTCAGTTTCCAAACTGTTTTATCGTGTCAAAGCATGAAAACAGTCTAATTTTACTATAAAGTACTGCATGTCTACATTCCAAAGTGCAGCAGTTCGGATTATTGTATATGTTTCATAAACCTGCAGTGGGCTACTTAGAAAATCTTCCCTGTAATGGTTGTTTTTTATGCTTCAAGATTCAAAATTTAAATGGAACTATAAGCTCATAAGTCCTGCAGGAAGCTTCTATTTTCCATAAAAATCCGTGTACAGCTCTGGCTCTGTCCTGCCTGATTAGTTTGTATTCTGCTTCTGTTGAGCTGTTTCTGACGCTGAGCATCGCCAGCTTCCAGGCCTGAACACATCCTCGTACAGCGTTTCCAGTCTGCAAGAGATAAAACATCAGCTGAAGTATGCAAACTTTTTATGAGCAGCTCCAATGTGGATCACACTGCAATTCTAACAGGATTTCTGTGGAATCCAAGCAACAACAAAAAAAGCTTCCCACCAGAAATGGGTCCAGTTCTTGCTTTGTGGAGGGAAAAGAATCCAGAAGTCTTTGCTCACAGACGTTTATAAATGTTGCTCACAGACGTTTATAAATGTTGCTGCAGTTTTCAGGGGAACCAGCGTGGTGTCCTGTGGATCCAGACTCTGACCGTGTTTCTGCAGCTCAAGTCTCGTTTCTGCCTAAACGTCAGTCAGCAGACTGCCCCCCCCCGGCTGCAACTGAGTCTGGCACCAGGTCAGTTCCAGTTTCAAACAGACACACCGATGTCGATGCAGGGAAGCCTGATTGTTGTATCAAAGGAGGTTGATGGAAAAAAGTCCATCGGCTGACGGCCAACTTGGCAAAGGCTGCAGAGAGACGTCTGCAATCGTGACTCCTTTCACAGAGTCATCATGACTGCAGGGGTTTCATCTGCACGTCTGAAGCTTCACTGCAAGCTCCTGATTTGAATTAAAGACAGAATCTTTCTCTGAAACACAGCAGTTCAAGCAGAGACTGAATCTCCTGTTTGTGGTTCTTTATCTGCCATGAATATTCTAACCTGTTCATTCACATTAAAGTCATAGAAATGTTTACATAGAGATGACTTCAGTTACGAGTGGAATTAAGTCAATTGCTGACACATTTATAATATAAACACTGGAAATTACATGAGTGAATGCAACCACAGTAAACGTAACAGTAAACTCCAACTTACTGCAGTTAAAACTGAGGTCCTCGTCTGTGCTCCTGACAATCACCTCCCTCAGACAGTCCAGAGTCTCGGCTCTCTCGCCTCCTTCATTCAGTCGTCTGTGAGGAACCTCAGGTTAACTCTGGACCCAGTTCTGTCTCTGGACTCTCATGTTTGGCTGCTTGTTCGTTCTTGTTTTTATCATTTAAAAAACATTGCTAAATTATGTTCAGCTGTGTCACACTCAGAGATGGAGATGCTCATCCACACTCCGTTTTCACGTGCCTGAGCAAAGAAATCTCTGGAACGGCTTCCAGTTGTCCTTATTGGTGGATGCGGGCGGGGAGAAATGACCAAACCTGTAGGGAGCACAGGTGACCCACAGGAAGCATCAAGGTCACAGATCCCTCAGTGAACCCGTGAAGAGAAAATGTTTCTGTATTTTTTCTGTGTGCATGTTGCAGGCGACAGGTCGTAGTGAACTCTTTAAACACATAAGGGTACGTAAGATCCAGGCGTGTCATTCAGATTTATCATTTTTTCTGCCTCCCAAAATTTTGAACTTTACAAGGAGCCGTTAGTGCTGTCCACGTGATACATGCGTGCTCCTGACTGAGGAGAATCCGAGAGTTTGTGTGGACATCCTACCGGCATCACTATATCTGACCCAAAGTTTGTGTGGGTGATGTTCTGAGGAACTGGGACTCTGCCCTCAGTTACCAGTATCCAACTTCTTCCAACTGACCAGTAGCTGTCCCACCGGCTGCCAGTGTCCCTTCTGTCAATCAAACGAACAAACTGCATTCCGCTTTGCTGGGTTCGTGTTCACTCGATTGTCTTGAACAGCTGCTGTTGAGGATTTCAGCTCTTGAACAAATTTCTTCTTCATTTCCCCTGTGACAAGCTTCACATCCGGACACAACGTGCAGAAGCTGCTGAACACAAACATGATGGTTCATGGTGATGTGTTCCTCCAATCAGATCCAGTCAGACGTTTTTTGCAGCCGCTTTCTGTCCCTCTTAACCCTCCGTGTCACCCACGGACCGCGTGTCACCAAAGTGAATCATTCTTTCCATTGTTTTGTGACCAAAGTGTTTCTGAGTATTTCTTTATTCAAATTGTTGTGAATCAGGAGCAGACGACAAAATGCTGTGACAGCAAACACCAAGGACCCAAATGCAGGAAGGTAAGTTCTCACTGCAGATTTTAGTCTCAGAGCTGACATGACATAAGAAACAGAACACTCCAACACCAGTGACATCGTGAGGGTTCCCCAAAAACCTGTCAGACAATTAACCAAATGGAAACAACTGCATCTAATCAGAAGAGCAGCAAAGGTTTTGGATTTTGTCTAAAACTGGTAACATCGTGATTAAAAGACCACTGGAACACTTGGAGAATAGATCAGAAGATGACGGTTGTGGGACTTTAATATAACCTAAATTATATACTAATAATGTCGGAGCAGTCAAGATGACTTCCATGATGATTCTAGCAGTTGTTGGTGTTCAGTCTGCAGGGTCAATGAGAGGGAATGAAGGTGAAGGAATACTCTCAATCTCTGGATTTTGCTCTTTGAGCCTCATCATTTTGACCCTCTTGGTGATTCTCCATGAAAACTGATGTTTTCCAGAAAAATTGGAACGTTTCCGCCGCCCTGACAGGAATATTTCAGAAAAGCAGGGGTTGCCTGTCGATCAGCATCTGGAAAAAACCTGCAGCATTGTCATTTTGATCTCCGGAGTCTCGTGGCTTTGTTTTCTGTGCTCCACCACCCATCCCTTCATATTGCAGCCTTACTGCAGCTGCCTTTGTTTTCGCTCCTGCTGGCTGGGGATTTGATGATGAAAACATAACTGTCCTCCGTTCTTCAGCGACAAACGCGTGTCCTGATGCATGTGATCGTATGAAACACCGATTGGGTTCATTGTTTGTGGGTAAGCATTGAGGTAAAGGGACAGTAAGCATCAGCTTGCAATCCTAGAACACTCAAAGCTTTTGCATTTCTGAGGTAAACAAAAGCCAGGAGACCATATGCCCGCCGTCACACTTGGTGCTGCAGGGGCTGCTGTCACTTCAGTAAGGTTGGGGTCCCATCACTGCTGCTACTGATGTGACTGCAAGCAATTCATCCCCAATTAATTCTTTTTAAAGTCCTTGCAGACCTTTGGAAAAGGGGCCGTCATGCTTTCATCGGGATGCAGCCCTCAAACCTCAAGAACTGTTCAGACGATAATACAGTAAATGTCTCCCATTGGTTTTGGGAGAAAATGCCATATTGGCAGAGCAGATCTGAGCAGCAAGCAGTAAATGAACATTTTCAGGCTGAGAACGCAGTGAGAGAGCATCCTGCTGCTGACATCTTTTCATCAAAATAACCTGCTGACCTCACCTTTACAGCACACTTCCTTCAGGAAAACCATTTCAAAATATATCATTTTACATCTTTCATAAATTATTCAAATTAGTATTAAAAGCTGCTTAACACTTATTGGCACCAATCAAACCTGTGGGATGACTTTTACACAACTATGGAGGAATTCTGTTTAGGACTCAAGAGCCTGACACACTTCTCCGCTATGGAACGTAACAAACACCGTTTAGCTGCAAACCCAAGTCCCAGCGTGCATGTTCACACTGGTCAATTTGGTTCTGGTTGACCCACTCTGGAATCTATTCCCTTTGGTGATCCTATTATTTCTGCAAATACAAAAGCTCACGTGAAGTCAAGAGAACTCTGGTCCCCTTGAAGACGAGGTTCTCTTGCAGATGAAGTCTGGTGCGGTTCACTTCAATGTGAACCAGACGGACTTTCCAGAGGGAGGAGATGCTGTAAGATCTGTGTGTTTGGAGGAGTAAAACCAGCCACAGCAAGGTAAAGTTTCACATTTGATTTTGTTTCTTGAAGCACTCGAGAGCCGTTACACCTCGTGGTCAGATTTATGGACCAACAGGTTCATCCAATCTGACAGATTGTCATGTTTACTTCCAGTCAGTCACACTTTATTTCCAGAAGTCAGCAGTCTCTGTTCAAGACACTCTTGATGGTAGTGTTTTGAACTAATTGTTGCAGATGTTTGAGGAAAAAAAACTCATTTTGACTTTCCTCTAGGCTCTGAACAAACCTGTTCCTGTTCTGGATGTAAGGCCTGATAAGAATCACAGTAAGGTTTGCAGCGTCTGGTCCATCTCTTCAGACCGACGCATGAGTTCTTCTGTTGTTTGCACTGTTACGATGTGCTGCACAGAATCACCATTTAACTGACACACAGATCAGAGCTTCTGCTAAAGAGCAGTTTCCATGAACAAACCACCTCATGTCCACGTCTGTGAGAACAGCTAATTGTAACATCAGAGGGTTGTGTCCTTGTGCTGTAACACATCCCAATGCTTGAACTGACACTTCTGGTGACGACCTAGAAAAGATGCCACATGCTCTGATCAAAGGAGATTTCTCACTTTGATGAAGTCAGCGCCACACAAGACAGACCTGTGGGCTTTTCATCAGCAGGATACTTTCCACCGTTTGAAATACAAGCTGCTGACTTTGTCCTTCATTTACAAAAAGCTTCTCTACAGGTTTGCAGTGAAGTTAGATCTCCAAACCTGGACAGAACCTTTTCAGAATTTCAGGGTTTGATGATGAAAAGTTCACATTCACAACGGGAGAAAAACACAAAACTGACCCAAGATGATGGTCGTCCACAGACCGGTCTAAAAATGTGTCACTTCTGAATTCCTGCTTTGCCTTTCAGAGTGACTGTTGTGATGAGGAGTGTCTGAGCCGCTGTGATTGCCTGCTGATCATAGAACTTCATAAAGGATTTTAGTAGGAAGTCAGAGTGTGTTCCTCTGGAGGGAGGATGTCAATCCCAGCTGGATCGGGATGCCGGGGGCAAAAACGGGCAGTGAGGGGGAGTTCGTCCCTGTGTAGGGGGGGGTCAGCTGCCTGCTGACAAAAGCCTAGGGCCGGGACTAGCCAGGGAGTTGGCCACTAGTACTCTTTTCCCCACCTGTGGTATCCGGTAGGGACTGAGGACCCTAAAGCTTCTTGGTTTTTGCCGTGTTCTAGTTCATCTTTTGGTTCATCCCATCAGGGGTCACCACAGCAAATCAGCCTTCACCAATCCACATAATTCTATACCAGATGCTCTTCTTGACACAACCCTGTATTTTATCCAGGCTGGTGTTCAGGGTTTGTTCCTGAGCTACCAGGATGAGCACTTTTCTAGCCATTGGTAGGACATGTGTGTCATTGCCTCTCATGGGTTATGAGGTATAAATATGTCCACACAAGTCTTTCTGTTTACACTGCTGTGGAGTTTGAGCTCTTCTCAAGCTCTTTGAGGCCTTTTCCTCTCATCAGTGTTGGCTGCTTTAGCCTACCAGTCACAAACAGCTGAAAAAGCTAGAGAAGAAAAAGATGGTAAAGTAATAAAAATGCAACAACTGCAAATCACATCAGCACCCGGAGCACGGGCCTCCCCCAGGATACATTCATAAATATGTGAGGAGCAGCGCCGGCCGCCACGACGCCGTACAGTCCGGCAGTGATGGATACTGGGGGTGAAAGGGGCCTTGTGAGAGCAGCATGTAAAGGATCACTGAGCTGGAGTTAGTAACACGCCATTAACCGGCTCGTCAGGATGTTCACAGACTCAGAGGAGGCGGAGAGCTCAGCTCGTTGGGAAATCAATATCTGGAGCACATCAGTGTGTGAGAGAGGCCAGAGAAAAGATGACTGTTAAATGTGTTACACAACTAACACACCGCTCTTTCAGATAGTCCAGTCTGTCTGGATGACACACATGTTACTGATCTGTTTAAAGCATCTCTATATAGCACACGACACAATAGAGAAGCTGCTTCACATCGACCTAACGCTGAAGTTCCTGTTTTTTCTTACATTTATTCTGAAATGTTATTGAAGGCGATGATACTCCAAAGATATGACCATATTTAAAATAAAACTGTACTAATTCTCTTTCACAGAGTGGTCATCCTCACTCTGTTGAAATTGGCAGAATTTCAGCTTTTAGTCCAAACAAAAGACATCAGCTCATCCCTGCTGGGCTGTTTCTCATTTTGCTTTATCACCTTTTGGAAAAGTTTTTTTTGGTTTTTTCTTTTGTAAAACATGATGAATTGATGGCAAATGACCCAAAAACATAAACAAAGGTAAACATAAACAAACTTAGAAACAAAAGCCAATTAGCAGAAGACCAGAGACTTAAATACACTGAGGGTGATGACTGAGATGAAGACAGCTGTGAGGAATCAGCAAATGAAACCAGCTGAGACTGTGGCAGCCAAGAACAAGCCTGAAGCAAAAGAAGCAAGAAAACCCAAACCAAAGGGCTCCATCCTCACTTCTTTATTTGCAGATCTGTGGATTCATTCCATTCATGAATCAAGATCAAAGATTCCATTCATCGTTTTTCTGTTTTCATGATTTCTATATATGTGTCTATTTATTAAAAATAACATGAATTTAATCTCCATCATTTCAACCTTTTTTAGAACAGAAGATCAGAATCAATTAAACAGATAAAAACAAAAATTTAGAAAAAAAGAAACTGAATGTTTCACTGTAAACAATGTCATGCTAAAAAGTTTTTCTGCCAAATTCCTGGTTAATTTCCTTGGTAAACAAAAACATAAACATCCCTGTTGTTTTGGATCATTGAAAAACAAATCCTGAACAGGTTCTCCACGGTTTTCCATCCTCAATGTTCTGTTGACTGCAGTTCCAGTGGATCCAAGACCAGAATATTGTAAATGAAGACACAGCAGCACCTCGATAGAAATAGAACAACTAGAAAACACTCACAGTCCTTCGATCTGAACTGAGTACCGTGTTTCCAACAGAGTTTCAAGAACTTTTTATCTTCAGTGGAAACACCACAACACTTTAGATGAATATTTTGCAGACACGTTTCGGTACGGCTTCTTCTCCATGCTAGCAGACGTCACATGATGCCACCTCATTACTCGCCAGATTTTTGAAACATTCTTGATTTCCTATTCACCATATTTTATAAACCATATTGTTTTTTTAAAAACATTTTTTTTTCTGAATGTTTTCCGTAAACTGAAAGTCAGTCTCATTTTTTTATTCATGAAAAGCACTTGATTGAGTTTTATTTTGAAAATGTGAGCCTTCTCTGACACTTTACTTTGAAGATTTTTTTTAGTTGATAATGACAGATGTTGCATTGGTTTAGTTTATATTGTTAAAATAAAACATTATTCTGCATTTAAGAACAATAATTGCACTGTCTGAAGTGGATTTCAACTGAACTTTACAATTTTCATAAAAATTGCACATCAACAATCTTGAATGTCGCAAATATTCATAATCACATTTTAGGAACTGGCAGAAGCCATCTCCAGAGTAATGACTGCACTCAATCTCCCATCAACCCCAGCGCTCAGTGTCTGGATGCCTCCCACCTGACTCTCATCAGCTAATCAGCTACAGGGAACTTGAGCCCTGCTCAGGGCCTCGTTCAGTATTTGTGCCGTCCAGCCTGCATACTGAGCGGCTTATCATGAGCTGACCACCTGTTTACATGACCCTGCTTCCTATCTGCCTCTTTGCCGCCTGCCCTGACCTTTGTCTGGACTTTGACCCATGTTTTTGATGCACAGATAAGATAATGGGATGAAGCATACGGAGTGGCTCAGCCTCCCCTGATTGCCTGACCCTGCTTCCCATTTCTTTGTCACCTCCCTGACCTTTGCCTGGATTCTGACTGATTAGCTTTGTGGGCTTTTGGCAGAGCGTTGCTCCTGTCTGGATCAATAAACCTGCTGCAAGTGGAACCAGGTGTCTGTCACTTAGTGACAGCTTTCTTTGCACAGATTAATTTTTTTCATACAAATTGTCAAAATGTAAAAGCTTTTTGAAAGTTTGTTGAAATTCCTGAACTCCATTAAGGTCCCACTCCTATCATCATCTTTTTTCAAAGTGTTCCCAGTGTTTTGTTTTCACTATGATGAAGTTGTTTTCAGCCAAAATAAAAAAAATAAAAAAAGCTATCAGTTTCTGCAGAGTGGCAGGAGTTCTTTGGATATTCACCTCTGAGTTGTGGGGGGAACTGTTGCCGCATGTTAAGCCCGCCCCCTTTTCCCCTCTCCACTGCAGAGAGCTTAGAGTAGGAAGCTTTTGGTCCACCAGCATCATTTCTCTGTCACAAATATGATCTTTTTCTAAGTTTTCGTCTGCTCCTGATTCACAACAATGTACATAAAATACTCAGTTTGATTTAATTTCTATATGTGTGTCCTCCATCAACAGAAAAATGCCCAGAGAACATGTAAAAAACACAGTTTTCATCAGAGTGGGTCTGTGAGTTGATGGTGAGCCTGAACCCGTCGTCTGGTCTCTGCATTAGAAACCTTTTTTACATTCATAATTGGTGCTAATGTCTCAGCAGCTCGATTGTCAGACATTGACATCTAAGCCTTGAAATGAAGACACCAGAGAGCTCCCGGCAGATTCCTCTGTTAGAGAAAAGTCTGTTTCTTCTGAGGAGCTGGGGCAAAACAAATGTGTGTCTACAAGAGTCTGTCTGCTCCGTTCGGGTGGCTGCTTTTGCATCAGATTTTGTTTACACAAGCTGTTGCTCCCATGTGGCATTGCATCTTGTGTTAAAGCTTCCAGGAAAAACTCGGTGCACTTCCAAATGAGCAAACGTGCACTGACAACTCCACAGCTCTTTTCAGCAGAGACACACGAAACAAAGGCGCTTTCCTGACGCCAGAGATGGCCCATCTCTGCCAAGATCAGCGTCAGGCTGCCATTTCTCTCATTCAGAGAGTCGCCGCGGCTCCCGGCTATATGAAAACCTCACATAACAATAATACTCGGTCAGGCAGAAATCCAGGATTCAATATGGAAGAAAAATGAGCAATTCTTTTGCAAGAGTGAATAGTCCAGGTTCCTGAACGTGACTCGCCTGCATAATTTCCTGCTCCTGTTTCCCAGATTAATTGACAGTAACACACAGAGGCCTCCCAAGTTCTTCATGCAATCTGAAATACGTGACGTGAAATGAGACATTTACATAGATTGTCATTGTCATACAAGAGCAGTCACAAGGGGCAGCTTAATGAGAACATCAGAGAAATGCACCCAAGGCTGGAGATGGTGGAGAAATGAGGCATTAAAATGATATGACATCCCACGGGTAACGAGAGGAAAAGACGGCGCTCTTTCTGCCCTGTGAGTAACACAAGGACACTTTGCTCTGATCCTGAAACTCCCCCTTCATCTCCTCCTCATCTGCTCCCACATTCCCTGCATGAGTCCACTCAGACGGTCCTGCTGCAGAGGAAAGGGCAGCCGCCACGTTTTCATTTTGAAAAAGTCCAATACAGTAGAGGATCAAGACGGTTCGGATCTTTGAAGAGACGATCACTGATATGGATTATTCTGGGACGTTTTTTACTGTTCAAAAGCTGACATCATAGATCCAGGAGGTTTAACATGAAACAGATTTAGATGGAACTCGCTTCACTTTAAGGGAGGTTACGATCAGCTTCAGCTTTGAAGCCTTGAGTTCCCACTGTTTAATGCTGGAGTAATAAAAACTGACTCCTCTGAGGAGCAAACACTGTACACCTGCAATGGACAGATGCGCCCATCGTCCAAGCTCCACGATGGACGGACGGACAGACGGATTTTTCAACCCCCCCAAATCCGGCAGAGTGCACAAGGAGCTCACTAGTGCTGTTCCCGTGATACGTGCACGCTCCTCCCTGCAGCCCGACTGTTAGAAATGAGACAATCAGAGTGTAGTTTGTGTGGAGGTCCTTATGTATCACGTGCACACCCCATGCATATGGCATTCATGGAGTAAGGAGTCACTGCTCACAACATACTAACAACCAGATTGTGGTGCAAGGACATTGTGTGTCAGCATCACTCGTATGTTGTTTGTGTATGTGACCTCCAACATCCTTCCAAATACTTCACGGTGCACTTTCCACACACACAACAGCACATGGCTCTTGATGGTTGCATGTTTACACACATTTTTGCAGAAAGGTTAAGCTTCATCTTACCTCATTTATTCCTTTTATTTGGTCAGTGACCTCTGACATCTTTGCTTTTCTTCTTCTTTGGTAGAACAGAGATTGGTCTCATCCTGGGGGCCTGTTGGAGTCCTGTTTTTAAACCTAATGGATAATGCTGATCACATCTAATTCATTCAAAATGACGCAGTATTACATTTCACTTGAATGTTTTCACTTGAACTAAAAGTCGTTCAATTAAACTTTGTGAATAATTCTGAATCTCTTTAATGTCCTCTTTAAAGTGTGAAAACCAAAGAGTCTGAAGAGCTTTAGAATCCTGACGTGTTGTAACTGACAGAGCACAGAGGGAAAAGCTGCTTTCTTCCTAAAACCGTGCTGTTTTACGGCAGCATGTCTTCCCTGAAGCGTGCTTAAACTGTGTTAATGCAGGAGGAAATGTGTGCGTTTGTGCGCTGCCAGCATACACATTCATGCATAGTAAACGTGTTTGCCATGTGTCACGCTTTGAAGATTGAGCACAGACTGTATAATTGACTTGCCAGTCGCCATGACCTGAATATGACAAAGTGGTATTACCATGCAGCTCATATGTAGCCTGTGTTGGCAGAGCCTAAATGAATGCGGTGCAGCCTGAGACCGCCGCTGAAGGCATGGCTCATACTGACTTATGTAAATAGAACCGCAGCTAAAACCCTCCATTTGAGCGGGAACAGTTTACATTAAAGAGTCATCCAGGAGAAGAGCACATCCCACCTGTCAGAAGAAAAAAGATGAAGGTAAAGATGGTCAATAAATATTTCATAAGCTTTATGTTTGCATTTTCAAGGGAAGTCTGTGCTAAGAAACTGTTTCCAGTCACAAACCTGGAACAAAGGTCCCTCCTCTTCTTATAAAGTCTGATGGAGCAGAGCGTTTCCACCCTGAAACACAAAAAATGTTCCATCCAAAATATACACGTCAAACACAGTGACACCTTGCATGTCGGTGGATCGGTGTGTTGTGTAAATGTGTTGTCTTTTGGTCAAACGTCCCTCTTGGATTTCTGGTCAGAAATGTCCACCTTGGTTACATCACACCCCCACATATGACCCTGCTGTGGGGGGGTGTCATTTTTAATGTATTTATTTCTAAACCTAGATGTTTTCTTTGTATGAATTAAGAGTTCAGTCTTCCTGCAGATTTACAGGCCTTTTTATAGTTTTGTGTTCTTTTTTCTTAGATGGAGCATCAGTCTGATTCTCAGATTGTTTTTTTCCTTCTCTTTGCCGTTTTGGTTTTGTAAACTTTAATGATAAAAAGCAAAAGTAGAACTTTAAAAAACAGCTCTATTCAGTGAAAAACATACAATAATAGTTTGGCTTTCGCTTCTTAAAAATCTAGCTTTAAAATCTCAGGATTCCCATTAGCGCTTCTTCTTTGTGCGTCAGGTCGTTTTTAGGTTTTTTTTCTTTGTGAAAACTGAAATGAAAGACAAATATTGAAAAAGTCACATGGAGATGGGAAACATTTAACTTTCCTTTTATGAATTGAAATGGTCTCTACTATTATTCAGTCTAAAGCCTTACTTTATGGCATTTAAGGATCATTTTGCTCAGACTCCTCTAATGTGGGAAGTTACAGCCCCTTCCAGGCTCCGTGTTCAGTTCTGACAGGACGGTGTTTTCTGTTTAGGGAAAAACCATGAAATATGCATGAATTTAAAGCTGCATTTTTGTACTTTTTGTGTAAGGACTGCTGTCAAAGATGTTGGTTCCATTCACTTTGGTTTTGTTTAGGATTCCAGTAAAGGGTTCAGGGTTTGTTCCTCAGTCACACCAGACGATCATCCTCAGCTCAATGTATTAAGAGTTTGGTGTTCAGGTCAAGTCTGGGAAGTCATCAACAGGAGGTGGATGCTTTCTGTTCCAGAAAGTTTAAATCACTTAAATTCATCAACTTCAATCAACTCAAAACCTGTTTAGTTAGAGTATGTCTGTTGCAGCACAGGCAGCAGGAGTTGGATTGATCAAACTCCTCCTATGTAATCCAGAATTGCGTGCACACTGAATAAACCCCCTTTCAACTGATCACTGAAATCACGTTTTTATGTTGTGCTTTTATGTAATAAGTTGAATGTGTTTTACTGTATGCTTTGCTTTGCTCTATTATTGGTAAATGTGGTTGCCCCCGGGGTGAATTGACTGAATAAATGAAATGAAAGTAACCAAAAGGGGAAAAGGCTCATTATATGATCTGGTTATGAAGAATCAATTAGTTTTATGGCTTTACTTCTTACAGATTAGAGATTTGGTTAGAGTAGATGGGTAGAAATGAGTAATATGAAAAGGTAAAAAACTCAACATGTTCTCATACATTTTCCTGAAACCTGCTTTTCTGTAAAATTCCTTTTTGATAACATTCAGAGTTTATTAGGCAGAGAACTGGAACTGTTTCAGCATTGTGCTGCATGAACATCTTTCTATGGTGTCCTGCTTGACCATCACGAAGTCTCAGAAAAACCAGCAGCAATCTTAGGATGGCTTCTTAACTTCATCAAGTTTGAGTTCCTGCCACCAATCGAGGTCCCTGCTGGTTTTGAACCCTCTAACTTCATTCATGACAGCCTGAATATCCCACAAAGACTTGAAGTCATCAGAGAGAGGTCTGAGTGACTGCTTTCTAATGTTTACCTCCTGCAGACGCTTCAGTCCGTCAGCTGCAGGAGAACACTCCAAATTAGTTGTAAAGCCCACAAGTGAGTCTTGAGTTCTCATATAGTTTGGGTCATTTTAAAGAAAACCACCAAACGTTTCCTGGTTCTGCGAGTTAAGAATCGTGTTTTGTTGTGCTGTTGCGTCTCTGTTTTCTCAACTGCATGCATGCCTCGACATCAGGAGGACATGACCCCAGAACCTTCACCTGAGTCCCCCATGAGCTGTAATGTTGTTACTACATCCATTACTTCCCATTATGTTTTGACAGCTGGGGCGTTGGTATCAGCGCAGAGAATCAGGTCAGCGGCCTCCTCTCCTTGTTAGCTCCCGTGTTTGCCTCCAGCTGCAGGTTCTGACCTCTCCTGTATCGCTCGTGTTTGTTGAAGGGTATGACCGAGCTGGAGACCTACTTTAATGTAAACGGGCTGCTTTCAAACAACTGAAGCAACTTTTTTAGAGCACACCACTGGACTTTGATGTCTGAGTAATTTCAGTATTGATCTGGATTTATTTTCCTCTCAAATGTTTGGTTTGATTGCTTTATTACCAAATCTAGATAAATTCCACTGTTCTGCATAATGTCTTTTGTTCTTAATGCTTCTGTCCAAATCTTTTGGAGGTGAACTGCAACAGCTGGCACGTAGCTAAGATGAGGTAAAAAGAAAAGAAAAATAGGAGTTAAAATGTTCATTATGTTTAAAGAAAGATGTCTGACAGCGTTGGACGATTTTCCTTTGCAGAGCCAGAGACCGGGAGACCTGAGGAAGTCCTTCCAGCCAGAGTTCCTCTTTACTGAGAGCTGTCGCTGCGTTTCTCCTGTCAGGCTGTTGACAACACTGCAGAAAAGATGCATGGCTGGAGGGAGAGATCATCTAAACAGAGCATCCGTATGGAGCACCGGAGTCTGTCTGCTGAGGGGATTTCACAGCCGTGATGTCATCAGAATGATGCTATCATTTAATTGCAAAACTGCAAACTCAATCAGCCAGACCATCATGTTACCATAGAGAACTGGACTGAGCGTGACCACCTCGTAGAAAATCGTTTACTTCCAGCTCCAACCAAGTGAAGTCAATTCAGTCGACATTTTTTCGCTACACGGAGACTGCCATGTTGGAGCCAGACGTCGTCAGTAAGCAGTGATGGGGGGAGTCACTCAGTCCAGTTCTCTGTATACTGTCAATGGTGGTACCATTTCAGTCCCTTGGTATTTTCCTTCAGTTGTGCACTCCAGCCTTCGGGCTCAAAGGCGGAGCGGCTAAACCGTAGCTATTTGGTAGAATGGCTGTGTTTGGGATATCCAGGCAGATCATTTCACTGATCCTTTTATTAGATTCTAGGTAATCCAAAAGGTATTTTCTAAAGCAAAAATGAAATGATATGCTGCTAACATTAGCGGAAGCATTTTAGATCTGATAGAGAACACAACTGTTACCCCAAAAAAGCCTCTACTGCCATCTACTGTTGGACAGTGTAACAGATCTCAGTTAGAGGTCTTGTTCAGAAGGGCCTCTGGACATTTGACTCCATCCATTCATCCATCCATCTTCTGAACCTACTGAATCCCTTCAGGGTCACTGGGTTGCTGGAGCCTATCCTGGTTACTTTTGAGCAAAGGCGGGGTACACTCTGGACAGGTCACCAGTCTTTTCCACACATGCACTCCCACCTAGAAGTAATTTAAAATCACCAGTGAACCCCTGAATCATTTCTGGAGGGCGGGAGGAAACCAGAGAAAACCCACACATGAACCAGGAGAACATCTAAATCCACTCGGAAAAAGCTAACCAGGTTTCAAACCAGGACCTTTTCACTGTGATGCCTGAGTGCTAACCACTACACCACCGTGCAGCCCATTCAGTTTTTCCATTTCTGTCGAGAGAAAACAACATTTGGTATACAGAACAGGGGAAAACGTTTCCGGTTCAGAGTTCAATTTAGTTTGTCAGACTTGACTCTTGTCTTTTTCTGGTCCTTTTGAAGTTGGCTGCAGAGGAAATGAAATGAAAAACAATCATCTTTTAATCTTATTTATGAGCAATCCCATTTCAAATGTAAAACTTCAACATCCTGGTGTGATTAGTTTCAAACATAATATCAGTGAAAGAAGTCAGGAGGATTTTTTTAACCTCTGCTGTGCTTTTGTTTTTGTCTTTACTTCAGCTGATTTAAATAACACAAAGCCAGAATGGAAAATTCCACCTTAAAATCTTCCTGTTTCCTCAGTAAATGTCTGCTTTGGCTGGAAGTGATGAACTATCGCTGAGCTAATCAATTCTGTTTAGCTATGCTCGCCTCTGGAGAAGCAGAGGAAGAGGACTGATGGATTTTAGAGTTCTTCAGCCCAAGGTTACTGTTAGCAGCTTTGTACTTCAGAGGTAGAGCCGCTGGAGCAGAGTTCCCCACAAAGAGCCGAAAAACCCAAAGAAAAGTCAGAAAAGTCACTGAACAAAAGATCAAAACGGAAAAAATAACTTTAGAAATGCAAAACCTTGATAACTTTTGTGACCACTGAAAGAAATCAAAGTACACATGAAAACTGCTGCGAGCAAACCAACACTTTGGAAATATTCCTCCTTAAATCTATTTGTTCCTATGTTTGTCCAACAGGACTTGTAGTGTGGTTGCTATGGAGACCAGAATTCTTCCAGTAAGAATTTAAAAAGTTTCCACCCATCTCTATTCTTGGTTTGGTTGTAAATCAGTCTATTTGTAATAGTCTGTCGTGTTATCCTAGTCCTAAGAGGAGGAGCCCTAATAATCAAACTTCTACTACCAAGCTTGCTATTTCAACTGAAAACTTTGATTCTTCAAACCAAACTTATCAGATCTTTGAGTCCAGGTTTTTTCAGGATGATGCTGACCTAAAATGTAAAAGAAGCAAACAGAAAATGTTGCTGTTGTCTCCTTAACCTCTGATTTAGGGTTCATTCAGACTGGAAAAGATGGAGTCCACTTGATCCGGATCGAGTCCTAACCATTGCGTTTGGTCTCTGTTCAGACGGGCGTCTACCAAAGAGTTCTGTTTTGAACCAAAGCTCATCAACAAAATAATGTGACTAAAGATCTCTTCAGTCATTGGCCAGGAATTACGAGGGCGGGGCAAAGCAAAGAGAGAATAGTGGAGGTCCTGTGCTTTCAATCCTTTTTGGGATAGATTCAAACAATATATTTCTCTGATCAATTTCGAACGTCTGTATCGAGGTCAGATACAACCCTTTTTACTTTGGTACGGTGGAGGCATGCTGTAAGGCGGTTCCTGAGGAGACGATGGCTAAGAAGATACTCTGACAAGTGTTTATGACAGAGTATCAGGAAAACAGTGAGAGGCAATGTGTATCACGTTAAAAGATGTTGCTGTGAGCCTGCATTCATCAAACCACATTTAAATGAGTTGCTGTTGCATTGGTTCTCTCTGTTTACATCTCGGACAGCCCGTCTACGGTGGCTGATTTGGTTCAGTGAGCACGGAGCCTATTCACATGATGAAAACTCAGAGCGAACTAAAGCTCAGTCTCATTGGAAACTAACAGAGGTCACCTTAGAAGTTAGGTCCAAGAGAGGTTCCTGGTCCTGACAGAAAATGTTTTCCAGATTATTTAAATGAACCAGAGTTTCTTTCCTTAATTATCAAGAAAACTCCTTCAGAATTTGGTTCTTATATCTTATGTATCTTCTTAGAGTAAAATGTCTTTTCCAGGGATATTTTCTACTTTGGCTTGAAGATGTTTGTTTATGTGTGCTTTTTATGTCCTATTTCACTTTCTTTCCTGTGATCTCAAATTGCCTGCACGCAGATGGATGGTTCCAGAAGAAAAGGAGTCTTGTCAAGTTTCCTGATAAATGACAGAGTCACCAACAGGAGCAGCAGCTTTACAGTGTGTTCTATTATACTTCAGCCTTGTATGAGACTAATGTGCGACTCAAAGCAACACCTTACCCGAGAGATGTAGCACTTCATCTCCTGCCAGTTAATCTCTCCCTGTTGGCCTGAAGTCTTTGTCGACATCTGTTAATGTTCACAGCTGTTCCTGGGGCAGTGAACGCACCGCCGTCAAACGCAGCTCCACATCTCCACCATGTGGACGTTTCACTGTGATGCACAGAATCATTGCACGTTGTTGAGCTTTGATTAATTCTTAAATACTCAGAAAACTGAATGAGCTGCATAAAATCTGCTTTTCATAAAGTGTTTAGTTTAATCACATCCTACTGCTTGACTGCTCCTTGTAATGTTTTGGTACCTCCCTGCTCATTTGTCTTAACCTAATAAACCTAATTATCAAACAAAAAGAGGGCAAGCAAAATAGAGTTTTGTTTTCCATGGATGATTCATTTCATGAAGTTTAGTAGTTTGTGTTGCCAGCAGCAGCAGCAGCAGCTGTGTGGAAAGTATTTGCTCCTGTGAGTGATTCTCATGTCTGTGGAAGAATTTGATGATTTTTCTTTGTGGAATTGATGAATTCAGACACATCGGAGCATTTTCCCGCACGA
Organism: Oryzias celebensis; assembly: GCA_014656515.1. Taxonomy (NCBI): domain Eukaryota; kingdom Metazoa; phylum Chordata; class Actinopteri; order Beloniformes; family Adrianichthyidae; genus Oryzias; species Oryzias celebensis. Next base: position 25,955,488 of record BNCR01000013.1, read on the forward strand.
ACAGCTGAGAAAATGAAACTGAATCCGCAAAACATTTAGAAGTTTTCCTCCAATGTTCCTCTGTGTTCTTGTTGTTCAGCAGGGACCTGGATCCATGTTTGTCCAAAAGTCTCTTTCTGAACTCTGACCTGAGCTGTCCAGTGAGGCCTGGAGGCCTTTCAGGGCCTCCTGGATGAGTCCTCCTGGAGTTCTTGGACTCTTGTTGGTCGCGCTCTCCTGTGAAAGTTCTCTCCATGTGTGGATGATGGATCTCATATGGTTCTCTGGGGTCCTAAAGCTGTAGACGTTTTTGATTGAAACCTGAACTTTTTGTCATCTGTTTCTTTAAATGATTTCAGATCTCTGTCAAACAGCTTCTGTTATTTGACAGGAGGAATGATTTTATACAAAACAAAAAGGCAGAAAGTTTTCAACTTTTATTTATACCTTTTACTTTTGTGTCATAAGAGAAATCAGTTCTGACAACTGCAGATCAGATTTCTGAAAATGCACATTTTTTCAAATTGTATTAAAACCTACAATTTGTTTTCAAATAATTTGTCGTTTCATGAATAATCAGCACAAAATCAGTAAAACATGAAAAAAATCAAGTAAAACATTTGCTACAAGTCAGCTAACATTTGTCTTTCAAAACTCATTTAACCTACAACCTCACAATAGTGGTGGCTGTAGCTTCACACAGCAGCATTTTACCACAAAAATGATTTTATCTTATAAAAGAAGCTCATTATGTAAAAAAATGAAGTGATAGAAAGAGCAAAAGGTCACGGTTTGGTCCTGCAGAAATATTCGCACAACTGACAGACCCGAGCAGGACCGACGGACCCGAGCAGGTCTGATGAGGTGAAACAGGGATTTTTTGTTGCAACATTTTCTCTGGAAGTGGACTGGCTGTCAAAGTTAAACCAGAGAGAAAAGCTTTAAATGAATCTGGAGCAGCGTAATGAGCTCGTCTGAGCAGAAAGGAGAGAAAAAGTCTGTCAGGAAAACAAAGACGTGGCCTAAATCCATCACTTTGAGGTAAGTTTGGCTTGAGTTAAGAGACAAATGCAATGATCTCATACCATCATTTCAGAGTAAGAATGATGAAAATCAAAGAGAGGATTCCAGTGAAAACTAGCCCTGGAGTTCTTCTCCTCTCTACACTCCTCAGGTGCAGAAATGTGCTCCTGGGCTGAGCTGTGCTCGTCTCATTGTTACAGGCTGCTCTCATGACACTCTGCCGCCTTGGTGTCTCCTCTCTGCCGACACACGCTGACCTCTGATAGCCAGGCCTGATTTTCAGTCTCTGAACACATTGTCTGCACAGCCTCCGCATCGTCAGGTCCGGCATTCTCCTCCGCAGACACTCTGCAGTTGAGGATGAGTGGCGGCAGGGGGATGCTGCGGGCCAGCTCCTCCATGTGGCGGGCGAACTCCATGGTCTTAAACTGCGTGACTTTGGCGAGCTCCTGAGTCTTGGCTGATGTGATGATGGGGATTCTCTTGGCGATGTCAAAGGCCCTCTGCAGCTTCTCTGCACCCTCTGTGCGGAAGAACTCGTTGATAACCTTCTCAGTCTCCTTCAGGTGGCTGCTGACCATGCACACCCGCGTCACGTTCAGGATGATGGTGATAGAGAAGGCCACCAGGCATACGGTGACAAAGTACACCCCCAGCCCGCTGTCAGTGTAGGCCACGCGGAGCGTGACTGTGTAGTTTCTGGCAGGAACCACGCCACTGGAAGCCACGCAGGTGTAGCGGCCGCGGTCCTCGAAAGAGACAACTGTGATGTTGAGGACGCCCTTCTCCTGGATCTGCCATTTCCCTCCTGAAACCAAAGCAAAAGCAGAAAATACTCAGACATTTCTGCTCTTATGATCATCTAGTTACCTTTCTATAACGGTCTAAACGTGTCGGAAGATATTTCAGGAACCACAGTCAGGATAAGACCTTAAGCTAAAGGTGAGCAAACTGCTAACGGTACACAACGGTACACTGTTTAATCTGGTCTGTCAAACTGGAAACAAGTCTATTGATAATCCTTAATGTTTTATTTTCCCTGTAATGCTGGTGTCCAACCACAGATGGTAACAAACTGACATTTGTTCAGGTGCAGAAAGTTATTCTGCATTTGTGTGATGTTGGAAGATTTGTTGTTTTTCTGACATTAACAGTGATTACAGAAAGTATTCAGATCCCCTTTAATTCTTCACTCTTTGTTATATTGCAGCCATTTGCTAAAATCATTCGAGTTCATTTTTTTCCTCATTAATGCACACACAGCACCCCATATTGATAAAAACACAGAATTGTTAACGTTTTGGCAGATTTATTAAAAAAGAAAAACTGAAACATCACATGATCCTAAGTATCAACCCACTGCTAGAATTGGTAAGAAAATAGGAAGCTCCGGTGCCTGTCTTAATTCCAACTGCATTTGTTTTGTTGAGATCAAACTGTCATTTTTACTAAAGGCTTGAGGTACTGAGTCTGATTTACCTAATTAACCTAATTAAAAAACCTAATTAAAAAAGCAAAAAGCCTCCACAGAAATAGACAGCAGTAATTGGGATCTGGAGGAGATTCACTGATTGAACAGAAGATTACAGTTGTTTTTAATGAGTTCTTGCAGATTAAATTCATGTCATAAAACTTTACATAGAAGCTTGAATAAATGAAACAGTTCTGAAAATGGCCTGACAGCAAAATGCAAGAGGTGTGCGCTGCACACAGTTTAAAGGTGGGACGCTCAGGCCATCGCACGGCCTGCTCTGCCCTGATGAACGCCGCTGATGTCCTCACAAAAGCATGAAGGGTACAGGAGGGGCTTGCAGAGAAAGAAAACATAAAAGCATTCTCCAAAGTAAACGTCAGAGGACAGAAGGAAACGATTTCAGCTTCAATGATCTGGTTTCATGTCAGCCACCAATTCACCCAAAAACAACGATCATAAAAAAGCCTTTGTCCCAAAAATCTTTGTCTCATTTCAAAATAGAAGCAGAAGGTTCTCTTTGTCACTTGTTGCTGCATCAGCGTCTCTTTGAAACAATGATTGCAGACGATTGTGGGTAAAAGTGTTTGCGCCTGCAGCAGTCCTGCTGCACCTTCACTAAATTCTTCCATTTCCATCTGCTTTTTCCAGCGTTTTGCCAGAACTGCCCACATTACGTATTTATTAATTTGACCAGTTTAAAATGTGCTAACGAGTCACTAAATCATTTCTGACGCAAACCTTTAGGAAATCAGCAGCACTGGCTTTCATGAATGAAAACAAATCTGTTGCACAAATGCAAAGAAAAAGACTGAAGTTGGTGAAAATTCCTCCTTTAGTTAAAACGGCTCGTAGAGTGACTTTAGTTACTTTTGAGGCAGCTTTTGTCCTGTTGTCCATTTCTAAAAAATGACGTATGAATGAATATTTTTGTAATTTGTTTTGACACAGAGCAACATTTGGACTGAAAATCCACAGCCCCCGTTATCAGCATGCCAAACAAAGAACTGATCTTTACTCTAATCAGATGAAGTCTCAACCCTAACCCTATTTTTCCGCTGGGATGCTACGGAGCGGCGCTGGCCAACAGAGCCTGTTTTCCAGATCTTTCTGACTGCTTGTTGGAGACAACTGAAATCAGGTGTTCAGTCAGTCAGGATGTGGCGTCACTGGAGTCAGCTAATCAGCAGCGAGCTGGTCCGGGAGAACAGGGAAGCAGGCGGTCTTGATGCTCTTAAGGGGTTCGAGATAAAAACACCTTTCAAAGTAAAAGCAGCCCCCAGCTGGTTTCAAACTCCTTCCTACCTGCTGTGTTTAAAAGCAGAGCTCCTTTGGAGTTGTACCACGTGACCTCGCTGTGGAATTCGCTCACATTACAGACAATGAGCACACTGGACCCCTCCTTCGCCACGACGTCCAGCGCAGAGGGGATGGCGAGCGATGGCACAGGGAACACGGCGGCCTCTGAGTCGTTGACAGCAACCTCTGCTGCCCCACCAGCCAGCAGCAGAGCTGCGAGCAGCAGCTGAGACAGGTGAAAGGTCAGCGGTGATGACATGAGGACAGGCTCTACAGCATCATGGAGACCAGATTAACCTGCTGGACTGGAAACGAGAAATCCTTTCAAACCTTTTCTTTCTATAAGGATTTCAGCTGAGTCATGAAAACTGTTCAAAAGTTATGCTCAACCAGAAGAATCAAGTCTTTTTGTCACTAATAAAGTACAAGAAGTCCAGATAAAGAGCTGATCTGTCTTAGTTCCCACGGTGCTCCATGACAGATGTGGGATTTTCCTGTTAAATTCAGTTATTACTGATGGAGTAAGGAGGTCATTTCCTCTGAAAGGATGACCAACGTGACAGCAATGCTCAGTAAAAAGTACCAACGCGCTGCTTTCCAGCAATAACACCTCCTGTCCTCTGTCTTTATTGGTCATATGAACACAATAAAACTGAACTAAACATTGTCATCATCCTGTTCGTTATTCACACAGTTTATTCTTACCTTAAAGTCTTTACACTCTCATCAACGAACGGAATAAAACAGGAGTCCCAACAGCAAAGTGCATTCCTGTCCGTGAACGAGACAAACAGGATCCTCCTGAACACGAGCTTCCGGTGTCAGGTGAGGCGGAAGGGGCGTGTTTTCAACGTCACAGGTAAACGCAGGTAAACGCAGGTCGGAACCGTAAGGTTAAAGTCGCGTAGAAATGTGGTCCATTAAAAAGTAAAAGTAAAACCGGTGTGTTTTAAAAAAAAACAGCGCCTTAACACAGATTTAATAATAAAAAAAGTCTGATTTTTACCATTGACTGTAAAAGAGAACTGGACTGAGCGGCTCCTCCATCCTGACGTTCCAAACAGGAAGTACTGCTGGCTCCAAGAAGCCAGAATCTCACTCTAGACAAATAAACAGTTGGTACTGTCATTCTATTGGTCAGAATAACCAGTTTTGCTTTGATACCTTTTCTCCTTTTTTTTTCCAAAATATTTTTTCTTTTTCTCAAATTATTCAAGTTATAAACTGACCAATCAGATGCCTCAGTGTAAGCATGTGGCGCCCGCTGGCCCCTACCTCAAACGTTTGATTGACAGGTTATCTAGAGCCGCTTTCAGTGAAGGGGTGTGGACTTCCAACAAGCTCACTCCTGATTGGCGACTGTAGGTGTCATCAGTCTCAGAATGGTGGCGCCAATATAGCAGAAGACCAGTGACTGAATTGACTTAATTTTGCTTGAACCGGAGCTAAGGCATCTTTCATGAGTGAGGACAGGCGCTTCGTCCATCTCTATATACAGCACTGTCCATGTTTAATGTAGGATTTAGTGGGAGACAGAAGAGAGCAAAGAAACGTTAGAGAAAATTTGAGAACAATTCAGAAATCGCAAACAAACCTCAGACATCACGCTGGACGTCACGTGACTTTTTGGGCACAAGTTCTGAAAAGAAACTTTTACTAATGTTACATTTGAAAATTTGATTTGAATTTACAGCAAAGCGTTCTCTTCTCAGTTTTGCTGATTTTTATCAGTGCAAAGTTGCAAGCTGTTTTAGCGACGTCAATCTCTGTGCTGCGTCTCTTCCTCAGAATGCTTCCGTTTACTAAAGTTACATTTTATCTTTGATCGCAAGCAGATCTTTATTTCATAAAACTGGACTTGTTTTTCTGTAAAAGTTTGAGCTTTGAGTTTAAACAAGAGGGAAAAGTGTGAAAACGCTCGTGTCTGCCTGATACAGTAAACGCATGTCCAGTGGTGAGTTTTACTACCTTAAATCATCTGTAATCCTTCACAGATTTCACCTTTGTGGGTTCTTTTTAGGATGTAACCCCCACCATGAACAAGGGAAAACTTGAACCTGAAAATGGCATTATGTGGCACAAATCAGCTGGGAGCAGGGTAAGAACAGGCAATAGAACATGCTCAACAGATGGAGAACAGTCTATGTACTATTGATCACACAGAGTCTTAACTCCATCCTGAACTGAGCTTGAGGCTCTAACAGGCACAAGTCCTTTGTCCACTTAAAATGTCCAGATGCTCACAGAGGGGGCATCATGTCCACTGCTGATCCTTGCTCTGTGTCCAATGGCGTGTCTCTGTGTCTCAGCTCCGCGCCCTCCGTTGTTGTCCTACGACGAGGCTTTTGGGTTCCACCCACCACAACGGGGCTCTACTGCTGCTGGTGTTCCAACGATATGTTCTACCTCCTGAGATTTCTTATCCATAGCACATAATGATAGATATAACTATCCAAAGTCCTACCTTATCAGATAAGCCTACCTACTGTATATGAATGAACAAAGGAACCGTTTTGACGTTAGGCTGTAAACACAGCAGGGTAGGAAGGGTTCACGGGGGACTAGGACAGAATTTAGGGGCTAGGACACCCTCATGGAGGAGCCGTACAGACTCACAGAAGGGGTAGAACGGGTTTAAATGTGTACATACTATGTTCTCTTGTGTAGGTGGAGAGCGTACGGAACATTTGTGGCTGTCATTAATGAGCGGTATGAAGATAAACCAGAAGATCTGCCGCAGATCCCGGTCTACACTGCCTCTCTGTCCCTGCGCTGATTGTTTCAAAATCTGCTGTTGAACCGGAACCTGTTGAACTAAACAACACGAGCTCAGCGCAGAATATGATATTACGCTGGAACTGAACCACTCAGCCAAGGTGGAATTAATATTCCACGCCGCGCTGTCGTCGTTCGGTTACAAAAACATGAATCCAGAACTGGTCAGAAAGAACTGGAAAACATATGCAGGGTTGTGACTCTTGAAGACCATGCTAGCCCAGGTTTATGTAATGAACGTAGTTCCAAAGCAGAGAAAAGCAGCTTTCTGCTGCCATGCAACACTTTACAGAAGTGAAATACTGACATGATCAATGTAAACCGGCTGACGTCTTCAACTGAGAAGCAGCTGTCCATTGATGGCGCTGGTGGTGCTGGTCGCCTACGTGATCATTCAAGCACAGAAACATCCAACATTTCCCACATGGAAATGTTTCATTGCAGATCCTTTGGTTTGGCAGGATTTCTCTGTGTGCTCCAGTCTATTCTAAAGCTGTGGTGGACTCCTTCATGCCGTTCCTTTTGTTCTCGCCTGGTTACAGTTCAGGCCAACTCCCCGATCATTACCAACAGAGAAGACAAGTCATTTTCATTTAGCTTCAGTGTTGGAACATAAACAGTGCAGTGCAGTTGCAGTAAATGTTTTATAAGAGAGGACTAAAACCCATTTACTGGGCTAAACAGAACATGTACGATTCCAGTTTATTTTTCCAGAGAATTAACAGTTTTGTCTGAATGTTTATCATGTTTTTTTAATCACTTAAACAAAAAATAAATCCCCGTGTAGAAGCTGTGCTTTCAAACTGCCCAGACATTTACTTTCCAGTGACTGCTTTTTTTTTTTTGAGTTACATGTGCATAGCCAGGAAATCCAGCTGAGCCCTGGGGTTAGCAGCCTGTCGGACCCTGGCAAGCCTCAGGTCTCCTAGAAGCCTCTCCAGGCGGCGCTTACCTGTCCAGAGGATGAAAGCAGATAATGAGAGGCTGCTTTTTCATGCTTTTGTGCAAATGAACTGTTAATCCCATAACAACTAATAAAACTGCTGAATACACCAGGAAACGTTCAGATTGCCCAGCAGGGATGCAGCATCACAAAGTCCAATTTAAGAAAGTTGCTCTGTCTGTTCATGTTTGGTCTTTTGTGGGTCTCTTTCTCTAGCAGCTGTACTGCAGTCCTGACCATAAAAACCCAGACGCCAGAGCTGAAGCTTGGCTGCTCAGCTGGTGTTCATGTACGCCTCTGAGCTGATGTCATCTTCAAACAAAATCATAGCAACTTCCAGAAGATTTCAGATTCTCAGCAAACCCTTCTCTGTCTCCCGAGGATGGATGTTTTATGAAGAAACTAAAGTTCACTAAACAAATAAAGACAGAGTCGGGATCTCATCGCAGTGAGCAGGTCTGTCATCATAACCATCATCAATGCAAAAATACAAGCTTCTAAGAAGACGAGACAAGAGAAATGTCATAGAAAAGTCTTTCTGAAGTCAAACAAGTGCTTTAAATTCTAAAATCCCGCTACAATCATCTTTTTTAAAGCATCCCAGTGTTTTTTAGTACAGTGATATAGTTTTTAGCCAAAATCTGAAAACCTGCTGTTTTCTAGAAGATAGTTTCTGTAGAGCAGCAGGAGTTCATCAGAAATTCACCTCTGAGTTGTGGATGGGACCGTTGGCGTAGAGCAACTTTGCCCCCTTTCCTATCCCCACTGCTGAGAGTTCTCTGTTTACAGTCTCTCCTGCTAGCTTACAGCCCTTCACACCCCCAACCTAACATCAGCCGAGCAGCAAAAAACGGCGAGAAACATCAGAGCTGTCCAACCGTACAATTCTGATCCAGATTCCTGCTCAGACCAGGAAAACAAAGACGTTCATGGATCTGTTTGTCTGCATCAGACTGGGGCGGAGCAGGGAGGTTTGAGGCCCCCCAGCATATTTTTACTCCACAAATACCATCTTTTTCATATGGAATTTTATATCTGCTAGGTTTGAATAAAGAAACACTCAGAAATGCTTTTTAAACCTTAACTTTCTTATAAATGTCCTCCATCATCAGAAAAATTGTTAAAAACAAACATTTGCTCAGGGTGGGTCTTTAAAAACCCAGCAGTGAAACACTGGTTAACCAAACCCATGAAAGAGGCAAAATTATCCATTTCAACTCTTAAGTTTTGTCTTCTACATATTTAGCTGATGATTTAAAGTGTTTATGATATAAAGTTCTTTTTTACTTTTAAAGCATTGCTTCCACCTGTTGAGTGCATTTCATAACTGTTTCTAGTGTGATGATCACTGGTGGAACACCCACATTTGTGCAGGCGTGGCAGCAGGTCTCTATAGACGGGTCGGTGTCTCGACAGAACCACCAGGAAGGACAGACAGAAGAGCAGCTCCACGGCCTCGTACTGAACGCTGCCCGTCTGAGCTTTATCCCCCAGAACCAACCCTAGAGGATAGAAGAGAACCTGAGCACAACGCCCTGACAGAGAGGCGAAGAGTCCAACATTCGGTTCTGGATTTATTCAGGCCATAAAAGACAAAGCCTTTAGAAATATGATGTATTCTAGAAAAATGTAATGTAACATGTATGACTGTGAATGTATGAAACTTACCTGGAATCACTAACGTTCCTCAGCCCTACATGGATTTTTCTAGATTTGTTGCTTTCATGGTTTTTTTTTTTTTTGCTCAAAAGAAATGACCATAAAACTACAAACGGATTGTGTCTTTGAGCACGGACAGAGGAAATCCTTGTTTTCTCTGAACAGTACCTCTGTTGCTGTGCCTGATGAGAGTGTTGGCGAAGTGCGCCATGTCCCAGATCATCTGCAGGAAGTAACTCGGGTTGTTAGCGACTGTCTGAGCGAAGGGTAAACTCTGAACACAGACATGGAACCTGGAAAAGCAGACAGAGAAGATGCTGTGTGTTAGCCGTCCAAAACAAAAGGATGAAACGTGCAACTGCACGTTCTGAGCAGGTAAACATCAAAACCCTTTTCATTTAAGCAGCAGATTTTCCCTTCAAGTCTCACTCCGATCATCTTAGACCTTTTCAAAACGTTCCCAGAGGTCTTTTCATGGTGATGATGCTGTTTTTAGCTAAAACTGTCAGTTTCTAGGACATATAGTAATGGAGTATACTTGTACAGCACTTTACTACCTTCCTTGAAGGCTCAAAGCGCTTTAAGGTCACACTCACACACTGAAGCCGGCCGCTGCCGAACACTGGCACCAACCGTCCACCAGAGGCAATGTGGGGTTCAGTGTTTTCCCCAAGGTCACTTCAACACATGGGCAGGCAAGGCAGGAATCAAACCTGCAATCTTCCGCCCTACCGCTGCATCACAGCCGCCCCACAATAGTTTCTGCAGAGCGGCGGGAGTTCATTAGAAATTCACCTCTGAGTTGTGAGCCAGACTGTTGGTGCAGAGTAAGCCTTTCCATCCTCCGTTTGTTTACACTCTCTCCTGCTAGCTTACAGCCCTTCACACCTCCAACCAAACGAAAGCAGTGCAACAGAAACCCAGCATCCGCACAGTTCTGATCCAGATTCCATGCAGGTGGATGCATCAGAATGGAGCGGAGCAGGGAGCTTGTGGCCACCGATTGTAGTTTGGATGAAACAACAAGCTTTTTCCAACAGCATATTTCATCTGCTGCTGATTCACAATGATTTGAATAAAGAAATACACAGAAATGCAATTTACCCTTTAGTTTCTTTATAAATGTCTTTCATTGTGAGAAAAATGCTACAAGAACACGTAAAAATCATCAAAGACACTCTTTTCATTGAAGTGATGGAATTTAATATAAAAATGTGATGCTTTGCTGCTAAATGTTTCATCTTTGTTTAGTTGAAATGACAAGTTGAGTGAAAAACAGAAATCATTTAGGAATGACTCTTTGATTCAACTCAGAAATGAACCGCTCTTCTTTCCTTCGCTTCCTCTTCTTCCTGTTTTGTATTCACCACAGAATCAGCAGAGAAATGGCGTCGCAGATTGTTGTCTTACCTGCACGCGTGAAGCAGCAGCAGCTTGTAGATGTTCTTGTAAACCGACTTCAGAGAATTAATCTGAGAAGAGAGTTTAGGTATTGATCAGAAGAAACTGATTATTGAGGAGAAGAGGACAAAGACTCCGTGTGACTGACACATCTATCATGAGGTAAAAGCATCGATAGATGAACGCTGATGGAGCTACAGTTGGGAATTCAGGCGTTTCTAACCAGAAAGATGTTTTCAGAGCTGCTCTGCAAGGTTTGACCTCATTGATGGTCAGATTCAGTGATCCTTGGGTCTAAAAGACCTGAACATGAACAATGTTCTGTTAGGATCCAAGAGTTTCTCAGAAAAAAACTCCAGAAAGTCTTGTTTTCTTCATTTGTAGCGACTCATTTTTCCTCAGCACTTCTGATGAAGGATTTTGAGTCTTTTTCATTTCATGTTTTCATTTTCATGTTTATTTCACGTCAATGCAAACATTTTCTATGGAGAAAATTCTAATGTTTCAGTTTTTGTTTTAAAGACTTTTTCTTTTGTTTTCAGAATTATTTTTATTATTTAATTCACTAAAATAGCAGAAGATGTGACCTTCAGGCACCTGAAAATCAGGCCGTCTTTCCCGTTTCTTGACATGATTCCCTGTTGTTTACATGATAAAACTGGAGTTTAGGGAATTCTGATTGACATTTTAAAGCTTAGATTCCCTCAAATTTGCAGTCCAAAGGAGAAAAGAGATTTATATTTTATTGCTTTCAAATATTGAAACCAAACTCAACACAAGTTCTCGATGCAGATTAACAAATCTGACACAAAGCTTACCTACTGCCCTCCCTCAACTGAATACTCAAGTACCTGAAATTAAATGATGCTCAGGAATGTATCATCTAAACTTTAAGATGAAAACAAAGCACAAAATTACATCTTGAGAGCTTTTTGTATTAAATTAAATATGCTGCTTTCAAGTATGAAACTCTTTACAAGTTTTGTTCACAAGTATCAAAGTATCTTTTATCTTCTAACCTTCAAGTCCAAAAACAGAGGGTGACATTTGAGTCTGAGGATGGACATCAGCTTCCTCCTCATCTGCTGTCCTGCTAAGTGGGTGGAGCCTAGTGAGAGGCTGTAGCGCAGAGAGAGGCCTGCATAGCTGGGAGAGGTTTCAATCATGTAAGTGAAGCTGAATGTTGTGATGTTTCAGTGTTGGATCAGGTACAGCATCAACCAGAAGAGCAGCACAATCGCCTGGTTTCAGATGAAGGCTTTTACCTTGAATAGTCTTTATAGACGTCCAGTGAGTGGGTGTCCAGCAGAAGGCCACACCAGGGGAAGAGGCAGTGAGAAGGCAGCACGCAAATGTCGGGAAAATCGTCGCCCCCCTTTAATGCCTGAAAGTTGACCACCACCTTTTGCGGGTTGGCAACCACACCGTACTGAGGAACTCCAGCCAGCAAGACCCTTTACACAAGAAAGGATGTGAAGGAAAAACGATGAACATGATTTATTTATGAGCACTTTAACTACTTCCCCTGCAGTCTATTTACAGAGAAAGCAGGAAGAGAGCAAGAAAACTGAGGAGGATGTGTGTGTGCGTGGATGTGGGTGTGTGCGTGTGTGTATCTGTGTGAGAACCTGTGTTAGAGTGTGTGTTGTACCTGAGAAAGGTCTGTGCTTGGTTCTGGTCCGGTGTGATGAGGAGGAAGTCATCAACCAGCCTCATCAAACACCTGCAGGAAGAAAAGATTTAGAAGACTGCCCCCTTGTGTTGCTGAAACGGAAGGGCGTGTCCACAGAAAGCTGACCCACCCTTTGCTTTTGGTGAGGTCTTTGAAGACGACGTTCTCCATGTGACCATAGCACAGACAGCACAGCAGAGAGGACACTACCGAGCCCTGAGGAATCCCTCGGCACTGACGGTACATCCTGAAAAAAGACCAAGGCACAACTCCTTACAAAATCAAGACCTCAGCAACTTCCTCTATATATGAGGACATGGATTTGAATCGACTGAGATGAAGAACTTACTTCTTTCCATACTGGACGACACTGCCTGTGAGCATCTGCATGAAGAACTGCGCGGCGTCTTTGCCTCGAAGATTTGAGCAGAAAGCCTGTTTGAAGGTGAAGTCTTGAAATGTAAAACATGTAAATGTCGGAACGCCTGGATGAAAGAAACCACATGCAGATGTTCATGGTACCTGCTCCACCAGGATGGAGTGATGGACTTTGTTGTTCTTCTGGAGGGACACCACAAAGCCCTTCATGCTGGTGGATCCCATGTTACCCTCCGAGAAATCCACCTGAGTCAGAGACATGAGATCGATCTGTTTCCAGTTTGCCACAATCACACAAGTTTAAAACTTAAAAAAATATCTTGATTATAAATCCTGAGCGTCAAGACAGGAAACAAACATCTGGAAACAAACAGGCTTCAAGTCAAAGAACAAAAAAAGTTTGGATTCAACCAGCATCCAGTTTGATCCAAATCTGATTGCGTAAATGGCTGAAGAGTTAAGGTTAAAAAGCATCTTAAGATGTGTGACAGCTGCGGTGTTAAAGAGTTAAAGTGGTGGTAGTATTATGGTTCGTTTCTTGTGTTATTTTATTAGTCCCAATGTAGAAACTCATTTTAATTTGTTGAGTTTTTAGACAAAAGATCATCTGCAGTTGCAATGTTGCAATAACAACATTCCTCCTTTTGAAACAAACTGCTGTTAAACGCTAAGTATTGTGACAAACTTCTACAGTTCTACCACTAATTTAAACACAGATACTTAACAGAAACATTTAATAAGACGTTTTAGTCAAATATTTACTTTTTTCAGTCTTGCGTAAGAATTTGATGACAGCTTGTTACGATTAACTAAAAAGTCTACACATTTCTCCAGGTTTCTTCTAGATCTACACCTGTTTGCTGAAGGCTTTCTTCAGGCCTTCGTGGGAATCGGCCCAGATCTTGGCGTAGCGGCGGATGGTGAAGACTTCTTCTTGGACGGGGGACAAAGCGTCACTGATCACCTCCTTGAGTTTGTCATGGGGCAGGCTCTCGTAGGCTCCGCTCACATCCACCTTCAGTCCAATCCACAGAGGAGCCGTCAGAGACGAGTGCAAAAAGAAAACGTTTGACGTTCCAGGAATGCAAAAGTTCACCTTGACAAAGTAGAGCGGCAGTGGTTTGTCCTTCTGGGCTGGTGCCAGAGAGCACAGCACTTTGTGGATGTCTGTCATGCCCCACACGGTGCAGCCCAGAAGGGACGGAGCGGAGCGCACACGAGCCTGCAGCATGTCCATCAGGTCCCGAGTGCGCCCCTGGTGAAGCTGTGGAGAAGGTCGTGTTTAGCAACCCTGTGAGGTAAGAACGGACAGATGAGCGTTCATGTGTGCGCACCCGGGTTTTTGAGTCCGCCTTGATGACCCGAGTGATGGGTCTCATCCCATCGGTCTTGGGAATAAAGCGAAGGTGGGAGACGACTGTGCCTTTGGGGAGGGACGCCACCTGAGCTGGAGTCAGCTCCTCCATCTGTCCTTTAGCGATGTGACCTCTATCACATGAACACATGTATGCTTCAACTACAACCAGAGGGTTGAGGCTGATTGTGAGGTGAGATTTTTGAGAGTTTGAACCTGAAAGCCAAATGCTGGAGTTTTTTCCAGACCTCCTGCCTGTAGAACCTGATGGCGTTCTTCTGTCCTAAGCTTTCTGTGGCGTAGAAGCAGGCCCGGACCAGGCCCACAACAAAGCCATCCAGAAGCCAGGTCAGAAACTGACTCAAGATCCGCGTCCGGTAGGCCAGCTCACTGGGCGGGAAGCGACCTGAATGACAGGATCCAGAAGAACCTTTAAGAAAAACCAATAAAAAAAACCTGTCTGATTATCTCACCTGTCCTGCGGAGCTTCAGCCAATCACAGTCCATCACCTTCATCTTCCACATGAGCTCCGCCACTGAGATTCTCTCAAACTTGCCGCTCTTCAGGAAACCTCTGACTTTGATGAAAAATTGGAGTCGGTTGTGGTCGGAGCCCCACAGCTCCTCGGGGACGACGGTGGCGAGGCACTCCCTAACAAACAGGTAGACCCGATGCGGGGCGCAGTGAAGAGGGATGAGTGAGCTCAGCTCCCCCTGAGCCACACGGCTCTCCTCAACCGCCGGACACATCCTCTGCAAAACTCTGCTGTAGGGGCACTTCCTGTGTCGTTTCAGCAGCTGACTAAACACTGACACCATTTTAAAAAAGCGCAGCGGGAGTTTCTTTGGTTTCCTCGCATGTCCGTTTAAATACGGCAGCCCCTCAAAGAAGACCAGTCTCACTAAATCCTGTCCTTGTAGCCGCCTGGGTCCAGCGGCAGTCCTCTTCTTGCTGTTCAGACAGAAGCCACGCATGCCGCGGCCTCCATAAAGGAACCCCATTGTGCGAATAAAACACTGAGAGGATGGCAAAGGCGGGAAAGCGCCCGATCTCCAGCTGGGACCACACTCCAAAGAAAGAGAAGCTGCGTACATTTCAGGAGGCGGTTTGAGAGCAGCTTTCTTGTTTTGTGCCAACTGTTCTGAAAGTGCTGACTCAACAGGTTCGCCTTCAGAGCAGCTGCTCTCTTCGAGATGTGCGCCACGCCTCCTTTTTCTTGATTCCTCCTCTTTCTCAGGTTCCCTTTTTCTTTTCCTCAAGCTGACTGTGCTTTCCCCTCTCCTCCTCCTCCTCCTGCTTACATCCAGATCTTCAATAGAGTATCTCGTTTTCAGATTCCCTGAGCTTCTCTTCTTTCCAAGATGAGAATACATATGTTTCCTTGATGGAAGTTTGAGAAGAAACGCGCTGGAGGCGCTGGTCACGGACACTCTGTCGTACGCTGGAATGCCACAAATCTGGAAGACACACGAAGGAGGAGCCACCACAAAGACGGAGCAGCTCCCCAGAAGGTACCGAATGATGTCTGTGCCGAGACGCAACATGACCTTCTTCCACTGGTCGCTGCTGTGGATGTAGGCGGCGCTTTGAGACAGATCTCCCTGGAACTGGAGGTGGTCTGCATCCCGGTCCTCCTGTGCCACACTCAGGAAGTTGTAGCCCTGAGCCAAAACATTTCTCTTCTTTTTTCTTTTCAGGTTGTTGAGGATAAAAGCCAGGAGCTCTGAGAGCGAGCAAGTCTGTGAAAATTAAAGAAAAAATACAGCTCCTAATCAGGATATTTCTCATTCTAAACTGTGTTTAGACACAAAGTTTTTGTGTCAAAAATGTAACAGTTTAGCCCAAATTAGACAACAATTATCACCATGGAAGATCGTTTTCAGAATGTTAGATTATTCACTTTTATTTCACATTTCGGTCTGTATTTTGGATCAAACTCAATAAGAGTTGTTGGAAATCCGGTTGTATTCGTAGGTATAGGAAATGCTAACAGTGTTATGCTAGGTTAGCTAACCCTGCAGTTCAGTAAAGTTCAGAGATGTTGGTGAAACCAGCAGACAGATGGGATGTTCTGCTGATTTTACACAGAGATTACCTGATTACAGCTCGGGACGTCCTGCAGCTCCTCGTCAGAACACACAAACACTCCCCGAACGAAGGCTATAAAGCCGCTTGTGTCGGCAGGTCGAAGCAGAGCAGCTCTGTGTCCCTCTCGGAAAACGACGCTGTCCGCGAACTCCTCCAGCGTCTGCGTGCGTTTATACAGCGAGCGGAGGATTTTCAGGACACCCGAGAAATCCCCGGAAGTCATGACGTCTGAAAAATGTCGCTGTTCTCAACGCCACGAAATATCTTTTTAGAACCTTAAGTGACTTCTACTTCTCACTGTATTGAAGATTCAATGAGCCGCGGTTTGACTAACCAATGGTAGATCAGGCTGGGTGACCATAGCCAATCAGAAGTCGTATTACTGAAGCAAATAAATCCCCGGATAAAATGAGCCAATCAAAAAGCCTTTTATTCAAACAGCGTTTCCCTTTTGACCAATAGCCAACCAGAAATGTATGTTGTCTTTTTTCCTTTGACTGAACGTCGGTGCTTTTTACATCGCGAGGAGTGGATTTGGCTTCTTTTTCTGCTTAAACTAAACAAACATAAATACATACCTGCATACATACTCTCTCTATGAACACTCAGAAAGTCTTAAATTGTTACGGAATTATAAGTATCTGTTTTTATTCAGATGTCTTTGCAGTTTTTGCTACATGCCTTTATTGATTTGTGTTCCATGGCGAAAAGTAAAGAACAGTTTTTTTGTTTTGTTTTTTTCTTTAGTGGACTGATGCTATTCAAACGTAATTTACGTGCAAGCAGCACAAAAAGTGATTAAAATTCTCGTTGGCCACACGTAAAACGTGCAGCCAAGATGAACATTGCTGTTTTAAGTGCGCCCAAGGCTGTTTTTTGCTGTTGGCCGCACGTATTTAAAATTAAATGTAAGGTTGAAGTCCGGTTAGTTGTCACGTTCCTGAGTGTGTGAAATGTGTTCTCCACATTTGATCCATCCCCTGGAGGAGCAGTGAGCTGGAGACACAGCCGCGCTCAGGAACCATTTGGTGGATCGTCCCTAACCGTGATCCTAACCTAAACCCTTCCTCAAGAAAAAAGCTCAGCACTGGCCGCACGTATTTAAAAATTACGGACGAATAGACACTTTCTTCATTTTCGTTCAGTTTTTTTTTATTAGGCTACAATAGTTTTTTATTTGGTAACGTCACAAAAAAGCTTTTATTTATTTGTTTTTTTAAAACGTTTTCATTGTTTCCGTTTCCGGTTTGACGAACCGGCGGGAACTAGGAAAATTTCAGAATAAATCATTATAAAAAGTTAGCTCATTCATGCAACTTTTCAAAAACTAAAAATGTCGTAACTATTACATAAAATGTAAATTTGGAATTGCTACCTTAATTTCATATCCAAATGTGGTCATAGTTTTATCTCTTTTAAAATATTCACGCGCCAACTTTAGGAATCAACCTTTATTTTGATAAGGGAAAAACCCCTCGCTGTATTTCGTTGCCCTATTTGACGTGGCTAGTCCAATCCCTTTGACATAAATACGAAAGCATGAACTAATGGTCTAAAATCCAGAAAGTCTGAGAATTTTAGCAAGAGGGTATTGCCCCTTACTAATTTTATTCTTAAAATTAGATTCGTATTTTTCCTCAGCTATTTTTTGGGAGCGAGAACTGCAAACAGGCTTGAGTTTACGCCAGCAGCTAGCATAAAGACTTAGAACAACTGAGCATCGGAAAGGTGAGTCAAGAGCAATGATTCACTCTAAACTTGGGATTTTAATGCTAAATATCTGTTTCATAATGTTGAAAACAAATAGTACTTTCGTGCTTGCCGCTATTAACACAGAAATCGCTGAGATCCTTCGGTGTAGCCTCTGGGACCCTGAACGCATCAGATCACGTGAAACCACTTTAGAGACTCAGAGCTGCAGCAAACGTTTCAAATGAAAAGTTTGCTTGATAAACCTCTTTGGTAATAGAACTTTAACTCTGGTTTCAAACTGAAGACGTGTTGTGGACTTTGTACTCATGCAGACGTGCCATGCGTGAAATGTCACGACTTTATTCTGTAAAGAAAACATCTTCAACCTTAACTTTATTTTTGTTATTAAAACCATATTCTGAAAAGGTTTTCAGTGCAGATCCGCCTGCTGATTATTATTATTATTATTATTATTATTATGGCACCCAGGTGACATTGTAAAGTTCTTTTTAAATAAAGTTGTATTCATTCATTATTTAAATTCCGCAGGTATGCACTGAGAGATGTCAGACAGTGAAGTGTCCCACACAGCTGAGGGTTCGGAGGAGGTCCATGTGGTTCCAGATCCCACTGAAACACCGGACAGCTCCTCCCCATCCACGCCTGATAACTCCACTGATGTAGCCCCGACGAGGAAAGCAAGGAGGAGGCCTGAGTCCAAACCCACAGCAGAGCCCGAGGTCACTCTGAAGGTCACTCTGAAGGAGGAGGAGCATCCACCCAAGGTAGCTACATCTGTCTTTTGATACTACACACATGAGAACTCGCTGGATGGCTTCAGAACTGTTGAGATGTTACAGCTTTTCTAGCAGAAAGTCCTCGACTGATTTTTAGCAAAAACCCACATTTGCCTGATAGTGTCTGGATAGGCCCCAGCAACCCCATAGTCCTCCACAGCAATAAGAGGGTTAGACAATGGATGGATGAACAGTTTACTTTAATTGTTTTTGATTAAAATAGTCTTTTATATTATTTTCCAGTGTGTTTTGGATGATTTAACATCCATACTATTATAATAATCTGTTTTTTTTAAAGAATTAAAGTTTAATTCTCTTAGTTTGCTTTTACTACTCATATACATTCTTTGTTGGTGCGTTTATGTTTGTTTGTTTTCTCAAATCTCCTCCTTTCTTTTCTTTATCCACAGAGTCTCAGTGATTCCACTGTGTCTGAGGGCGGGTGGGGGTACTGGGGCAGCTGGGGGAAGTCTCTCCTGTCCACAGCAACAGCCACTGTGGCCACTGTGGGTGAGTGTCCACCCCCCAGCAACTTAACAGCCTTTGTGTGTAGTGACTGCTGTAAAACAGACTCAAAGGTTCCAGAAAACAAATATCTGTAACCTGGGTTTAGTTTTTGAAAGGAGGCTGTTTCCTGCTGGTCGTCTCTCACACTTGTGTTTTGTCAAAGATAAGATAAAGTTTCTTTACCTTCATCTCTAACAGCTGCTTCAGTCCCAGGAGCTTTCCTGCATTTCAGCTGCTCAAACCCTCTGGAGTTAGTTAGTGTCTGAACTGTACAGTTTTCCTCCTCTGTGCTGACCGCTCTGTGCTGACCGCTCCATCTTCTGTTTGATCCGGGTCAGGACAGGGGCTCAGCCAGGTGATCGAAAAGGCCGAGACGACGCTGGGAATTCCCAGTCCCAGCGAACTGTCCGCTCAGGTGGAAGAGGAGCAGAAGCAGCATGGTGAGAGCTTCACCACGTCCACTCAGAGGTTTCTTTTCCTAACATCCAGAACCGTTTCTCCTCAGAATCCTTAGGTGAAGGGGGGGGCAGCCCCGAGGTGGACAATGCTTTACAGGACGGGTCGTCCGCCGTGGGGGGTGCGATGGGGATGCTGTCTTCACTCACCAGCGTTGTTCAGACCACAGTGAGTGATGGTTCCTGTGGGTCCACTCAGAAAAACAGGAAGCGGTCTCCATCAGAATTGGTCTGAAAAACCTGCGTCTGCTGGCAGGGAAAGACGGTGATAACTGGGGGTCTGGATGCTCTGGAGTTCATCGGCAAAAAAACCATGGATGTGATCGCAGAAGGAGATCCTGGCTTTAAGAAGACCAAGGGCCTGATGAACAGGAACTCCACTCTGTCTCAGGTGGGCCGCTGACAACGACCAGCCTTTCAGGGCCTCTGGAACTGGATGATCAAGGTCGCTTCTGCCTGTTGTTCTCAGGTTCTACGGGAGGCCAAGGAGCGAGAGGAGCTGCAGGATGCAGAGAAAGAGTCCTCTGATGGAGAGAAGAAGGTGGTCGCCCACTACGGGATGCTGTTTGATGAATTTCAGGGTCTGTCTCACCTGGAGGCTTTGGAGCTTCTGTCCCGAGAGAGCGAGTCCAAGGTACAGCTCCTCTGGGGGGGTTTCCTTTGCGAGCAGCTGTTCTGCTGCCTCTGTGATGATGATGTCTGAGGAACATTCAGCTGCTTCTCCAGGTCGTCTCCAAAGCTGGAGAGCAGAGCCGACCTCAGCCTGGGCTGGAGAATAAACGGCTACTCTAGTCTGTGGAGGAAAGTCATCTTACTGTTGATTTCAGACACGTTTTAGGTTACATTTGAACCACCGTTTACGGACACAAAATAAACCTCGTTTTGATCTTGGTCCTGCTGTAGAAGCTGATGAACTGATGGAGGAACTTCTCCTTCAGGGTTTTCTGGTAGAATTTATTCTTTACATCAGGATCTTTCCTCACAAACGTCTTGGTGTCAGAGTCCGGTTTTTACAGACGCAAACTAGCCGACAACGCCACAGCTGTCATCTGTTATGTGAGGGATAAAGCCCGGCCAGTGTTCATTATCATAAATGAATGGAGAAGGTGAAGCTGATCGTGTTAGACGGTAAACTGTAGAATAGTATATGTCAACATGTTTTATAGCTTTGATACGTTTTTTTGGATTGCTCAGAAAAGTGATCCGACTGTTCTTATGTGTTAAATTTGAGAACTTTCGACCAAATGTTTGTTTTATTAATTGTTTGAAATTGAACAAAAATCCACCTGTTGGTGTAAAAGCTGAGGTTAGAATTTATTTATATTGTTTTATTATTTTAGTCGTAATTTGATCTTTACTGTCATAATGTCATGCATTTAAATGAAAATATCTCAACTTGAAGCTTTTACAGTAAGTATTAGTTCAAAATAATTGCAACTAAAATAGATTAGATTTAGAATTGGATTTAGAATTGATTAGAAAATAGAATTGATCGCACGAAATAATCAGGTGCTTGACAACAATCAATAGTAAATTTTAAAACTAGTTAAGTTACAAATGAATCTTTTTAAAATAACTGATTCTTCCCCAAAGGGCTAAGCATTTGGAGGTTTAGGAGGCTCCTGATCTCAATGAGAGAAAGAAAAGCTTTATTTGAGGTCAGACTTGTTTCAGAGCTGCATCTCCAGCCTCATTTAGGAGCGGCGTGAGAAAAGGATCGGGTGTGAAAAGGCGTTCATGGAGATTCATGCTGAACGTGGGCAGGGACCCCTGAAAACCAAACGTTTGGATGTTTCTGTCTGTGTGTCGTAGGTGAAGTCGGTGATGACCACTCTGTCAGGAGACGAGCTGCTGCAGCTCAGGGAGGAGCTGGAGGGCATTAAAGACTCCTTCTCCATGGTGGAGTTTGATGATGAGGAGGTTGATGAGAGGAAGGGTAAACATGGATGTAAAAGCAGAACTTCAGCGTCTTTCAGCTGAACTGATGTGAGGTTCTGGTTCCAGATGAGGACGGAGTGGAGTTTGAGAAGGAGCTAACGGAGGCTTTGGAGGGCCTGGATATCTCGGCTCCAGCCGACAAACTCAGCAGGGTACGAGCTTCCGAGCTTCTTCATTTATTTGGTATCAACCCTTCGGAAAACACGCCAGGGTTCTGGGTTCAGAGAAATGTGCCCCAACAGGAAAAATGAACCACAAATTCTGCATTTTTTGAGTTTGATACCAGGAGATCAAAGAGACTCAAACCGTTTCCTCTGTCAGTTTTTCACAGAACTGTTGCTGCTTTTGCTTCAATCTCCTGCTGTTTGTTTCTAGAAATGGATGCTTGTGTTTAAAAAGCCTCCTTTAGTGTCTTCTGTTTGATAAGCATCTGGTGTGACGGATGTGCCAAAAGCTTCACCACAAAAGGTTCAGAGTGCATTTTTCCATGTGTTTTTCTGTCCTCCAATAGGCCTGTAAGGAGGCCTGCAGCAGCATCATGGACATGAGCAAACCAGCAGAGGAGGAGGAGGATGGCAGTGGGATGAAGAGAGCGCACTCTGTGGAGGTCAGTTCACCTTTATTGTGAAAGCATCCACCTGATTCTTTCACGTCATCCTGTCACCTCTGATCTTTTAGAAACTCCAGGAGTTCCTGGTCTTCTTGGACTGTTTCTAAAACCTTTAATGTTCCGATGAGACCGAAGCTTCAGGTCACTTTGTGACACTACATAGAGTTTGGACTTGAAGAAAGTATTCCTCGTTAGGAACGTCTGCTGCAGCTGAGAGCAGTAATCACTAACAGTATATTTCAGTACCACGTTTTGTTCGATAAAGACAGAAAATCATTAGAACTGAATAATGAGTTGCAAAAAGAAAAGGCTCACGTTCAGTCAGTGCTGGGAGTTTAGTGCACATGATGTGCAGCGTTCGCTCCACAGGGAGTTGAAAGAGAAAATGCAGGGTACTTGGTTAGCTGCTGTTAGAGTGGAAGCGGCGTTGCTTAATCAGTTGATTGAAGTGATTGCAGGCTTTGCTTCAGTGGCGCTCTGTAGCTCGCCGTCTTTGTGTGTGCTCTTCTCTGGCATCTGGCCAGTTCCTGGGGGCTCAGACTCAAAACAAGACACCACCCGTGGGTGAGCATTTTGAAGACCAAATCTGGGCTGAAGGCTCCGGCGTCCACCAGGGGTCCTGGTCCTGTGCTCCATGTGACCCACAGAATCAAATGCTTCCCCTTTATTACACTTTTAAACATTTGCATCATTGTTTAGCGTTTCCATCCTCAGACTTTCTGCTTCGTTGTTCTTCAGGAAGCAGAATTCACACCTTCACTGAAACCTTCTTGATTTCTCTGCATTTCACCGTCAGGACGTTCACGCCACTGCCATCAGGAGTCTGGCAGAGCTGACGGCTCGATCCATCGAGCTTTTCCACAAACTGGCAGAGAGGATCCTCTTCTCCAACGGCAGCACGGAGGCCAGCCTGCTGTCACAGTGAGTCGCTTCTCTCTGAAGGAGCTCCTCTGCTCTTCCAGCCTCTCATTGGCTCTTGTACTGTGTCTTCAGGTTGACTGTTGTCCTGTGTAAAGAAGTCTCTCTGCTCTCCAAGAAGTTCACGTCCTGCTTGACAGCAGTGGGGGTAAGAGGACTGCATCCAGCTCAGTCTCTAGAAATATGCAAGAGTTCTTCCTGAACAGATCCTAGTAGGAATACTATGACTGCAGTTGCCATAGAAACCCTTCATTTCTTTCATGCAGCATGTGGATTTTTGGATGTCTCCACCATAAAATCCAAAGTTTCCCTTTTCTTCTGCCTTTCATTTCTAGACGTAGATTTGAGTCAAAAATGTGTATTATAGAAAATATATTTAATGTTGTTTGGAAATAGAAGTAGATAAATAGGAAAAACTGAATGAAAGCACAGATACTTTCAGGTCTGGTTGATTTTTACCGATCTTCTGCAGACTAATGCTTTGTCGTGTTTTTCAGTCACAGGAGAAAGGAGACGTGCTGAACCCCCTGATTACTGGAGTCTTTCTTGAGGTGGGTGTTCATTATCACAGTCTGATGTTGCCCCTCCCACAGTGCTGTCATAAATGCTCCTCCCACACAGGCGTCCAACAGTGCATCCTACATCCAGGATGCTTTCCAGCTTCTCATGCCAATCCTGGAGATCTCCCACATCCAGAGGAGAGCTGCGTCTGCAGAGAACTGACACCACTGAAGCGTTTTAAAGAACATCCGCTTCAGCCTGAAGGAGAAAAGGTTTCAGTCACAAAGTCTGAGGTTTTTGTGAAGCAAAGAAGCAGCGACACGAGGCGTCCTGACCTACAGGGACTCCACTGCTTCTGCAAGAACAAACAAGAAAAACTTTATCACAATTCTGCTCCGAAAATGTAAAATTCTTTTTAATGTTTTTTTAATTTGTAGAGTAAGGCAAGACGGTTTAAATAGGAAAAGCATTTTAACAAGAGTCTGAATGAAAAAATTAGGGGAAATATGTCGGAATGTCTTTGTTGTTTTCTCTGAAGGTTCATGGATTCTTTCCGTTCGAGCAGATCTGCTCTTTTTCAGTCACCCTGAAGGCTCATCTGGGAGCTGAGGCCCCTAAACACGAGTAAAGGAGGGTTTTTCTCTCTGCACACGACTGACCTGCCCTCACCGAGGCTGCATGGAGGGGTGGGACCCCCTCAAATGAAGGCTTCTGCACCCAGATGGTAGCAGTGCGAGCCTGTAGTTTGGACTCATGACGGCAAACGTAAATCAATTTACTACAAATCAATAAAGAAGCTTCTGTGGTCACTTTGTGTTGGTGAAGCATCTGTTTTCCTTTATTTTTAAGTTGTTTTCTGTGTTTTTCCCTTAAAGCTGCAGCTGTTTATTTACTAAACATGTAAAAATGTAAAATAAGAGTTTGGATGGAAACAATTATTGTTGAATACTGAAAGTTTTTCATTTGTTTTCTGTTTTTCTGTCAGATATTTTTAAATTTATGGTCATTGGTCTACAGAAGCAGCTCTTTGACCTGCATTTGCTGTACTTTTTTCTTCTCTGACCACTTCTCACCTCATCAGGGTTTCCTCATTTCTCAGCTAATGTATGTTTGGAAAGACTAAAACAATACGTTCATACTGTTGTACATAAAAATAAATGTAAAATTACTTTTAAACGAAGGAGCTGCAGAGTGGTGCAGTGGTTACAGCATTCTCTCCTCACAGCACGAAGGCCCCCGGCTCAAGTCCTGCCTGGGGGGAGATCTCAAACAGAATCACCAATGGGGGACCTGTGGAGTTTGGATGTTCTCCCCGTGCATGCGTGGGTCTTCTCTGCAGACTCAGGCTTCCTCCCACTGTCCAAAATCATGGTTCATAGGTTCATTGGTCAATGTATAAAAACAATTCAAAGTGTTTTACATAAAAAATCAAAAGAAATGTCAAAGGTGTGATCGTTAAAACAAGATTCAAAGAAAGTTAAAAAGAAGTGACTTTAAACAAGCATAGATAAACAGTGCAGATGTAAACTTTTGATTCCAAATGAATCAAATGCAGCTGAGAACAGCTGGGTCTTTAACCTGGATTTAAATACAGAGTATTTCAGCTGATCTAAGGCTTTCTGGAAGTCTGTTCCAGATCTGTGGAGCATAGAAGCTCAATCAAAATTGTCCCTAGATGTGAAAGCAAGTGTGTGCGGGTGTGTGACTGTGGCTCTGCGACAGACCGGCAACCTGACCAAGGTGTATCCTGCTTTGGGCCACAAACGAGCAGCTCGTGACCCCAAAAGGGACAAAACAGGTTTAGAAAATGGATAGTCAACTCATGGCAATAATGTGTCGATTTTCACTTCAAAACGTGATATATCTTCATGCTCTCTTTCATACGTTTAAATAACTTCATGTTTGTATTTCAGTTATGTGCATTGGTACCGGATGCAAAGGTTTTTATGGTTTAGTAAATGCAAATCAATTCTCCTTCATATGGTTTGATTATTAATGTCCCTTTAAATATGTCCAATGTTTGGCATTTTGTTGCATATTTAAGTTTATTGTTTTTAGTTTAAGGTCAAATTTGTAAAGTGTTTTTTTTAACCTTATTTTAATTATTCCTCCAATTTATTCTTCAATTAATACAGGGCGATCATTTACAGCATGAATGCTGACCTTTAAGGGAAAGCAATGTGTTGAATTCGTTTAGATGAACAATAAATTGAAGTAATAGTATAAGAAGTAATACCAAAAGATTTTCTAGGGTAAGTCATTATTTTTTTATTCAAAAGAAGGATGTCAATAAATGATTTTGCATTGTGTTGAGCTTCCGCTCCGGCGCGGCAGGAGGCGCTGTCTGTGCAAGTTTGAGACGTTCTCCAAACCGGAAGTGGGACGGTAGGAAATGAAGGAAGCAGAAGACAGCGTTGTGTCGAGGGAATTTTAAGGTAAATTGATAGGTAAATTAAACGGCTACGTTTATTTTTCGCGGGCCCCATCGGTTACATAATACCCTTTAACAGAAGCACGACATTTATCTACTCTTCACTGCTGCGTCATCTTTGCAACTTAACCGCGCGCGAATAATAGCGTCTATGCTAACTGTTAGCATCGAGCACAGTCTGTCTTCTTTTTCTTCTTTGCCTATTAATTTATTCGAATACATTTGTTGTTCTTATTGAGTTCAAATGACCCAAAATTCGATCAAATGTTTGTCTTTCGGCTGCTGCTAAGTTACTATACCTGGTACCAACAAATAGTTACTGCGCCGACGGCTGTCATGGCAACAGGGTTTATTTTTTAGGTAGTTCTTTATGTTTTCTATTTTATTTTTTTAGTCGCTTTGATAGCCCCTTACAGTGTTGACTTTAATTATATATAAATATCTATTTGGAAGTCATGCAGACAATAAACATGACAGGTATAAACTCCAGTAACATCAATCACGTAACTACCGCTTTTGTCAGTGCTGCCGTTGAACTTTTATATTCAAACCAAATGCATGGTGACACCCGAGACTATTTGATGGACAGTTGCATAAAGAAAGCAGTAAATCTTCAATCTATCAAGTGCATTTAGAATCAAATTGATGCAATGAAACACAAACGTTGAGGGGATGTAGAACGTTGCTGCACAGTGAACCCTACATTTAATCACAGACCATTAAATGCTGAGAGTTGCTGTCATTCCATCATGACTGGGTCTTGGTCTCTTTTGAAGGACAAAACTCTGGGCTCTTTAAGGAATGTCAATGAACGTTTATTCAAACTTTTAAAAACTTTAGGGAGACTCGTGATGCTTAGCTTGTGTCCCTATTTGTGTTGTATACATAAAATGCAGATTTAACAAGTTTACTCAGAGATTTAAGGACTTTTTTCTGAAATCTCTCTTTGCAGTTCATTTTCCGTTGCACGGTCCCCCTACCCACCCCCCCTCGAAGCCCTGCAGGACCGTCGAGTCTTTGAGAAACCTGCAAACATGCCAGCCGCTCTTCAAGATTCCAGCCAGATGATCTGTGAAGTCTGGGCGAGCAATGTGGAGGAAGAGATGAGGAAGATCCGGCAAATTATCCAAAGTTACAACTATGTTGCCATGGTAACAGGCTCTCCTTTCTTTCTTTCTTTCTTTGTTAATGGATGAATTCTAAAAAACATTAATGTGGTGATTGCATATGTGTCAGGGCTGCTTCCTTTCCTGGATTGTCCTAACCCTGCTTGGACAAAAGTCAAAGATCAGACATGTCTGATGCATTTCCTGTTGCTCAGGACACAGAATTTCCCGGAGTCGTGGTCCGACCCATTGGTGAATTTCGCAGTACGGTAGATTACCAGTACCAGCTGCTGCGGTGCAACGTAGATCTGCTGAAAATCATCCAGCTTGGTCTCACGTTCATGAACGAGGACGGAGATTACCCCCCCGGCACGACTACGTGGCAGTTCAACTTCAAGTTCAACCTGACGTAGGTGCACCACCGTCTCATTGGACTGAAAACATTCACTGCTTCCTGTCAGACTTCTGTTAGCTTAAGCTACTTGTGTGAAGTGAAAAGATGGAACATCAAAGTATTTGTCCTTTTGTTGCTGTTTTGATGACGTCTTTTAAAGTGATAATAATGAATTAAAGAAACACACATGAATTCTAGTATTTAAGTCTAACACTGGCTGTAAGATGGAATGAGCCACCTCTCCACTGGGAGGCAATATTTCACAAAGATGTTTGTGCCTGAGCTGTTCTTCTGTGGTGTTAAACTGGATAAAATGTATATACACACACACACACATACACAGATATATAAAGAGTTTTCGTGATTTACATTTTTGTTTGCTTTTTTTCACAAAACGTCCCATCTGAGATCTCCGATCAAGTCTTGATGATTCTTAATGTTCTCTAATGTTGTGTGCAGAGAAGATATGTACTCCCAGGACTCCATAGACCTGCTTCAGAACTCTGGTCTGCAGTTCAAAAAACACGAAGAAGAAGGAATCGACACGCTCTACTTTGCTGAGCTCCTCATGACGTCGGGTCTGGTTCTGTGTGAGAACGTCAAGTGGCTCTCCTTCCACAGGTCGGTCATCTGCCGCATCACTGGCATGTGGAGGGGGGTTTCTTCTGTTTAGACCTTTTAGAAATTATGTTCCAGTGTTCTAGATAAGTCGCTTTAGGAGGGTTTAAAACAACTACTTTAGCCTAAGACATTCAGAGTAGAAACTTCTCCAGGACCTTCAGGAAGAATCTTTGAGGTTTTAGCTGCATGAAGCTGTATTTTGAGCTCTAGCTGAAGTTCTGTCTCTGGGCTTCTCAGAGTCCAGCTGGGTCATATGAGATCATCATATCATATGTCTTTTAATGCTTAACCATGGACAGACTTGAAGACAAGCACAACTGTTTGAAAGGTTGTTTTCTGAGCGACAGGAAGTCAGTGCACAGACCTGAGGATGGGACTGATGTGGTTGTACTTCCTGGTTGAAGTTCTAGATGCAGCTGCTTCCAGAATTTTTTCTGAATCCAGACTGACTCTGACAGCTTGAATTGTTTTGCTGGAAGAATGGGCAAAGATTTCAGTCTCTAGATGTGTAAATCTGGTAGAGACAAACCCCAGAAGATTTGCAGCTGTAATTGCAGCAAAAGGGGTTCCACAAAGTATTGACTCAAGGGGGCTGAATACTTTTGCACACTGCACTTTTCAGTTTTTTATTTGTAAAATAAAAAGAACTCTTGTGTAATTTTCTTTCTACATCACAAGTGTGTGCTACTTTGTGTTATTCTTTCACATAAAATTCCTGTAAAATATGTTTATGTTTGTGGTCATGATGTGAAAAAAAAGTTTAAGGGAAAGGAAGACTTTTGCAAGCTACTGTAAACCGTCAATAAACTATAAGTCTGGCTTAGTCAGCTTTGATTTTTCTGATGTTTCTAAGATAATAAAATATCGATGATGTCAAAGATTTGATGTACATTTTTAAGTTTTATGCTTTAAAGGTTTTTGTTTTGTCAACATGTTTTCTGTGTTCTTCTGAAACAGAGATGATCTAGAAGAAGTTTCAATGATTCTGCCTTTGTACGCACAGACAGTAAACTTTATATTCAGGGCTTTAGCAGAACCCCTGAATTGTTTGATTTCCAGAGGAGTTTGATTCTTTGGGATTATGGTTTTTATTCATTCATATTTTTTGTCTTATCCTAGTGGTTATGACTTTGGCTACCTGGTGAAACTCCTGACGGACGCGCGGCTTCCAGAGGAGGAACATGAATTCTTTCAGATCCTAAACTTGTTTTTTCCTGCAATTTACGATGTGAAGTACTTGATGAAGAGCTGCAAAAGTCTGAAGGTAACATCTGCGGGGTTCATGTGGTTTATTGCTTTCTATATTCCTGAGGAACGTGGAGCCGCCTCACTGTGTCTCGGTTTGTTCCTGCAGGGGGGGCTGCAAGAAGTGGCCGATCAGCTGGAGCTGAAGAGGATTGGTCGACAGCATCAGGCAGGGTCGGACTCGCTGCTCACAGGCATGGCTTTCTTCAGGATGAAAGAGGTAAAGTCTTCAATGTTTTCTGCCTGATATCTGTTCCGTTGCAGCTAGAAATTTTGCTGAGTCTGCCTAGATGGTTTATACAATATGTGTTTTAAAGAAATACATTTATAAATGCAAAGATCTGGAGAAATGACAGAGATCCCAGAGAGGAACTGTGGTATTGTATGAGGAAGTCTGGAGTCACAGAGAACTATGTCAGAGCAGTGCAGGACATGTATGAGGGCTGGAAGACAGTGGTGAGGTGTGCTGTAGAGGTGACAGAGGAGTTCAGAGTGGAGGTGGGATTACATCAGGGATCAGCTCTGAACCCCTTCCTGTCTGCTATGGTGATGGACAGACTGACAGATGATGTTAGACAGGAATCACCATGAACTATGATGTTTGCAGACGATTCTGAGATTTGTAGTGAGAGCAGAGAACAGGTGGAGAAGCTAGAGAGGTGGAAGTTTGATCTGGAAAAGAGAGGAATGAAGGTTAGTGGAAGAGTGAGGTTACAGGGAAAAAAGAAGAAAGAAGGAGGATTTGAACAGTCCAGAGGAACTGAGGAAAAGACAGGAAGGATGCTGAGTCTAGAACTGCAGGAAAGAGGTCCAGAGGAAAACCAAAGAGGAGGTTTATGGATGCAGAGAATGAATCAAATCAAACTTTATTTATAAAAAGCGCTTCTCATACTTGGTGTAACTCGAAGCGCTTTACATTGACAATATTATAAGATATTTTCATATTCATAATTCATAAGACATGAAGGAAGCTGGTGTTAGAGGAGAGGATGCAGAAGACAGGGGTAGATGGAGGAAGCTGATTGGCTGTGGAGCTCCTGGAGGGAAAAACACAACAGAAAAAGAGATTTGTAAATTAAAAAAATGTTGACCTTTAGTGTTGATGTGTAAAGAAATGCAGAGTAAAATGCCTGGTTTGTGTCCTTTTGTTTAATCATAAACTTAATAAAAAATGAGATTTTTTTCCCTCAATGTCTAAAAAAGTGAAACTTTAGATTAGCTTGACTATTATAAACACATCAAAAACAAAAACCTCTGAAATATCACGTTAATGTTCAGTCTTTCAGAGTAAACTATACTCATCCATCCATCCATTTTCTTCCACTTATCCGGGACCGGGTCGCTGGGGCAGCAGTCTAAGTAAAGATTCCCAGACTTCCCTCTCCCCGGCCACTTCCTCCAGCTCCTCTGGGGGGACCCCAAGTCGTTCCCAGGCCAGAGACATAGTCTCTCCAGCTGTAATATCATATATACTGTATGAGTATGTAGAGATATACTCATACAGTATATATGATATTACCGTTAGCACACTAAAGATCACATTTTGTGTGCCCGTGTGTGTGTGTTAACATGGGGGCGGTGCTGGCAATGCAGACTCTTCCTGGAAAAGGCTGTTCTCCGACATGCTTGAAGGGATCAAAATACTGCTTTGGGGTGTTGTTCATGAGTAATTAACATTATAAAACACACAAGTTGATGTAGGATGATGTAGCCCTGTGATGGTTTCTGCAGGCTTGTGGATGTAGACGTGTGGCTGCAGCAGAAATGATCTGAACAAACTCCTTTGTTTTCCATCACAGCTTTTCTTTGAGGACAACATCGACGACGCCAAATACTGCGGGAGGCTGTACGGCCTCGGCTCCGGCTCCAGTCAGCCGCAGAACGGCCTCGCTGGCTCCACGGCCGAGGAGACCAACAACAAGCACTGAATGGCCCCCCAAGCCCAAAGTGTTTTAAAAGCCAACCAGCGGGTTTCTGCTCCCATCGTCTTCACTAAACCTGGTGTGAGCCCCTGCCCTCACTGCAGACTGCAGTGACCCTCCTCCTGGAGCTCGCTCTTTCTTTTAGTCACTTTTTACTTCCTTTCAGGCCAAACATTTTTTAAAACGCCTCATTTGCAGCATGGGACCAGCTTCAGGATTATCCTGCGTTCATCATCGCCCCCCCAGCAGGATCGTCTTTCAGGTTTACATGCGGCGGGGCTGTAGATGAACATGTTTTAGCTCATTTCCTCACAGAACGTGGTGGTTCTTCAGCAGACCAGACTCTTCCGCTCAATGTTTTTACATTCTGCATCGTTTTCAACAGTTGTACATTAAATTGTTTTGTATTTTCAGTGTAAACGGGAGGCGTTTGATCATTTTTGTCAGTCATCCCAGAACTATTCAGAACAATCCTTTTATTCTGTTCATCAAACTCCTCTGTGATCTGATCTGAGAGCTCAAAGCCACGCACAGACAGGACTCAGAACCAGAACCAGCATCCAGAACCGAGTCCTGGTTTAAAGACAGAAAGAAGTTAGTGGGTGAAACACAGAATAAATAAATCTGGGCTAAATCTGGTCCTCAGTTCCTACAGGCGGGGCGGTGGGGAGTCTTCATTGTCCTAAGAAAACTGGTTCCTGCTGGAAGTTGGACCAGGATGTGTTCTTCAGCAGAGAAAGAAGGAAAGCCAGGAGTCAAAACTTTGAATGTAGAAACGTTGACAGAAAAGAGCGAGTTGGTGGACGTCATAGACAGAAGAAAGATGGATCTCCTGTGAGGTCAAGAGATCAAGGCTGATGGATCGCAGCAGATTCAAGATGACCCCAAGAGCAACAGAGGAGAGATCCTGAAGGAGGAGTTGGATCAGATGGGATGGGAGACACAGCGGGACAAAGACGTATTTGTTCATCACAGATTGTTCAGCAAAACTTCAACTCTGAAAGACAAAATGTAAAAGAAGAAACCAGGAAATGACACGGTTTCATTTTTGAAGAATTTCTTTGTATAATGAAATTGAACACTTAACTAAAGTTCACCTCAATACTTTTTAATACAAGTCTGGTCAGGAATGACAGAGGTTAAAGGTCTCCTGTAGGCACTGTGATATTTTGGGGCTTTCAACTCCCTCCACAGATTCCTTGTTGGTTTAGAGACCGGCTAGAACACTCCAGAGAATGCTTTTACGTAGCCGCTCATTGGTTTCCATGTATTTGGTTCATTGTCATGCTGGATGATCAGGGGTCAGCAATGTTTATGATGATGCCCTTCCTGACACAACTGTATGTTTAAGGCACCGTTAGGAAGCAGCGTGAAGGATGCTGAGCAAGGACCCTCACTGGATTTTAGCTCATTGCACCGAACCCAGTTTGTAATTCACAAACAGCAGGTAACATAGATTTTCTGAACATATTTTGGCTTTAACTCAAAAAAGGGCTTTAAAAATATTGTACAAAGAAAACAGGCCGAAGTTGACATAGTATTGCAACTATGTTGAACAACGGAGGCTGTCAGCGTAAACGCAATAACACTAGATTCATTGTTTTTAAAAATAACACAGATTAATTACACTCCACTCTTTGCAATTAAAGACAAAAAACAAAAAAAGAGAAACTAAAACCCCTTCTTCAAATCATCACACCTGTCATGTCAAAGAAGACGGTTTTAAAACAGGAATTCATACGTTTTCATTTCACGGCAGGAAACGTAGGTTTGTTTTTGAACGGTTTAAATCGCCCGGTCATGAAGGAAAACACTGGACTTTGTGTGAAACTACAAAGTTTTATTGAAAAATAGGTGCAGTGTTAACATGGGTGGGAGGGGGTCACAGTGACAGCGCTGCATGGATGGACCCTTTCCTTATGACGCCACAGGGGAACAAAGATCATTGTGAGGACAATCTCGCTCTAACAACCTGAATCAGACAACAGATAATTGATTATTATTTAATTATTTAAAATGTTATTTAAATGGTTTGATCTAAAATCTCTATTCATGGATCAATTGATCCTTTTCTTCATACGGATCGGTCGTCCTGTCCTCTTTGCAGAAAAGCCCAAACCATGATGATTCCACCTCCATGCTTCACAGTGGACACGGTGCTCTTCAGCGTTGTTCTTCCTCCAAGCACGATTAGAGGTGTTTTTACCAGAGTTGTATTTGGGTCTCGTCTGACCACACGACCATCTCCCAATCCTTCTGTGGCTCATCCAGATAGTGTCTGGATATCTTTAGACCGGTCTGGACACATGCTGGCTTACGCAGGGGGATGTTTGGAGCTCTGTAGGGTTGTAATCCACCTACTGCCTCCATCAGCTGCAAATACGAGTCACACTTACATGTGGCTCTAGCATCACCTAGTGGCCAAGAGGGGTAATGACCAACACGACCAAAAAACCTTTCAGTAAAACATTTTTAAACAAACACCTTTAAAGTTTTCACTTTTCTGAATCACAGAACAGCTGTGCTTTCTTTTTTAAAAATAAATATCTATTAGTTCATATTTTGTCTTCTGCATTTTAAGTATTTGGGTTTTTCTTGTTTAACCACTTTTATAAATGTCATTTGTCAAAATGTAACGGCTTCATTTATTTTAAATGATCTTAAGGATTTAGATTGAACTTTTATCAAATAACACAAATTACAAACTAAAGGATGATTGTTCAAGACTGAAGACCAGCTCTGACTCAGGTGAGTTTCATGTTTATTAATCCAAACTGTACAGGAGCAGAGGTTACGCAGCAGACGTGATCATGTGATGAAGCGCCGATAAGCTTTCAGAACAGAGGGACTCTTTCCGTTTCTTTGCAGCAGATCTTCAGCTTTCTGTCGGAGCGACGCAGACATGGCGCCTGAAGATCGGCGGAGGTGCAGGAGCACAAGACAGCACTCCAGGACGTCAGGGTGAGGAAACATCTGCGAGACGAAGACGAGGTTACTAACACAGAACCTGGAAGTCTCTGATAAAGGAGGAGTGGAGGCTGACCTTCAGGGAGTCTGGCAGGTCAACCAGCTGCTGCTGGTATTTGGACATCTTGGAGGACAAAGACAGAAGAGTCTCCTGGTCATCAGAGCTGGAACAAAAACTTACAGTTTACTGAATGAAGTACGAAACCAGAAAATAAAAAATCTCTGACAGACGCTGCTGAGCCTGACAGGAACACGATGAAAGGTACGTTCTGAGTTTTTATGGACACAGATTTGATTTTACAAAGTGAGCTCTGTGTTTTATCACAGAAATTATGCTTTGCACATTAAAATGATCAAACTTTCTGAATTCATGGCCAAAATTCCTGTTGTTATTGTGAAAAAACCTGCACTTCCTGTTGTCGCTGTGACAGATGTTTGCATCTGAATCCTGACCTGTGTTCTGCAGGGCTCTGGTTCCCCGCTGGACTCTGAGGCGGATCTCCTTGTGCTCGGCTGTGCTGCACGACCATGGCCGCCAGCCGCTCCTGGATCTCCTGCACTGACCTCTGCACGCTCTGACAGGCGGCGTGCGGTTCAGACAGCAGCACTTCAAAGTCCTCCTCGAAACCGCTTTTGACTCCACCCTCCTCGCTTTCGCCTTCTGCTTCCTGTCGGAGCTCCGCCTGCTCTGCAGCGCTCCTCCACCAGCACTCGTAGAGGCGATGGTAGCAGACGAAGGCCTGCAGGCTGCGCAGCGCAGCGTTCGCTTCGGCTTCTGTCACCTTCAAGGTTCTTGGATGTTTTCTCGAGAAATGACTAACATCACCTTAATGACAGAAACAAAGAGTTCATTTTAAAAAATACTGTTTTTAGAAACACAGACATAAAATCCAAACTGAGCTCATCTGTCAGCAGATTTCAGCTGTAATGAAAGGAAATCGGATCAAATCCTGATTTACAACTAAACTGGAAAGATTGTTGCTGAACACATGTGCTGGACCTTCAGGGAACATCTGCCTGCAGAGCTCTGCAGAGGCGCAGAAGAGTCCTGCGTCTCGGATCCAGGCCGCCGCCCACCACAGCTCCTTTAGCAGCTGCGCGTCGTCGTTCAGGATCCAGCTCAGCACGCCGCGGGTCAGATGGAGAGAGGACTGCAGCAGGACCTAAGGCGAAGGAGCAATTTCCTGGGTTGGACTGAAGTTTTCCTGCAGCCGCGGTCATGGCCGTGTGGAGGTCAGTACCTGTTTCAGGGGAGCGCTGGCGGTGGGGGCCGGACTCTCCACAGACCTCAGCTCCAGCCGGAGAGCCTCCATTCTGCCATCTTCTAATGCATTTGCTGAAATGCCAAACTCCTCTTCCCACACGTCTCTCACCCGGTCCTGGATGCTGACAGGATGTTCTCCTGGCTCCGCCCACGTGTGGGTGGAGCTGCAGGAAGCTGCAGGGATGACCCCGGCGTCCAGCAGCGCCACAGTCAGCAGTTCAGCCACGCAGAGATGCAGCCTGTGGACCTGCAGAAGGTTCAACTCTCAGTGAGATGAGTTCTGTCTCCTTCCAGGTGGATCAGGAGAGCGTCAGGTACTGACCAGAAGGTTGTCCTGACCGCTCAGGACCTCCTGCGCCTTTAGCCAATCCTGAGCAGCCACCAGATCTTTGGCGCATCGCAGCGCCAGCGTCTGAGCCAGAGCCCCCTCCCCTGAGATTCTGGCCACATCGGCTGCCGTCCTCAAAGACGCGATGTCGTTCTTCTTGGCAATGACTTTGGCGGCGTCAAAACCGGAGCCGGCAGCGAGGTGACTGAAAGAAGCACGTCAGACAGTTTCAGGTTGAAGATCGGCGGAAGCCTGTGCGTCTAAGACCCTTCGGTTCAGACCATTTAGTTGCTGCAGACAGATGGCCGTCCTTCTCCAACACCGCAGCCCAGCCGCTGTACAGCTCCTTCAGGACCGGCTCGTCCGGCGCCAGCCGCGCTTTCGCCAGAGCGACGGCCTCCCTGACAAACAGGAAGCTCTGGTTGAATGAGTTGGTCCACAGCTCCTTCAGTAAAAACGGATCAGCAGAACAGACCTGTAGAGTTTGTGGGCTCGCAGCAGGTCCACGGCCTCGTAAACTCTGTTGATGGACAGCAGGTGGGACGCCGCCTTCAGGTACTGCTCCTGCAGACACAGCTGCCTGACGTAGGCCTCCACCGCATGACTCCAGGCTTTGAAACCGGCTGGAGAAGGTAAAGAGATCTTTAAGGGATTCAGGACCATCAGCTCATGAGCTTTCACTGATGGGATCAAATCTCCTCTCAAAAATGTTAATGCCCAGAACTTTTTCATGCTCTGAGACCTGCAGCAGCCCAAACGTTCTCCTGTTGTCTTTACCCATCGGAGCGACGGACAGCAGGTGGTCGTTCAGCTCTCCTTTCTCTGTTGCCAGCTGCAGCGCCCCCTGCAGGTCCCCACTCCACAGCCGCACATACACCACCGAGTCGAAGTGCCCCGCCTGCACGTGGCCTTCCTCTGAGGGTCGACATGAAGCTGAACGTTACGCTGAAACACAGAAAGCTGGGAGGTCAAAACCAACGAACCTTCTGCCGCCAGCATGCGGTGCAGAGCCGGCCGGTCCGTGAACAGGCCCAGGTGGACGTGGTCGCTCTGGTCTGGGCTGCAGCCAGCAGGTGGCGCTGAAACAAAACACACTTTGTAAAATCAAATGTCTAATCTGTGATGAAACTTTAAGTATTCACATATTATTTGACATCTGGAGATCACCTGAGTGTTTGACCGCAGCCAGAGTGACGCAGTCCTGCAGCAGCTCCTCTCTGGGCCGGTGGTCCATGGATGTGCTGAGGGGCAGCATGGAGCGAGGCTTCTTCTTCCTCAGCAGGCTCAGATCTGAAGTGGAAGTGGACATGTTCAGAAGTGGGCGGGACCCAAAGAAACGGTGGATTTAGTCAGACACTAACCCGGTGCTTTCTCTTTACTTTTGGAAACAGACGAGGAGTTCTTCTGGATCTCCACAGATGCTGTAAGGGGTTAAAAAAATCGGGTTAAAAAAATCTGCCTCGACTCGAATCCTTGTGGCCTCAGACTCTCATTCACCTCCTGGAGGGTCCAGGCTGCTGGTAGAGCCAACCTCCTCTTCCTCCTCCTCTTCAGACAGATCCTGGTCGGCTGACCTCTTCTCTCCGTCGCCGTTCATCTTTGGCACCACGTCTCCTCCAAGCCCCGACGCGCTCTTGTTCTTCTTCTTCTGCTGCTTGGAGCCGGACTTCTTCTTCTCCTGGAGCACGCTCATCTTCTTCCCTGGAATGAGAACCTCTCAGATGTGAGCAGGATAACCTCGCCGGATTTCACCTCGGAGCCTCAGTGTCACCTTTAGGCGGCTTTGTGAACTCTTGTTGGGAGACCTTCCACTCCTGCACAGTGAAGTCTTTTCCTCCGGTCCAGATCACGTCTGGATCATCGGGCGACCAGTCCACACACAGCAGATATCCCACGTGACCCCGATAGTTGGAAACGGACGCTTCCTCCAGAACATCCCACACCTAAAACGAGCCCCGCCCATCAGACCTCAGAACAGCACGGTAGCTTCACCTGTGTGGAGCAGCAGACCTGAGCCGTGCCGTCATACGACGCTGTGACCAGCCGGGCGCTGTGATGTGGACTCCACGCCATCCCGGTGATCTTGGCTGTGTGACCGCACAACCGGCGATATGGTTCTGTCAGAACCGCAGGAGTCTCTGGAGGGTTCTCTGAAGACCAGCAGGTCCCAGCAAGAATCACAAAGATGTGCAGTCAATAAAGAATGACCTCCATCCATCTGTCCATCCGTCCACCCATCCATCCGTCCATCCATCCATTCATCCGTCCGTCCATCCACCCACCCGTCCGTCCATCCACCCACCCGTCCGTCCATCCATCCATCCATCCAGCCACCCATCCGTCCATCCGTCCATCCATCCATCCATCCATCCATCCATCCATCCATCCATCCGTCTATCCATCCATCCACCCGTCCGTCCATCCACCCACCCGTCCATCCATCCATTCATCCACCCACCCACCCACCCATCCATCCGTCCATCCATCCATTCATCCGTCTATCCATCCATCCACCCGTCCGTCCATCCACCCACCCGTCCGTCCGTCCATCCACCCACCCGTCCGTCCATCCATCCATCCATCCATCCATCCAGCCACCCATCCATCCATCCATCCGTCCATCCATCCATCCATCCATTCATCCGTCTATCCATCCATCCACCCGTCCGTCCATCCACCCACCCGTCCGTCCATCCACCCACCCGTCCGTCCATCCACCCACCCGTCCGTCCATCCACCCACCCGTCCATCCATCCGTCCGTTCATCCCCCCATCCATCCGTCCATCCATCCATCCATCCATCCGTCTATCCATCCATCCACCCGTCCGTCCATCCACCCACCCGTCCATCCATCCATTCATCCACCCACCCACCCACCCATCCATCCGTCCATCCATCCATCCATTCATCCGTCTATCCATCCATCCACCCGTCCGTCCATCCACCCACCCGTCCGTCCGTCCATCCACCCACCCGTCCGTCCATCCATCCATCCATCCATCCATCCATCCAGCCACCCATCCATCCATCCATCCGTCCATCCATCCATTCATCCACCCACCCACCCACCCATCCATCCGTCCATCCATCCATTCATCCGTCTATCCATCCATCCACCCGTCCGTCCATCCACCCACCCGTCCGTCCGTCCATCCACCCACCCGTCCGTCCATCCACCCATCCATCCATCCATCCAGCCACCCATCCATCCATCCATCCGTCCATCCATCCATCCATCCATCCATTCATCCGTCTATCCATCCATCCACCCGTCCGTCCATCCACCCACCCGTCCGTCCATCCACCCACCCGTCCGTCCATCCACCCACCCGTCCGTCCATCCACCCACCCGTCCGTCCATCCACCCACCCGTCCGTCCATCCGTCCGTTCATCCCCCCATCCATCCGTCCATCCATCAGTCCATCCATCCAGATCCATAATGACAGAAACAAAACTAAATCAAAAACAGAATCATCTGAAAGATTATAAAGGAATCACAGAAATGTTGATATCCTCTCAGGTCTGACATCAGGCTTCATGTGTATTTAGAAGATAAAAATAAAAGCCTTCAGCCGTGGGGGAAACAGGCCAGAGTTGTTTAGCGGCCGTTTGAGTTATCATGTGACCAATGTTGTAAACTCAGTTTCTTCATACCAATAACGGAGCGGAGGTCGTGCACGTAGACGATGGCGTTGCTGGAGCCTGAGGCCAGGAGAGCGTGCAGCTCGGAGCTGTGCTGGTGGTGCCATCGCAGCGAGTTGATGATCTTGTGGTGCTGCTGGACGCTGCAGAGTAGCTTCAGGTTGGGGGCTTGGAAAACATCAATGCACCTGATGAAAGAGATGAAAAGATGAGTGAAAGAGGCCAGTTCCAGGAAAACAAGCAACTTTTGACATTTTTACTTTGTGATGCAACCAGACAGAAAAACATCAAAGCTCCAGCGTTCCTCTTCGCTTCAGAGGTTTCACCATTAAATCAAATAAGGTCTGGTTCTGTTCAGAGTTTGCAGTTTGGTTGGTGTTTTTGAGGGTTCACACATGAACACAAACCCCCCCCACCCCAAAAAAGAAACGTAACAATGTTCAGTCCCCACAGAGAAGCAACTCACCCATCCTCGTTGCCAATGGCAACCACTTTCCCATCCGGCTTCCAGCTGAGGTCAGTGTGTGGAGACAGCTTGTGCTGTTGGAGACACAGATCAGCTTCAGGGTCGCTGCAGCTCAGCTGCTTTCAGGTCAAACATCAGAAACTCGCCAAGAGTTTCAGCCTCCAACCACCTGAGGAGTCTGCAGTTTCCTTCAAGAGTCTGAAATGTTTCAGCTTCTGAGCATGAACAGGCTGCTCTAAAAACCATCCTGACTGCCACAAAACTTTCCACTCGTTAGAAACACGACGTGCTTAAGCGTTTCCTCTTCATCCTATCCCACCTTGATGTTGTTGGTGTCTTTGATGAGCTTGTCGATGTCCGTGGCCTCGCCGCTCAGCTTTGCCGGGTCGTGCTGCAGAATCACGCCTTCGCCAGCGCAGCTGTACAGGCTGAAGCTCTGCTTTCCGGCTGTACCTGAATGTTTTACATGGTTTAGTCAGAACTCCTGCTTCATCTGTGACTGAAGTTACTTTGCAAATGTTTCTGCAGCGAGCAGAGACTCAAAGTCAGCCCAGACGCTTAGATCCATCCTGACAACAAAGATGCTCCACTGTCCATGATTGGAGGGGAAAACGGGATTCACAGGCAGAAACATTTCAGTTTCAGTGATTTTTAAATGCTGAATGTGGGGGTGCAGACATGCCGTAGTTTATATGTGGTGAAATGCAGACCCTTCAACAGAACACTGCTGCTGCAGGAGCGCACCACACAAGAGCGGAATGGTCTTCTTTTAGTGCATGTGCAGCCATCCTCACGCATTACAGATGTAACTGGGCTCAAGCATTTCATACCACACACTGAGATCCATCCAGCAGCAAGAGGGCAAAATCCTGACAAAATAAGACTCTGAACCAAACCCAGATTTAAAGGAGCAGAAGCCCTCAGAACGCACTCTGCTGCTGGGCTGCAGACAAACAAATCTGCGTTTCTATGTCATGTTTTCATGAACGTTACTGTTACTGATGGAAAAAGTATTTTCTTCATTTAGGATTCTTTCTGAACTCAATGATCTGACCTGAATGGAGGTCAAAGGTGAATTCATCATAGTAACGTCACAAACCCAGAGCTGCTCTTGTGTTTATGCTGAGTGGCTGTTGTGTAGTGTCCCGCCCCCTGAGCCGGGTCAGGACGATCCCCAGAGACACTCACCAAAGGACAGCGGGGGCACGGGCGGCCCCCAGGCCAGCGTGTACACCGTCTTCCTGTGGTAGGAGCTGGATATCTGAGGAGGCCTGAGAGGAGAAGCAGAACCATCAGGCGGCGGGAAAATTACTGTCCTTCAACCAGAACGCGGGAGCAGACCAGCTGTATCCTTCTGAGTTCTGTTTGACCCGTTTTTCCTTCAACATCAGAACCAAACATTTCTTCTTCAGCAGTTTTCAGAAAAATGAAACCAAACCTTCAGCAGCTTTCTGTCTTAGTGAACCCTCTTCCTCCTCCTCAGCAGGTAACTACACCTTCTTCAGCTCCATGAGGAGGAATTTGGTGAATCCTAATCTTAATCTTTAATCCTAATCTTTGTGGAAGCTCAGACACTTCTCTCCACGTTCTATTGGAGGTTCTCTACAAACAGTTGTGGGGGTCAGTCAGTCCCTGTCAGGGGGAGCAAAGACTGCTGCAAACCTAAATAAAGTTTTTAAAGTTCAGTCAGAACAGGCCTGAACGTTTGCTTTAGCAGATGACGTGACCCTTGACCTCCATCAGCAGCAGCTCAGGAGGATGAGGTACGTTTGACGGTTCTAAAAGCACAAACCAACCCACCATCAAGCACCGGCGGAGACAAACTCAGAGGCTTTTGTTTCAGAAAACCTGAAGCTGCTTTAGCTGAAGCCGGAGACAGCAGGAGGAAACCATGAGAAACTTACTTGTTTGAGAAGACGTCGTAGACTCCAACTTTACCGTCTTCTGTTCCAAAGGACAGGGCTCCTTCTTTTTGGGGGTGCCAGGCCAGCTGCAGCGCACAAACACAGGAGTCTGACTTTACTTTCTGACTGTCACTGGTGACCTGCAGCTCTGGATCCAATGTGGAGCAGAAGACCACCGGTCCAACAAACCCACAACAGACGGATTACACCAAATGTTCTTCATGTACTCTGAAAACAACAGGAGGCCCGTTTTCTCACGAGGCCAAACTCCTGACTTTAACTCCTTTACTGGAAACTGGTGGTCTGCTGCAGGCTGTGGTTCTGATGGGTTTTTCTGGTCTTGACTGTGTTTTGTGTGATGTATGTGTGTCGTTTCTGCTCTTGCAAAGGTCCAGCTCCTCCACTGCTGCCCCCCCTGCAGAGATGGTTGAGGGAACCACTCCCCACCAATCACCAGGCTGGGAGGGAAGCTCTACAGCTCCCAGGAAGCTCTGCTCCAGCGGGGGCTGAATTCCTGAGAGGAATCAGATAAACGGCCAACTGAACCTCGTCCAGTTACTCATATTTTTGATGTTACCTAAACCTCCTGCTGAGACCTGCTGCCACTTTGCTGAACCCACTGCCTGTTTTCAGGTGAGGCTTTGGACAGTCTGACCCACAGCTGTGTCTGTGAGGAGCCTGCGGGTCAGAATCAACCTCCATCAGCAGACAAACGATCCAAACAGCAGCAGCTTCATGCTTTAACGGTTAAACAAACTAAAGAGAAGGTTCTGGAGAAGACTCGGCTTTGGTTCTGTTTCATAGTCTAAGACACACGTTCATGAGCCTGAAGACATCGATTCTGCAGAGAATAAAGAAACAAAGGTGGTCCATTGATCCCTGACAAACATCTGAAGTTCTGCCCCCTTAGAGGTTCTGCTGGTATCAGCAGTCCAGCAACATTTGGACCTTTTTGACTGAATACGATTTATAACTCTAGTTCTGTTCTGTTTTCTCCCTCAAACCCACTCAAAGGTTTTGGAATGAAGACAGTGCACCCCCACACAGACCCCCGCCTTCCAGAAAACTCTTTACCGCGGTCACTTTGGACTTGATGCCTTGCCAGAAGGTCCGGATGTCGTACTTGTTCTGGCAGCTCAGAGTGTTCCACACCCGGATCATGTTGTCCCCCACGCCCAGCGCCAAATACCCTGCGCCCACGGGGGAGAAGGTCAGGGAGTACACAGCGCCCCCCAGGGAGAACAGGGTCCAACAGCAGCTGAGAGTCTTCAAGTCCCAACATTTGATCTGAAGGTGGAGAAGAAAAGATCTGAGCTGCAGTCTGACCGGAGAACACATGCAGACGGATTCATTCATCACAAAAACTACAAACACTCTGTTGTTAAAGCACACTGTATGAAAGGAAAACGATGTCTGAGCCCAAACGTCTGCAGAAAATCTTCCGAAATCAGATCTTCCAGGTTTAGGAGAAGACGACTCGCCTCCCGGTCCATGGAGGTGCTGAACAGCAGCTCCGCCCCGTCCTGCAGGCGCAGCGAGCTGGTGTTAAAGACGATCCGGTTGTGGTTCTGACCCTCTGAAGCGGAACCAAACAAAGTCCAGCGCTGCTTCCCGCCTTTGGTCAGATCCCACATCAGCAGCTCTCCGCTGGAGGAACACACAGAGAATGAAGGTCCGATGACAGTTCTGAGCAGGACCAACGGTTCTACCTGAAGCAGCTGGACACCAGCTCGGTCGGTCGTCCCGGGGGCCAGTGGATATTGAGCCAGATCCGCTCTTTGACCCCAGGGTCAACGGTGGAGGTTCTTTTCTTCAGGAAGGGCAGCTTTAAGGTCATCACTCCTGCAGGAGGAGAGCAACGTTCTGTGACAGCTCTCGCTCCAAAACAGACTCAGACGTTTGGGGAGAACACGCCTTAGGGTGAAGAGAGGAGCTGCTCCAGCAGAAAAACCCCTCCGCTCTCACGAGGAGAAGCAGCCTAAAATGAGCAGATCTTCATCCTCACCTTTGCCCTTGGAGGTGCTCCAGATCCTCACCGTCTGGTCTTTGCTCCCAGAAGCCAGGTAACATCCCTGTTCCCCCGCAGACCCTCCGAGTGCGGCTGCAGAACGACAGAAATCAGTTTAAAGCTGTCGGTGATACGCCCCAAACCCGCTTCATTCTGCAGAACCTTCGCTGTCCTCGGCTCTACTGTACAGAGCCGGCTCCCCCGTCACAGGCGACCACGCCAGCGAGTGGATCTCATTGTCGTGTCCACGAAGACGATGAATCACCTCCCCTTTCTTACTGACATCCACCAGCACGATCATCCCGTCTTTGTACCTGCAGCCATGTTCTCACATGAAATCACACGATGACTTCCTAACAAGCCCTCCAGCCTTTCTCCTCTGAATCCTTCTATGAAGGATTTTAAATCCAACGTTTGGAAACAGAAACACTCTAAGACATAGAGTTGCTGCTCGGAGTCTAGACGGTAACCATGGTGATCTCTCATACCCGATGGCCACAGAGCTCCAGGTGTGAGGTGAGCAGGTGAGGCAGACGATGGTTCTGGGCTCAGGGAAGAAGCTGGCGGTGTCTCCGGTGTGGAACCAATGGCACACGACCACTCCTTTCTCGTCCCCCGACACCACCAGGTCTTTGTCCACCGGAGACCAGTGAAGAGCCGAGACGGGGGTCTGTGTGGACAACCACGCTTCTGTAAGGACTACGAAACCCCAGAAGATCCACTTCCCTCTGACTGAACAGCAGAGCCTGTGGGAGGGGCCAGCATGACCTCACCTGATGAGCCACCTGCTCTCTGATCAACGTCCTGCTGTTCGAGTCCCAGAAGCGGACGCTGCCATCGGTGGAGGAGCTGACGCAGACGTGGCTCTGACCCACGTGCTGACAGAAGGAAAAGCCCGACACCAGGTCCGCATGGCCCACCAGCTGTCCTGCAGAACCCACACACACAGAGGTCCACAAACAGTCGGATCAGAGCCCAACAAGAACACAACTCCCCAGTTTTCTCTTATGAACAAACTGCAACGGCGTGGAGAAGAGGTGAAGCAGGTGGGAACGGGTGAAGGAAGGATTCAGA
Organism: Oryzias celebensis; assembly: GCA_014656515.1. Taxonomy (NCBI): domain Eukaryota; kingdom Metazoa; phylum Chordata; class Actinopteri; order Beloniformes; family Adrianichthyidae; genus Oryzias; species Oryzias celebensis. The sequence continues at coordinate 26,000,323 of BNCR01000013.1, forward strand.
TGGAATAAAAAAGCTTCAGAAGAATGAAAGGAAATGTGTAGAAGACTGCTGTTAGAGCAGCCATGTTGTTGGTGAAGAGCTGGAGGAAGCAGAGATGAAGATGCTGAGGTTCTGTTTGGGAGAGACCAGGATGGATCAGGAATGAATCCAGAAGAACAGATCACGCTGGGTGTTCTGGGAGCAGATGGAGATGTTGGGACATGCTGAGAAGAGGCACGCTGTTGGGAAAAGGACGCTATGGTTGGAGCTACCAGGAAAAGGTCAAGAGGAGGATGAGGATGGTGTTAGGTGGAGGCTGTGGTGACCCCTGAAGGGAGAAGATAAGGAACAGACTCCACCCTTTCCTGTTCGTCTGTTTCAAGATCTTTTGTTTCAGCCTCTATCACGACCGTTGCAGGCAGGTAACCCACTCACCTGTGACCCGGCACGCGGATGCGCTCACTTCAATCAAATAAACCACATTTCTGGCTCCGACACCCAATAAGCCACTGCTGCTGACGTCACTGCAGCGCGAGTAGTACCAGTTCGGCGAGGCGGGCAGAGACCTGTCGGCCATGACGCCCTACAAACTTTTAAAAAAGTGAATTTCTGCTCCTTAAGTTTAAACTCAAGCTCCTCACGTGTCACCGTAACAACACAAGTTGCCGCACGACATGTTTGCTGTCGTAAATCTCACCTATGTGAAGTACGGAAACCTTACTGGGTCAAACTTTTCGGATTTTGCTCTTTTAAAAAAAACAGTAAATAAAAAATGTATTCAGTTATTTTTTATTCATATCTTGATTATTATTATATGTATAATACGTTTATTTGGGACATCAAATGACCGGATAATCGTTATATTTTCACTGGAGTGTTTACGACAGTCAGGCGAAAAATGCGGTAAATCAAAAATCCATCATGGCGGCTGCAGGGACCGGATCTGGTGAGAAATGACATTTAAAAACTGAATTTAAAGATCTAAATACTTACAAATAAGAGCTGCATGTCTCTGGTTTGTCTTATCTCGCTGTTCGTTCAGGTTTCGTCTTTGTCAGAAACGTATCCGGACTCTTTCATTCAAGGTGAGGACAAACGGTTAAACTCTGGATTATTAACATTTTCTGTTCTATTATTCACTAATCGTAATTGAAACAAAGTCATCATCTGTTTAATTTAAAACGGAGAAGACAATATTGATTATTGATGTAAATGTTGACAAAAAATTTGGTAATGCCACAACTACACACAGTGCACAAACTAAAAAAACGAGGTTATAGCATTTAAAATGTGGATTTTCTGCTTCTATTGGAGCAAAAACGCACAAGTATGCAAAATAACAGAGGAAATAATTAAAGAGGAATCATTCTAATATTTTCAAAGCAGCTACTACAAAAATGTAAGTGCTTGGATAAAAAAAAAACAAAGATGTTGAAAAAGTAAATAAGCATGACACTCCCTAATCCCTGCAGCCCCTAAACATGACACTAATAGTGCAACAATGGTTGAATGACTGGCAGTTATTAAATAATTAAACGTGAATTAAAATAAATAAATAAATAAGCAAGCCTATCAATAAAAAATAACAAGCAATGATTGCAATGTGTCACCTTCTTCAAATAACTGCCTTCATTATTTTTTGACCAAAAAGATTTTAGTTTTCCTAAATCCTCTCCTCCTGATGCTGATCATCGCTGGTATATTGCCTACATCCTCAGGTAAACCAATCGTGCCATCCAACCCCATTAATATAACTGTTTATGTCAAGAGTGTGTCTCAGGCAAAGCTACAAGACACCAGCTGATTCAGAAGATTAAGTTATTTCCATGATTCAGGACTCCTCCCATACTGGAAGGTGAAGATGCTTACCATGCAGTGCTCAAGGCTAAAAACATTGTATTTCATCTTTGGTCAGTCTTTTTAGTTCAAATTTTAGTTTAGAAAGTCAGCTAAAAAGCTTTGAAATGGTTTCAGAATTGATGGTATTTTCAAGAGTGTTTGCTCTTTTATCAAACAATGTTTGTTTTTTTTGTCTAATGTTCCCACTGTACATTTTCCAATTAACTGGGCCTAATTTCCAATACTGCATTGCAATCTACAATCTAGAAATAAAAATCAAAAGACGTGCCTTCACCATTTGTTTAACTTAGCAGTGAAATGTTAACGTGTTTAAATGCTTAAAGTTCTACCTGATGATTTAGTTGTTGTTTCTGTATAAAACAGACTTTTTTATTTGAAAGGATCATATTCAGTAAGTTAAAGACAGTGAGGATCCAGAAGGATCATCTTCATGGCGGCTCTCTTCCTCAGCAGGTTAGCCTCTCTGGGCCGTCTGCATCAGCAGCTCTCATGGCTCCACTCCAGCTCTTCGCTGAGCTCAAAGAACTGGGAGAAGAAGAACCTGAAGGTGTTTGCACCTCAGCTGCCAGAAGAACCTCGCAGACCAGCTGTGAGTCCGTCTGTTTAATACTGGAGAAGCTCCAGCCGGCTGCTGCCGCCGCCGTTTCATCACGTTGGTTTGCTTCTTTCTGCAGGAGATCCACCACTGCAGGAGGCAGATCAAATACAGCAAAGACAAGATGTGGTACCTGGCTAAAATGGTGAGTCTGCAGAAGGTTCAATAAATCTGAGCTCGATCTTAAAACACACGCAATGATGAAGAAACATCAACATTGATCTTTCATAATGTTCTGTAGATGGATCAGGTTCACAGGTGAAATATTCTGTCAGGTGTAGCCTGACTAAAGCACAGAAAGTCAAAACTTTGAATTTAAATTCAGTGAAGCTTTCTTGTTCCTCTGAAGAAATCGGACATGGACCTTCGGACTCCACATCGCCTCATCTGAACATCATACACGCTGTCCGTCATTAGCTTATGCCGCATTTGCAACCTTCCTCTGAAAAGAATTTGCTTCTAAAACCTTTAGATGTTTCCTCAGACGTCTTCACCCACATCTGAGCTGCAGGTCTGCATCTTCACAAGACCAGAGGGAAACGAGCACCCACTCCCTCCTTCTGATACCACGCCTTCTGTCCACCGTTTCCTCTGAAAGCTGAAGGACTCGGTGGTTGGGGGCGTGGCCTTGCAGCCACCTGTCAGTTAAACATGATTCTGGATCACCTTAGTTTGTCCATCTTTATCTGCAACTGAAGGGCTTGAACCTGTTTTTTAAAACTGTTTTCTGTTGCTGAGGTCAGAGAGGTTCATCTAAAGATTTCAGAGAAATTCCAATCATCTTTGACATGAACACGGAGACAATGCAGCTCAAACACGGTGCAGTTTCAGATCCTGAAGCGACTGGACTACTTTTTCTACATAGAATACACAATAACACAAACTTAAAGCTTTAGCCTCCATCTTGAACATTCGTGCTGTTACTGTGATCCTCAGAGTACATTGGTTTATGACTGCATGTCTGAGCTGCGGGTGAGTGACCATCAGTCACATGGTCAGAGCTCAGCAGCGTGAGGTGTGATTTACTTCCTGCTTCATTTCTGACACAAACGTCATTCCAGTCAGAGCTCTTACTGCTGCATAAGAACATCTAGAACAGTATCATCAGTTTAGCTTTACTGATAATATATTTTTGTGTCTTCATAAATGTAACGTTGGACTCCTTTATGAGGATGTTTGTTGTGTCGTCAGATCCGCGGCATGAGCATCGATGAGGCCGTCGCCCAGCTGGAGTTCAATGACAAGAAAGGAGCCAAGATCATGAAAGAGGTTTGTAGCTTCAGACTGAAGGGCTGTGCACCATTTCTCACATGCACGCACGCACACACACATGCATGACCACAGATACACACGTGTGCCTAAACACATCCACAGGCATACAAGCAAAAGTTTAGTGTTTTTATCTTCGTTGTTATAGTTTTACTTCAACAGAACTTTGGTTATTGGGACTTTCAGAAATTCTTTACAAATAAAACTGATACAAACACACGGATGTGTGTGCACGCCGATACACACATATGCACACATGGATTCAAATACACACAGGCAATGCATACGTGCAAACACACAGAGCCCCTCACACACAAGTGCATACACAGATACACACGATTATGCACATGTACGGTTGTGTACACTGACGCACACACGTGCACACTAACACGCGGTTATGCACACGTACGGCTGTGTACACTGACGCACACACGTGCACACAAACACACAGTTATGCACACGTACGGCTGTGTACACTGACGCACACACGTGCACACAAACACACAGTTATGCACACTAACACACAGTTATGCACACGTACGGCTGTGTACACTAACGCACACACGTGCACACAAACACACAGTTATGCACACGTACGGCTGTGTACACTGACGCACACACGTGCACACAAACACACAGTTATGCACACGTACGGCTGTGTACACTAACGCACACACGTGCACACAAACACACGGTTATGCACACTAACACACAGTTATGCACACGTACGGCTGTGTACACTGACGCACACACGTGCACACAAACACACGGTTATGCACACAAACACACAGTTATGCACACTAACACACAGTTATGCACACGTACGGCTGTGTACACTGACGCACACACGTGCACACAAACACACGGTTATGCACACTAACACACAGTTATGCACACGTACGGCTGTGTACACTGACGCACACACGTGCACACAAACACACGGTTATGCACACAAACACACAGTTATGCACACTAACACACAGTTATGCACACGTACGGCTGTGTACACTGACGCACACACGTGCACACAAACACACGGTTATGCACACAAACACACAGTTATGCACACTAACACACAGTTATGCACACGTACGGCTGTGTACACTGACGCACACACGTGCACACAAACACACGGTTATGCACACTAACACGCGGTTATGCACACGTACGGATGTGTACACTGACGCACACACGTGCACACAAACACACGGTTATGCACACTAACACGCGGTTATGCACACGTACGGATGTGTACACTGACGCACACACGTGCACACAAACACACGGTTATGCACACAAACACACAGTTATGCACACTAACACACAGTTATGCACACGTACGGCTGTGTACACTGACGCACACACGTGCACACAAACACACGGTTATGCACACTAACACGCGGTTATGCACACGTACGGATGTGTACACTGACGCACACACGTGCACACAAACACACGGTCATGCACACGTACGGATGTGTACACTGACGCACACACGTGCACACAAACACACGGTTATGCACACTAACACGCGGTTATGCACACTAACACACGGTTATGCACACTAACACACAGTTATGCACACGTACGGCTGTGTACACTGACGCACACACGTGCACACAAACACACGGTCATGCACACGTACGGCTGTGTACACTGACGCACACACGTGCACACAAACACACGGTTATGCACACTAACACGCGGTTATGCACACGTACGGATGTGTACACTGACGCACACACGTGCACACAAACACACGGTTATGCACACTAACACGCGGTTATGCACACTAACACGCGGTTATGCACACTAACACACAGTTATGCACACGTACGGCTGTGTACACTGACGCACACACGTGCACACAAACACACGGTTATGCACACTAACACGCGGTTATGCACACGTACGGATGTGTACACTGACGCACACACGTGCACACAAACACACGGTTATGCACACAAACACACAGTTATGCACACTAACACACAGTTATGCACACGTACGGCTGTGTACACTGACGCACACACGTGCACACAAACACACGGTTATGCACACGTACGGATGTGTACACTGACGCACACACGTGCACACAAACACACGGTTATGCACACAAACACACAGTTATGCACACTAACACACAGTTATGCACACGTACGGCTGTGTACACTGACGCACACACGTGCACACAAACACACGGTTATGCACACTAACACGCGGTTATGCACACGTACGGATGTGTACACTGACGCACACACGTGCACACAAACACACGGTCATGCACACGTACGGCTGTGTACACTGACGCACACACGTGCACACAAACACACGGTTATGCACACTAACACGCGGTTATGCACACGTACGGATGTGTACACTGACGCACACACGTGCACACAAACACACGGTTATGCACACTAACACGCGGTTATGCACACGTACGGATGTGTACACTGACGCACACACGTGCACACAAACACACGGTTATGCACACAAACACACAGTTATGCACACTAACACACAGTTATGCACACGTACGGCTGTGTACACTGACGCACACACGTGCACACAAACACACGGTTATGCACACTAACACACAGTTATGCACACGTACGGCTGTGTACACTGACGCACACACGTGCACACAAACACACGGTTATGCACACAAACACACGGTTATGCACACTAACACACAGTTATGCACACGTACGGCTGTGTACACTAACGCACACACGTGCACACAAACACACGGTTATGCACACGTACGGCTGTGTACACTGACTCAGATACCGCCTCCCTGCTTCAGGTCCTCTTTGAAGCTCAGGAGATGGCTGTGAAGACTCACAACGTGGAGTACAAGTCCAACCTGCATGTGGGTGAGTGTCTCTGAAACACCTGGGTCTCAGGTAAAAGATGGGCGTGTCCAGGCTGACAGCCTGCAGAGACCTACTTTAAGCTGCTGTTTGGGTCCAAATTGTTCCAAAAGAAACATTCCCATCATCCTGGATGAACCTGAACTCTGTGATGATTTTATCCTTCAGCTGAATCTCCACAATCTTCCGCTTGTCCTCCTGCAGCAGAGTCCTTCTCCAGCAAAGGGAAGTACCTGAAGCGGATCCGGTACCACGGCAGAGGCATGTTCGGCATCATGGACAGAGTTTACTGTCACTATTTTGTAAAACTAGTGGAAGGACCGCCGCCCAGAACGGAGCAGAAGACGAGCCTGGACCAGGCCAGAGAGTACGTTCAGGGGCTGAAGGATCGAACCATCATCCACAGCCTGTAGATGTGTCAAAAGCTTTCATTTATGTAAATAAACAGCAGCAGAAAGGATCTGAGCAGCTTTTCATTCAAACCGGAAGCGCTGACGATGCCTCAGAGGTTCAGCTGCTCTGCAGCGGGTTTGTTGGATGGGGGGTGGATTTATGAACCAATCACAGAGGACGTTTATGTTTGATAGAACATATGAGGCTCTGGATCAGTCTACAGCTGTCACTGCATGATGGAGCAGCAGAATATTTATCCAAACATCGACTACTAAACACTTTACAGTCCAGTCTAACCCAGAGGAACGCCTCAGAATCCTCCCAGAACATCAGCAGCAGGTGATCTTCTGATTTTATGGCCAACATGACAAGAACATCTCGTTTTTTAACTGCATGCAGCCTCTGAAAGTCATCAAGTCGTTCAGTCGCAGCTCCACGGCGACAGTAATCCTCCAACCTGTCAGCATCGCCCTTCCTCCTCCCCTCAAACACGCTGCAGGTTTTTTTGAATCATGAACGATAAGAAGAAAATGCTGCGATTTTCTGTTTCCTCTGCCTCTTATCTGAAGGAGAAACATCCTTTCTGTCTTATCTGCTGCCTTTCACCTTTTCATCACGCCGTTAATGACGTTCATTTGAATTTTCCAGACTCCCAGTCGTCTGCTCTGCTTGTTGTTCTGCTAAGAAATTGAACAGAGAGGAAAACAAAACAAGCTCAGGAGAGCAGAGGCAGGAGGAGAGGAGAACATTTCTATTTCCAGAGGTCAGCGCGTCTGATTGGTCTTCAGGCCCGGAGCTTCATTCCTCGCTCTTCCTAATTGGCCTTCAGTTTCCTGTGTTTGATGTGGCTGATCCTGAGCGGGTTCCCGCCTGTCGCCAAAGCTCTCGTCAGCGCCGAGCGGCTCTGAGGTTTTTCAGATAAAATGCCATCTGCTGCCCCCAATTTCAGCAGACAAGTGCCCCCAATCTGAGAGGGGCGGCTCCATCTCCCACCTTCTGCCTCAAAACTCGTCTCGGCTCAACTTTATGATCCGACTATGGATCAGTGGGTTGAGCAGTCTGCCTTTTGGTTGGTTGGTGGTTCAAATCCCAGTCATCGAGTTTGGATTTCTCTGAATCGTTGGTTTATATGAAAGCGTCTGCTTGATGACTAAATGTCAGGATTTCTATACGGCTACAAAAACAAAAAAGAAGACTTTCAATGCTGAGGAAAACACTAAGTCTAGCCCTGATCTGCAGTTCTTAATGTAATTATTAAGTAAATGACCGTCTGATTCTGAGGGTGTGGAGCGTCCTGCTGGAGGGCCTGTGACGCTGTTTCTGCCAGCAGGATCAGGTCATGGAGAACGTCCACATGTTGACTGGAGATCCAACATGGTGGTCTTTAAACCACGATTATATAGATTTTAGCCAAAATCTACCACCCTGTCGTTTTCCAGCTAACACCCCCAACCATCACAATAATAATTAAAAAATCAGAGCTTTAATCCAGCGGTACAGATCTGATCCAGACTCCAGCTCAGACGAGGAAAACAAAGATGTTCATGGATCTGTCTGTAAGTGGATGCTTCAGAATGGGGCGGAGCAAGCGGCTTGTAGCCCCGCCCAGCGTATTTTCTACGTCATAAATACAATCTTCTAACATTTTTCATCTGCTTCTGATTCACAACCATTTAGACAAATAAATACTCAGAAACTCAATTTTAATCTTGAATTCTTTATGTTTGTCCGTCATCATCAGAGAAATGCTAAAAACACAGGAACAGCATTTTCATGGGAGAGTCTTTATAGACAAAACAGATCTTTCACATTCTTTTCTTTTTTTTAAGTTTCTGTGTTAAAGATGTATTTTGTTCACCCTAAACAACCCCAGAGGGATTACATTTTATTTTTCATTTGATACTTTTTAAGCATTCCTATGAATTTATTTATTTATTTTTGTCTTCTGGTAATTGCTGCTACCCAAAATGAACGAATGAAAAACTAATTGTCAAAATATTCCAACAAGCCCAGAAGAAGATTGTTCCTGGGTTCTCCGGGTTTCCTTCTGCTTCTGAAGTTACCAGTCATGGTGTCAGTGGGCCCGGCTTCGAGAAAAAGAGAAAAAATAAACAGAAATCCACAAATGTTTCATATTAAAACCTTTAATCCGAGCCTCAATGAGCGGTTCTGCCTGAGTCTGACCCCCCACTCGACTGAGAGAGGCAGACCTGAACTGAGTCCACAAACCAGTCTGTGAAGGATGCAGACACCGCAGCAGCCCTGAGGTCACCAACGCTGACGTCTCTCTGATCAGGAGCCAGCGTCACATTCAATATGCAACAGTCCTGCTGTTTCCTGAGTCAAATATCAAGTCCTTTGTTTCATGAGTGGCATCAATAAATGATTGAAGAAGGAACTGACTGGTTCTTATAACTTGTCCCTCTAAATGTTTGGTGAGGAGACAGGAAAGATGCTGACGACTGAGGCACCTTCAGCCAAACACAGACTGCACAGCAGTGAGTCTAAAAGCTGAGACGTCGGCCGTGGGTCAAGGCGCCACGTGACCTGACCCAGGTTCTGGCTGAGAAACAAATCGAATGAGAAGCCTGCGGTGCCGGGAGCGCCTCAGGGTGTCATTCCTTTCCCTTTAACTTCTCCATTTTGTCTTGTTTTTTGTGCCTGCTGCCTGCAGCCGTCCTGACGGTGGACTCCACCTCCTCCAGAGGACAGACATGTCTGTTTGTGTGAGACACCGGTCTTCAGAACATGCAAGAGCCGCCACTTCTTTTACTCTTTCTTCTTTGAAACAGCTTTGTCTCTTTTACAAACCCCCTTCTGAATTGGGAAAGGCTGAAGGATCATCTTTAGTTTGGGAACAGGTTACTGTGTCAGAAGAAGAAACTGGATGAAACGTTTCTCTCATCCTTAGTCCAGACGTGTCCAAACAACCAACAAACATCTAAATAAGTCACTTCTGCTGGTTTTGGAGATGACGTCAGTAAAGCTGAACAGGGAAGATTCTGAGGCTGTCAGAGGGCAGAAACAAATGAGAAGAGAGGATGCAGAGAGAGCAAAATAAATGTATAGAGCTGATAAAGCTTTTTCTTATCTTGTTGTGACAAAATAATCATAATTAGTATTTTAGAGTAATAATATATTTGAATGACTTAAAATGGAACTAAAACAATTGGATCATGGAATTAGAACTTAAATTAGTTTGTTTTAATATAGTTTTAATGGTTCTATTTATATAGAAACATCCAGACATAAATCATAAATTAAAATGATCTAGACACATGCCAATGCATATTTGCATAGCTTACCTGTCCTGTTGGTAGTTAGTTAGTTGAGTTCAGTCTGGAGCTGATTTTACTGGATGAGTTATGTAAATGTAAAGCTCCTCTGAGCCACCAGGGGGCCCTAAAGAGTCATTTAAAGAGAAGTGGATCAGCTCTTTGATTTTGTTTGCAGCTGAAATAAGGAACTGCAACTGAATGTTTTATTAAACTAGAAAATGTTTGTACCTGATTGAAAGATTCACGGCTCCTAAACTAAAGTTACTCAAAAAGGAAAATAATTTGATTTCATAAGTAGATACTTGTGTTTTTGGTGTCTTTAGTTTGGGTATTACCCGTAGGCACAGTCCAGACATGACTCTTGTCATTGTGTTTTTTAAATAAGTTAACTTCAGTAGAAGTAATTAGACCAATCTTCTTCAAATATGTAGTGTGGTTTCAAAATCAGATTTTTTTTATTTGGTGAAACGTGAATCCGCTGGAACAGACGTTCCTTCAGTTCCATAGAAAGAAACAAAGTTTGGAAACATTAAGAGAAGCCAATGGCATAATCCAGGTCTGAGGGTTTTCTGATGCTGGGATGAAATGTCTGTCTGTTTCATCATTGCTCAGAGACCGATCCCATGTCGTTCATATAAACTTTCACATTTTGGAAAAAAGTAAAAAACCAGAACTGATATTTATGTTTACTTCTGTTTTATCTGAAAGCTTTCAAATCCTGCAGTTTTCCTCCACCAGGGGTCACTCTTGCACCAGCCTTGCATCAGTCTGAGCATCCTCCTGTGCTCTGCAGGAGGCGGAGGACATGTCTGCAGGATCTCATCCTACAGGAAACCAAAGACAAATCCAGCTGAGTCTCAGTGCTGCATGACGGTGAATTCCTGGAGATGAACTCCTGTATCTCAATTTGTCACAGAGGCTGCAGCTCTCAGCGCAGGGAGGTACGAGGGTGCAGCAGGCGGAGGCAGAAGAGCCTCTGAAGACAGCAAAACTGCCTTTTGATCATTGAAACACAGCAGGCCTGCATTCTCATATTCCATTACAGCGGCACAGCAGCTAATCAAATGTGCAGCCGCTCAGCTCTGAATGACAAGCTTGCATGAATTAGCAGTGATGCTTAAAACCCACATAGATTCCACTCAACACAAATCCACCTTAAGCTGAATGAAAGCAAAGAGCAGAGAGAAGCAGCTGTTCCACTTCATCTCTCCCTGATCAAAGGTCTCAGCGAGCCGTCCTTGAAAAGCAAGTTTGGGCTCAGAAACACAAACCTGGACCTCTGGACCAAATCAGGATTTTAATGCTACTAAAAAAAAAGAAATCTGAATCTAAACATGAAGGTTTAAGCTTTTTCCAACTGACGTCTAGCTGACTCAACACGGATTATTCTGACTCTTCCTGTAAAAAGCAACCTTACTGTTGGTTAAATTAGTCCTGAGATGTTGGTAAACATTAGTTCTGAGATGATGGTAAACATTAGTCCTGAGATGTTGGTAAACATTAGTTCTGAGATGTTGGTAAACATTAGTCCTGAGATGTTGGTAAACATTAGTTCTGAGATGTTGGTAAACATTAGTTCTGAGATGTTGGTAAACATTAGTCCTGAGATGTTGGTAAACATTAGTTCTGAGATGTTGGTAAACATTAGTTCTGAGATGTTGGTAAACATTAGTTCTGAGATGTTGGTAAACATTAGTTCTGAGATGTTGGTAAACATTAGTTCTGAGATGTTGGTAAACATTAGTCCTGAGATGTTGGTAAACATTAGTCCTGAGATGTTGGTAAACATTAGTTCTGAGATGTTGGTAAACATTAGTCCTGAGATGTTGGTAAACATTAGTCCTGAGATGTTGGTAAACATTAGTCCTGAGATGTTGGTAAACATTAGTTCTGAGATGTTGGTAAACATTAGTTCTGAGATGTTGGTAAACATTAGTCCTGGGATGTTGGTAAACATTAGTTCTGAGATGTTGGTAAACATTAGTCCTGAGATGTTGGTAAACAGTAGTTCTGAGATGTTGGTAAACATTAGTCCTGAGATGTTGGTAAACATTAGTCCTGAGATGTTGGTAAACATTAGTTCTGAGATGTTGGTAAACATTAGTTCTGAGATGTTGGTAAACATTAGTCCTGAGATGTTGGTAAACATTAGTCCTGAGATGTTGGTTAAATTAGTCCTGAGATGTTGGTAAACATTAGTCCTGAGATGTTGGTAAACATTAGTTCTGAGATGTTGGTAAACATTAGTTCTGAGATGTTGGTAAACATTAGTCCTGAGATGTTGGTAAACATTAGTTCTTAGATGTTTGTAAACATTAGTTCTGAGATGTTGGTAAACATTAGTTCTGAGATGTTGGTAAACATTAGTTCTGAGATGTTGGTAAACATTAGTCCTGAGATGTTGGTAAACATTAGTTCTGAGATGTTGGTAAACATTAGTTCTGAGATGTTGGTAAACATTAGTCCTGAGATGTTGGTAAACATTAGTTCTGAGATGTTGGTAAACATTAGTTCTGAGATGTTGGTAAACATTAGTTCTGAGATGTTGGTAAACATTAGTTCTGAGATGTTGGTAAACATTAGTTCTGAGATGTTGGTAAACATTAGTCCTGAGATGTTGGTAAACATTAGTTCTGAGATGTTGGTAAACATTAGTTCTGAGATGTTGGTAAACATGAGTCCTGAGATGTTGGTAAACATTAGTTCTGAGATGTTGGTAAACATTAGTCCTGAGATGTTGGTAAACATTAGTCCTGAGATGTTGGTAAACATGAGTCCTGAGATGTTGGTAAACATTAGTTCTGAGATGTTGGTAAACATTAGTCCTGAGATGTTGGTAAACATTAGTCCTGAGATGTTGGTAAACATGAGTCCTGAGATGTTGGTAAACATTAGTTCTGAGATGTTGGTAAACAGTAGTTCTGAGATGTTGGTAAACATTAGTCCTGAGATGTTGGTAAACATTAGTTCTGAGATGTTGGTAAACATTAGTCCTGAGATGTTGGTAAACATTAGTCCTGAGATGTTGGTAAACATTAGTCCTGAGATGTTGGTAAACATTAGTCCTGAGATGTTGGTAAACATTAGTTCTGAGATGTTGGTAAACATTAGTCCTGAGATGTTGGTAAACATTAGTTCTGAGATGTTGGTAAACATTAGTCCTGAGATGTTGGTAAACATTAGTCCTGAGATGTTGGTAAACATTAGTCCTGAGATGTTGGTTAAATTAGTCCTGAGATGTTGGTAAACATTAGTCCTGAGATGTTGGTAAACATTAGTTCTGAGATGTTGGTAAACATTAGTCCTGAGATGTTGGTAAACATTAGTTCTGAGATGTTGGTAAACATTAGTTCTGAGATGTTGGTAAACATTAGTTCTGAGATGTTGGTAAACATTAGTCCTGAGATGTTGGTAAACATTAGTCCTGAGATGTTGGTTAAATTAGTCCTGAGATGTTGGTAAACATTAGTCCTGAGATGTTGGTAAACATTAGTTCTGAGATGTTGGTAAACATTAGTTCTGAGATGTTGGTAAACATTAGTCCTGAGATGTTGGTAAACATTAGTTCTGAGATGTTGGTAAACATTAGTTCTGAGATGTTGGTAAACATTAGTCCTGAGATGTTGGTAAACATTAGTTCTGAGATGTTGGTAAACATTAGTTCTGAGATGTTCGTAAACATTTGTCCTGAGATGTTGGTAAACATTAGTCCTGTGGTGTTGGTAAACATTAGTTCTGAGATGTTGGTAAACATTAGTTCTGAGATGTTGGTAAACATTAGTTCTGAGATGTTGGTAAACATTAGTTCTGAGATGTTGGTAAACATTAGTTCTGAGATGTTGGTAAACATTAGTCCTGAGATGTTTGAAAAAATTCGTCCTGTTGGGTTGGTAAACATTCGTCCTGTTGTGTTGGTAAACATTAGTCCTGTGGTGTTGGTAAACATGGGTTTTGAAGTGTTGGTTCTAATGGGTCCTTCGGTGTTGGTAAAAATGGGTACTGAGGTGTTTTGAAACAGGGATCCTGAAGTGTTGGTAAATATGAGTCCTGAGATGTTGGTAAGGGTTTAGAATGTGGGCGTCCCTCCTGAGGGATGTACTGTATATGTAGACTGAATACTGCTGTCAGACTGATGAAGACCATTGGATGAGAAGCAAAATGCGTCAGGGTAGAAGAATTTAAGTCCAGTTGCTATGATTAAGCTTCAAGTAGAATTCTGATATTGTCAATCAGAATTTTCTGAAGGGTTTGGATTCAAACTGACCAATAAATATTCAATATTTGAGTTGTGAACTCTTCTTGCAGATGGAACCAACAGAAAATGTGGAGTCTCTCTATCCCTTTAACGGGGCGAGGTCATGAAGCACCCCGTCTGTGTCTTTGTCCAACTTAACAGGAAGGTGACCTTTTTCCAAATAACATGTTTGGAAAAGCAAGTTTTATTCCATTCCATGATGAATATTTAAAAGCATGCATGTCATAGTAATTCAATGAATCCCTCTGGTTCTCAAGAGGACATTGTATTTTTAAAACCATTTCCATGCTTTAGCTGTTTTCACACATCTGTAATTCTTTATCTTCTCATCTGACTTAAAGAGCTGCAGTTCCTCAGACTCTTTAAACTTCCTGTGGATTTGCAGCTCTGCATGGCTGCAGCTTTTCGCCGCTCATTTGATGGCTGCAGATGCTCGTCTCTGTGGACCAGAGTGGAAGTGGAACCACAGAATGTGTTTGGGGGTGAAGACCAGGTGAAGACCAGGTGAAGAGCTGCATTCCGCCCTGACGGGTGTCCAACCCAAATCTTCCCTCTGTGTGGAGCCTCATTATTAACATTGCCCCCCTCATCCAGTTAATGAAATATTGATTTGGAAATTGTTGTGTAAGACAATGAAAAGCCTTTAAAGTGCTTAGTGACCTTGCTTAGATCCAGCTTTATCCATTATTTTATATTATTTAAAGAGCAGAAGGGTTTCCTCTGAAGCGCTGAATCTGGGATGAGCATCACTCTCCAAGAGACTTGCTCTGACGAGCCACTTCAGTTTGGACTTCATAATTGTTTTTTTGGCGAATGATCTCAGAATCAAGCTGAGCCTCATAATGACGCCGACAGCAGGACTTCACTCATTTAATGAGGCGTTAGCTGCTGGAAGACAGAAACCAGTCACATCTTCAGACCTTCTTCTGTCTCAGTCCTCACATCCACCTCATTCCACTGAGGGGGTGCCACAGGTGAGGGGGCTGCTGTCTGGGGTCACTTGGTTCCCCGTCCTCAGAGGGAGGGGGATCCCCAAGAAAAAGTGCTTTCCTTTCTCTGATGACATTTTGTTGTACACTGGCGCCAACCATTAACCCCCAGGGGTGATGAGGGGCTGAGGGCCCAAGGACACTCAATAGATGAATGGGTCTTTCTATTTCCATGAAGCAACACTTCCATTTCATCTTGGAGGTTGTTTTAAAACCCGAAGTATAGGGTAAGATAGCTGTCAATGAAAGATGTATTCATAAAAACAAAGTTGTCCACAAATTAATATTTTGCGCATAACTTTTTCCGAAAAATATGAACACAACATTTGGTTTTCCGTTTGACATGTCTGTTTTGAATACGGATTTCTCCTGATAAAAACCGTCAAAAATACATCACGGGGTCACTGGCGTATGGATGGAGTCCTGGAACATCGATTCAACTGAGTGCGTCTGCGCATTGCGACTCATTTATGAAATGACAATAAATAAAGGTTTTTAGAATCTGATTGATCCCATAGCAGGAAAGTCAACTTGCTACAGTAGCTCTGCTGGGAAATATAGATATTTACAGCCTTTTTTTTTTGTTTTTTATTTGTTGTTTGTTTTTGGCCAGGCGACAACAGCGGTGCGTCTAAACAATGCAACAAACCCGGAAGTGGTGGCAAAAAAAGAGAGATGTTAATAAAAGAATGAAAATATAATTTTATGCATACATTTGTATTTATGAATATGACTTTGTCTTTATGAACTCGTTTCTTATTGACAGCTATCTTACCCCATACCAAAGTCACTGGAACCACGTTAGTTCATCAGGTAACCACTAGGTGTCAGTGAGTAACCGTTTACGGTTGAGTGAAATGGTCCAATTTTACAACAGAAATGAACAAATGATGAAAAACAAAATATCTGAGAGTACGTAACCATTTTTTAAATACGAATTCATCATTGACTCAAATGATCCCAGCATGAACCAGGTCTACCGATCACCTGTGTGGTACTCGGTGTGTATTGGAACAGGAAGCTGTTAGAACATTTAGATATTTACTGGAGACGGACACTCCTTTTCAGGGCCAACATCTTTTTATTATTACCCTCTTTTATTTTGAAGCAACCTTTGTCTGCAGTCCAGCTGGTTTCACTTCCTGTTTCGATCATTTTCTGGCTTTCTCCGTAAAATCCTCACTTCCTCTTTTATACTCATTCTCCTGGTTATGAATTATTGATTTAGGATGGGATGGTAAAGTGCCACAGTGTTTTTTTTGCCTTTATTCAGATCCAGCTTCATTAATTATTAGGTTTTAATGGTTCTCTTTCAAATCGCTCCCAAAGCAGGAAGCAGTGTCCCCCCGGGCGTGGCGTGCCCAGTGACCTTGATTAGAGGAACATTGCTGTATTTGGAGGGAACTCGGGTCCCTGATGGCTGCGTGTTTCCCTTTAATGAAAGATGTTGGCATCAAACCGAGTTTCAGAATAATGACGACAGTGGGACACGGCTGAATTAATGATGTGTTTGTTGCTGCTCTGCTCAGCTGTTCACACACAAATCAAAAGGAGGAAAATTGAAACAGTTTCCAAACATAGTCCTGGAGCAGTCCGTCAGCGCAGCGCGAGCCGCATGTGTCTGGGGCCCAAGCTGGGTCAGGACCCTCCTGATTCAAAGGGCCAACAAAGGCTGTTGGAATCTGCCTGTAAAGGAAAGATAAGACGGCAAATCGAGCCGAGCTGAACCCACCCGGCGTCTCACTTCAGTGGAACGTGTGATGAACTTTGAGATTAAAAACTATTACTGCTTTGGATTAAAAGATGAAGGAGTGAAATACCCAAACTGCACATGCGTGGCACCAACATGACGACTGTGACCACAATAAAAAATGTAACAAGACATTAAGAAATGGATTTATCTGGGTTTCCACAGGTGGTAAAAAACACTTCAAAAAATCCATTTTTGTTCCCTGATTAGGAAAAAAGATCCATATTTTCTTCAGTAACTGATCTAATGATCTGGACGTTTGAACCCCTTCTGACCCGCGTTCACGGCAGTAAAGCCTGGGCTCTGCTTTAACACCGTCATGGAAAAATAACCGTAAACTGCTGCTGGATTTGCAGCTTCTATCTTAGAAAGTCAATTAAAAAGCCTTGTTCAAAGGTAAATAAATGATTTCAAAGCAGCCGTCAGTCTTTGCTTTTCTGCACAATGTTTCAGTTTTAAACTAAAGCCAAATGCATTCCTGACGCGCTTGTTTTCATGTTTTTTAAGGAATTTATTCTTTGAAACAAACATGTCAAGGTTATTTGTACTGAGTAAACATTCCTACAAAAACAACAAGAAAAACGACCTTGAACAGGAGCTTCTCCTTCAACTGGGTGAAGTTGTTCGCTCACGGAGCTGCAGGAAGCTAAAGTTCCTCAGAGTTTGGTCTGACATGTCAAAGGTTTGCTGCTGTATTGCCAGATGGAAGAGTGAGTTCCAGCTCTGATGTTCTGACATAGTTACCCTCTAACTGTTTACGCAATTATTGTAATTCCAGCAGATTCTGAAGGTGAGAAAAGCAGCTTTGTGCTGAAATGCAACAGTATACAGCAGTAATTAATGTAAAATGTAGCATAGCGCTGCAAACCCCCTTTTTCCCAGACAGAATCTGTTGAAATTACTTTAGTAGTGTAAACCATCATTCAGTCAATCTTTGTCCTCACAGGCCACCGTACAGCCACATTTGTTCAAAAAGAGCTTTCATTTTGGGAATCTGTTACTTTGTCCCAACATTTTGATCAGATCAGGAATGTGTAGGAAAAACAACTGAAGATTTTTATGTAACTGTGTAAAAGAAACAACGTTGAGGCGTAAAGCCTTTAGTCCCACCTGCCTCACAGGTGGACACGGATGTCTGTGGGTGAAACATGGTCAAACGGGAACGGGTCACAAAGACAACTCGCATAAAACATCAAGGCCAAAGACTGCTCAATGAAAAGGGGTCATGCTGGCGTGACAGGTCGTAGTGAACGCTTCTAAGACGTCAGGGGGAAGCAGGCGGACATACAGATTAACCGAGCATGGCGCCCGTGCACGCTCTTTACTGCAGCCTGCTAAAAATGAGGAAATGAGACATTCAGAGTGTAGTTTGTGTGGACATCTTACAGGCGTCCTACGGGCACTCACGTGCACACCCCATGTGTAGCATTTACATGCGGTCAGTAAGGAGCCAGTACTCACTCTTTCCTAACGACTAGAGTGTGGCGTAAGGACACATAGGTGTGTGTAATCTGTGTTATTCCTAAAAATATTTCAGTTGAAGTGGTCATACAGGCCTGAAGGTGAACCGCAAAACGCACCTGCTCTTGCTTTCAAAAGCAGCCGCGAAGCTCCAGACCCGGACAACCCAAAAACCCACAGAACCCGTACAGGTCGACCTCCTCCCCGCATGGATGCACATGACTTAAAAAGTTTTCTTGAAATTGTTCTTTTGTTCTCAATGTGGATGTGAAGGGTTCTTCTGATCAGAGCAGCGTCAGGAGAAATCTTCTTCTTCACATGTGCTGCACAAGAACCACACACCACTTAACTGACCGCATGTAGCCCGGCTGATGGAACTTCACCTAGCAGGACCTCGAGTCCAGATGCGTCCAGATGCTCTTCTGGATCTGACTGAACTTTTAACCACATATTTTCGTGGAGGGAAGTCTCAGCATCATCATCATATCATTAGCTTGATAGCTGCTCCTTAAGGGGGCTTGTGGGAAACAGAGTTTCCTGCTAAACTGAAGGTTTTTGTTTCCAAACAGCGTTTCTGGATTTGCTTCTCAGGCATTTTTCCACCATTAGTGCTGCAAGCAACAATAAATATCAGCTCATTTGCCCTCAAAATGCCAACTGCAAACACTGCGGGCAGTTTGTTTGCATGAGTTCACCAGCACTGAGCCGCTGCAGGCCCTCAGGACCACATCACATTTTCATTTATCACCATCACAGCCGCTCATAAACAAAGGGGAACAGCTGGATTGTCTCCCACATGACCTGAAAGAAAGCTGCCCCCGCCCTGCACTTTGCCAGCGTCCCTCATGATAAAACGGCCTCTAATTTAATGATAACTATCACCTGTTCTCCCGGCTTGGTGCTGCACTCAAGATGTTTGCTGAGTAATTGGTCTGTGCCTTTTGCTTGATTAATATGATTGCCACATTTTTCAATGTCCCATCTCTGGTGGTTGTGGTGCCTCTGCAGGTACTGACTTTCATTAATTATGTCCTAATTGGTTTGGAAATGTTGTGTGGAAGTTTGTTTTGAAGGACGGCTGCAGTTTGGGGGAGCGTTTCATAGGAGAGGAGAAATGAATCTCCTCTTCAGCAGATTGGGTTGAAGATTCCAGGAGGAAACCAAATCTGTTGCTAAGATGGCTGCAGAGATTCCCGCCCACACGCCCAACGCCACAAACAAGAAGCTAATGAGCTTACCTGCAGGATCAAAGAGCATCAGAAGGGAAGTGATTACAATTAAAGATGCATAATTACTTATGCAAAAAAAAAAAAAAGCACGGCTGTTTTTCAGTCAACCAAGCGGAAAACAGCAGCGTCTCTGTGAGAACGACGATCTTCTTTGTACCCATAAACGATGAAGATACACGACTTCCTTTTAATTTGCTTCTTTAATTAAGAGATTTATCAGGAACGCAGAGTTGGAGTGCTCGGATTCTGAATGTCAGGATGACCTGCAGCTTCTCCCAAATTTACTTTTGCAGCTTTTGTCCTCTAAACTAAATTAAATAGAAGAAACTTACCTGATTAAAGAAAACAACCCCATCTGTACCTCTGCAAGACTTCCATTCATGAAATATATCTCAACATTTTTTGTTTTTCTTTGGGCTTTCGTGAAACAAAAGTCAGATTGGGTTGTAGACTGTTAAATACATCATTGCTTTGTCATTTTTGTTGATTCTGTGTTGTTACGGCCTCAGCCATATTTGGTTTTCTTTTCTTTTCTTTTCTTTACATCCTGTGTTTTGTGTATTTTATTTTTGTGTCAGAGTGGGACCTCTGTGTATCCTGTGGATCTTTGTCTGCCTATCTCTGATCAGTTTCAGGTGTGGTGCTGAAGGCAGGCTCTGATTGGACCAAAGCTGGTGAGGCAGCCTTTAAACTACTGTGTGGACCTTCAGCCTGTGAGAAGCTACCTCTGATGCAGCTCTGATGCAGCTCTGATGCAGCTCTGATGCAGCTCTGATGCAGCTCTGATGCAGCTCTGATGCAGCTCTGATGCAGCTCTGATGCAGCTCTGATGCAGCTCTGATGCAGCTCTGATGCAGCTCTGATGCAGCTCTGATGCAGCTCTGATGCAGCTCTGATGCAGCTCTGATGCAGCTCTGATGCAGCTCTGATGCAGCTCTGATGCAGCTCTGATGCAGCTCTGATGCAGCTCTGATGCAGCTCTGATGCAGCCAGGCTTCAGGTCATGTTGGTGTTATTCTTAAAATATTATTATTAAATAGTATTATTATGAAATAATATTATTATTTTTATTAATAAATATTATTATCATTGAATATTATTATCATTGAATATTATTATTATTAAATAGTATTATTATTAAATATTATTATTATTAAATATTATTATTATTAATTATTATTATTAAATATTATTATTATTATTATTATTAAATATTGTTGTTGTTGTTGTTGTTAATCCTTATTGTGACCTGTAAGGAGCAGGCTGGTGCGCTGTGATGTGGTTCTCTGTGGGGTTTTTGTATATGTTAAGTGACATTAAGTGAGGCTGTAGGGGTGAACTGCCATTTTCTTTCACGTCTTTTCTCCTTTTTGTGTTTGTTTAGGAAGGTTGGCATTTGTCTGCCCCCCCCCTCCCCCCGCCCTTTATTAATTTTTTTACAGGTAAGATTTCTGTGATTAGATAGGAGGTGGTGGTGGTGGTGGGAGGGGTATTTTGGCCTTTATTTCACCCTGAAGCCATTTTGCTTCACCTCCTTCAGTTATTGTTTGTGTTTATTATTTTTTTCTTGTTAATAAATTAATCAGTGCTGTCTTTTTTTTTTTGTTGCTGAACGTTGGGGCAAGTTTACTTTTATGTTATGCTCCTTCAGCCCCCCTAGGCCCCCCAAAAGGGGCGTAACATAAATTGGGGGCTCGTCCGGGATTTCTCTCCCTATATCTGGATACGCTGTTTTTTGCTCTCGTATGATATGCTTGAATTTTGTATGATTCTGGTTGTACTTGGACTCCTGCTTGGTTGGCAGTTTTCTTCTTGTACTTGACCATGGCGCTTGATTTAAGGGACTTTGTTTGAAATTCCAATGAAGACAAATTAGATGACTGTACAAAAGCAAATTAGTTAGCTATCACCTCGTACTATAATGTGTATATACCCAGTAATACAGGACAACTGGAGATCAAGAGCATTTTGAAAGAGAACTTGACTGAGCAGGGATGGCTCTGACCCTCAGGTGAACCTTGTCTGGAGAAATCAGTTGGAGCAGATGAGTGTTTTAAAAAAGAAAGGGGGGGGGGGGTGTCACATGTGTTCAGGTGTTCTTCCTCTTATGTTTTAAATCAGAAGTTTTGGAGAATTTGTTTCATTATTGTGCTTTTCATCTTTCCTTATCTTCAGCAATAATGAATGAATCATCTCCAGCTGACGCAGCATCTTTAGGTCTGAACTCGGTAAAGAGAAGAAAAGGTTGTGGGGGGTTTTTAAAGTCAGAGTTCTTCAGATTTATGAGGACAGGATTTGAATGCAGTGAACCTGAAGCATCTCCTGCCTGGAACAGCTTTTTGAATCCACTCCTTACTCTGCATGAACAGAGTTGATATTAACCAGGATCATGTAGGCGTGACTCAAACACAACCTTATGGCGCTCTTCACATTCGGCCAGATTACGACACAAACCCTGTGTGACCTTGAGCAGAAACGCATGCTTGGTTGTCAGAGTTGGTCTGTTTCCTGCACAGAAAGATCTGTCTGAATGTTCCCGTCCTTCGGTGGAGGATCCTCTGCTTGGATGCTCCACAGAAAACGTTGGGACTTCACAGAACCTGAGCTGCTTTACCTGCTTTATGGAAAAATGCCAGTTAGAACTGGTGTCACCATGGGGGGGCAGCTGAGCTGGACCTGTCACAGGAAACGTTTTAACAAAGGTTCACAGAGAAACCCGTTTGCAGTGATTCACATCATTCATGAGCTTTCTATTGTCACCACTTCTATTAAAAAAGCTTCTTGTCACATTTTTCTGAAAGAAGGTTTTTTGCTGAAATGTTGCATCAGAGGAAAGTCGATTGATCTGCAAGAACATAATTTCTTTGACAGTTAGAACGTTCCTTTCCCATGAGTCTTTGCAGCTGCACTCTGCGGGATGTGTTTTCTGCATCTCACAGGTCTTCCTGGAGGTCTTCCATTCTAACCCAACACTGAAACCAGGACATGTATGGAATTAATGAAAGGAAACTGCTTCTGTTAAGGGAATGATTACATTTGTATGTTTGCTTCATCTTCATCAGTCTGTCCTCTGGTTTGATACCCATCAGAGGTTCATGAAACCCCTCTTTAGCTCAGACACTCAGACAGCTCTGGCTGCTCTGTGTGCTCCATCCTGTCCACTCCGTAGTGACCCTGACATGTTTGTATTTACAGAGGATTTACCACAAAGTGAACAATTACATTTTCTCCTGGAAAGTAATGGTTGAGAGATTGTTCTGCCGTCTGTCCTTCCTTTTCAGGTGGACACTTTGACAGATTTAAAATGAGTGTTACCTGATGTCAAATGTGGCTCAGCAGCCGCCGCTGTTCTTTCCCCTTCTTTTTAGAAATGACCTGCATCTGTGGAAGCCCGGAGCCCGGATCGATGCGCCCCTTACCCACGCTGTAAATTGGATGGCTGGGGATTGATTCATCTGAGAGCTGAAGGAGAGCTGTGTGCGGCTGCAGAGGCTGAGGTGCACACACAAACACGCCGCGTTTGCACGCCATCTTAACTCTCCTTAATCATGTAATGCGCTCTGCATCCAGACACCTGGATCTCCAGCAGCTGATCTGGATAATGGATCTCCAGCACTTGACCCTGAGTGTGGGTCCGTGTGAATGCACAAGCGGCCATTTGTCTGGCTGAGCCTGCACTACAACTCACCTGTTCTCAAGGGGGCGGGTGAGTGCAAGTCATCGCTCTCCACGCCACCCAGGAACAAGTGAGGCTTTGGTGAAGCACATGCAGCTCAGTGAAGTGCTGCCGCTGCACCACAGCACCAACAAACATGGCGGTTCAAAGTCTCATTTCCACCTTTGCACCATTATGTTTAGCATTGAGCGGGCTTCTTAAAATGCATTTACACGCAATACTCCGTCCTTCCTGCACCCCCCCAGCATGTTCAACAGACGGAATGTGATGAGTCAGGAAAATCACTTCAAACTGTTATGAAGTATTCTATCAGCAGAAATTATGTTCATACCTAAAGAACAAAATCAATAAAAACAGAAAACAGGTTTAAAACCCTGTTTTTTTTTGTTTTTTTTTTTTATGCCAAACCTGACAAATTGTTCAAACTAAACCTGAATAATTCTTACACTTTAACCATCTTTAATGCTGACTAAAAAACTTGATTTTACCCGTATTTTCTTAAATCTGAAACTTTGGCCTGAATCTTTAGATTGAAACAGAATTATTGTGAGGCTCAATTATTCCGTTATTTGAGCCTCAAACTAGCAAACAATTCCAGAATAAAAGTCTGAACTGACTGAATAGTCTGTAAGATCAAGATACGATCAACTTTGTAAAAAAAACTCTTTTAAACTCAATAAATCACTTATTGAAGCTCAACACTTCTGTGTTTGTATTCATTTCTACAATAACTGACATCTTTCTTCTGGAAGATCATAGGTTTGAGCTGTGAGTTCAAAACCTGCATCATCAAATCATCTGCAGCCCAGAAGGTTTTGTGGTATTTTTCTTCTTTTTCTGTGTTCTGATGCTCCACCTGATGTTCTGCTCTTCATGCCTGGTTTGACTGCAGTTTTGCTGGGAGTCTTCCTCAGTCTCTGTAGTTTGGCCTGATCTTCATCGTCTGCAGGCTCTTGGCTGTTCACTTTCATCATCATTCCAGACCTTCATTTGCTGCTAATCCTGTTTTCCCAACAACTTTTCCCTCCGTCTGCTTCACACTCAGTCTGAATCTCAGCGACTGGACCCCTCCATGATGTACATACAGTATGAATGAATCATTTTATTTTGGGAGAAAATAAAACGTGGAATTCTTCTAAAAAGAGATGCTGCTGAGCAGAGACGCCACCGTTTCTGAGGGCGTTTAAAACGCCATGTAGCTGCATGTTAACAGGAAAGATCCCAGACTGAACAACAAGAACCCATGAAGCTAACGAGGCAGGACTCAGGGACTGAGAGCTAATTAGTATGAACTGATTCCATATCATTGATCAATTAGTATCCACTAGTCAACGATTAGCTGCTGTATCTGAGCAGGGGAACTAAACAGATGACATTGAGAGGCTGTCTGAGTTTTTGCAGCTCATTAAACTCTGATGTCAGCAGAAACGCCGTGGTCAGTTACAGAGAAAGAAATGAAAACTGTGGACCTCCAGCAGCTGTTTTTTACTCTAACTGATGGCCAGGACTCAGGTTTGTAACCTTTCCTGGAGGATGAAGCTCAGAGTCTCTATTCAGACAAAAAAATGGAAGTTTTTCTCTTTCAATCATCAAATGGCTGCATCATAAATAAACGTAATTTATTAATTATCCTTTTTTTTCAGATCACAGAAGCCTCCAACTTTATAAATGAAACAAATTTAGCATCAGCATTGTGCTGATGGCTCCTCCCTCAGTCTCAGTGTGACATGGCGGCCTCTAACGCCCTCCTGAGGGTCTAGTCCATGTCCAGCATTCCTGCAGCTTCGCCTGAGGTCTCTGCAGAGATGAAGAGCAGAACATGTCACACTGCAGTCTGATACAGGAAGAGGGGAACCACTGTTCCAGGGAATCGAACCTGCTCATGGAAGTCCGTGATGATGTGATGGAAAACAGGAACGTGTGTTTGTTCAAAGAGGATTTCTGATCTTCAAACCAACAAACCAACAGTCTGCATGTGTGAATGCTGAAGAAGGCTGAAGAGGAACTTCAGGGAATCTTTTCAATAAGGAGAAATCTTCTGAGGTCAAGCAAAGTTTGTGGGCTGATGAGGTCTAAAAGCTCAGACCGTTAAAGATTGAAGGCCACAGCCCGACGCTGATGGAGGTTAAGGTCTGGACCGTTCTAAAGCATCTCTCCTGATGGAGAACAGGGTGGAGGAGATCCGGAGAAAGCATCTGGAACACGGAGAGATGAACGTTCATGAATTTAAAGGGGAAAATATAGCAGACACGGGCCGAGAAGAAGACGATTGCTTATTTAGTGCTTCAGGATGAAGCGTAATGATGAGAGGATCTGGTGGAACTCAGGGTTCTGTCCGCTCGTGACCCTCAGCCTGAGCAGCGATGGCCTCTTCGCTCCCTGTCTGGCTGCTGCAGGAGCCGCCGCGGAGCCGGCTGTGGAGCCTGTCAGGAGCTGCTCAGGAGGCGGCGAGCGGCGCCGGCTGTTAATCAGCTTCCTGCTTTCCACAGAGCTGCTCTCCTTTGCTGGCAAGCTGATACAGACAACCCAATTACCCACAATGCCCGTCAAAGGAGGAAGCTCTGGCACCATCACTGCCTTTCGGGGATGCTTTTTTTTCTCTTTACCCCTACTGGTAAAAATGGAATTAGACACGCAGAGACCTGTGGAGCGGCTCTGCATTCACCTGTCACTTAAACCATGTAAACATTTGCTAGTTTTATTCAGACACTTTTCTTTCTTAAATGAGCTGGAAATCGGCTGTGATTCTCAATGCAGATTCACCACATCAACATTTTATCCATGTTTTTAGGGGGTTTTTGACAATTACATCATTTCTACGGTGGCCAGGAGAGGTCAAGATGCTGCAAACTACAAAAACAATGCAGGCAGGGAAATCAACTGCAACGTTTTGACAGCACATGCTCTTCACTTGAACTGCAAACATGAGAAATGCCAACAGAGCGCGACCTTCAGCTTCATACTTCATGATTCAGTGAATTCACACTTTGGTGCCACACAACCAAACTTTGGTCTCGTTTGTCCCAAAGTATTGTGAATCTCCTGGGTTCCTGGGGGGGCTGCAGATGCTGGACCTTTGCATCTGTTGTTTGATAAATGTAATTGAGTCTGTGCAGATAAAGTCCCTCCAAATTTGTGAACTAAAGAACAATAATCCAGGCGATAAGGCTGTGGTCTTACACCCTCTCTGCAGGACTCAGAGTGTAATGAAATCACGTCAGAGAATCCAGAGTATTGTCAAGTCAGAATTTAATTAAACGTTAAGATTTAGCATTACTTCTCCTGCTGGAATTCCACAAAAGAATCAGATTTAGTGAACCTCCCCTCTTTCGCCTGCATGTTGGAGTGTTTGAGGCGTGCTCTTTCATAAATCAGGGATAATGTAATTGGCTAAGATCGAGTTGGGAAGGCGATTAATTCATCCGACTCCTCCAGCGGCACTCGGGGTGGCATTAACAGCTCTCCAGATGTATTATTCCAATCAGAGAACTCTCTCCCACTGAAAAGCAGGTGAAAAAATCCTCTTTACTCCTAATTTGCTGCTCTGTTTCTCTACTTTCTCCTGGTTCACAAAATCAACTTTTTGTTTTTGCGTTTTGTTGCGGTTCTGTTTAGTCTCGGAACCACAACGTTTCAGAACAGTCTCAGCTTCACCTTCTGCCACGTCATCAAGTCATTCGTTTTGAAAAGGTTTTTTTTTTTTGCCCTCAACCTGTAAAATGCACTCGTTCATTCATAGAAAAGTTTCAAGCAGAACATTTCTACCTCCTCACGTACACCGAACCGGCTCCAAAGGGAAACGCCTGCTATCCAGATGGAATCAGCTGTGGATCTTGATGAAAACCTGGTTGGAGGTGGTTAAGATACATCCATCAAGCTCCTCTCTGCATCGCAGCTCCCATGGCTCTCCGCTGGAATTAAACAATTAAACTGATTTTAATTAGACGCAGTCAAGGGTTCTTGTATCGCTTTGATAAATCACTGTTTTAATTCAATACCAACCGTTAGCGGTTTCTCTCATTCCACAGCTGCAACTGCATCCCTCAGGAACGTTTCCTTTGGTTTTCTCAGTTCTGATGATCCGTCTGAAGGATGGAGGTGGCAGAACCTCCAACACATGGTTCCGTGTTCGGCGTGAAGGACACGGAACTTCTCTGCTTCGAGTTCTCTGGTGAACCACAGGCTCTGAAGTGAGTTTGTGCCCATTGGGGATAATGTGATGATTCAACGTTCTCGTGGATTTTCCTTCAGTGTTCGTGCACGGACTGTTAGCTCACACAAGCGTGCACATCCCTTAGAACCTTTTAGCTGATTGTGCCAGTTTTTCAGCCACTGTGTTTGGTCTCAGCTCCACTCGTCTATGTTGAATTTGTTTTTAAAGGGATCCATAGTTTAAGATCAGGAAACAAAACATTTATCATTTTTAGATCTAGATTCATTTTTGAACACATCAGAACCACGTCATGTTCTGCTCTAAAACCCAAATGCTTTCAGGTGGTTCTCATGAACTGATTGAGAGCTTTTCCCTTCCGGAATGTTTGGATCAAGTTTTGACAGCAGACCATCACACCTACACCATCACACTCCCACCTCCATGTTCTACTGAAAGACGAAAAGTCTGTGAGTTTGAGTCCAGTTGATTGTGGACGTTCTCCTTCCAGAAAGTTCCTGTTGTGTCTCTTCAGAGCATCATTCCAGAAGTTCTGTGGATCATCCAGATGTTCCTCATGTTTGTCCCAAAGTCTCTTTCTGACTGTTGGATCCTGAACTCTGACCTAAACAGTCCAGTGAGGCCTGCAGGTCTTTCCATCTTCTTCTGCTGGTTTCTGGACCTCCTGGATGAGTCCTCCTCATGTTGATGAGTTCCTTTTATGTTGCTGTAAAGCTTTTCCCCTCTTTCATTTTCTCCAGGTGTGGATGGTGGATCTGAGGTTCTCTGAAGTCCCAGAGCTGCAGAAACCTCTTTCAGACTCAAAGAAATAAATGACAGCATGTTGTGTTGCTTCTTTGTGCTTCATTCTGTGGAGAAGCTCCTGTTCAAGCAGCTGATCAAAGCTGGCCACCAAAGGCATTCACATGAAGCAAATCATTGGACAGTTTCTAAGAAATCCCAAGGCATTGTGGGATTTTAGCAGAAAGTGTGAATTCCTTTGGCAGCAAATGTCTTTAAGTTAAACTCATATAAAAGTTAAACTGTAAACATTTGTGAATTGAAATAAATAGATTTCCTCGCAGGAGGTCCTGGAAGCTGCTGAGAGGTTTGTTGCTGCTGGAGGCTGTCCGTGTTGCAGAGGTAGAGCGGGCGACCTTTGGTCAGAAGATTGCAGGTTTGGTTTGTTTTTCTGTGCTTGTTTGTCCGTCTGCCTCACAGGAACAAACTCCTCCTGTTACTTGTAGTTAAAAAAGTTTGTCTGCCTTTCTCTTCAGTGATCATTTGAACTTGATGTGACTCCTTAAGTACTGTAGATCTTTTTCACTAAAAGCAATGAAAGTTCCTGAATGTGACTCCTCGAGGAAATGGATGAACGGTCAACAAAATGCGCCTTATTCAAATTCAGCCGTGCTGACCTTTTCATCGGTCAACCCTTGAACTGGAGCCTGAATTCAGACAAGCTCATGAATACATTCAGAAGAACCTCCTGCTTTAGCCCAGAGCGCACAATCAGCACAAACGACAAGAAAGGATAAAAGTTTGAAACTTGGTCAATTTATTTTCCTTGCTCAGGTTTTTAGAGTTCAGTGGATTCCTGAATAAATAAAGGAATAACAAACATGTCACCAGGCTTTTTTAAAAAATGAAAGTAATGTTTTCTGTGCTTTACAGAAAAAAGTCTCCCACAAATATTTCCCATCATTTCTTATTTTTAAAAAGACGTTTTCTTCATTGTTCTGGTTATGAAGGCGTCTCTGTTACTGAGACACTTTTGTAATATTTGCACAAAGAAAAACTTCTTTACCAAGAAGCTTCTTTTCTCTCAAATGTTCCTCATCTGTTGAATTAATTTTTTTAAAAGTGTGTGACTGATCTTTGCTGTTGTAGTTGCAGTAAGTCGTCACTTTGGAGATTATGAGGGAAAAGCCCCTCGTGATGAACATCTTCTTTATGCAGGAAAACGTGCTGCTGGGAAGTGATTCAGTGAAAAATGCTGATTGTATTTTTCTCATCTCCTCCTGCTCATGCTGAGCGTAATTATGCGGAGAAGAGAGAAACTGAATTTCCAATTAGAACGCTGTACTCGCTTTTGATATGAAGATACAGTAAATGGTTCTGTTTTCTTTACTTTTGTTGAGTTTGCCATGTGGGACACTGGCCCTCGAGGCCTGGAGTTTGACACCCCTGGTGCAAATGATTGTTCTCAGTTGGAGTTGGAGACCATTACTCAGTTTCTGCTGTAATCAGTAGATCTTAAAGACATGAACTCTTGGTTGAGAAACCTTTTTTATTTTTCTCTGACAGTTAAGCAGAATAACTTCTGTGGCAACCACTGGAAGCAGCTCAGGAGAATCTGTCAATCAAATGTTCAAGGTGAGGCCAGCGGGCATCACATGCTTTTACTGAGGCATCTGATTGGTCCGTTTATAACTTGAATAACTTCAGATAAAGGGAAAAAAAATCATGAAATGATAGAAGTCTATGTGATTTTGACTTCCTGGAGCCAGCAGGTACTTCCTGTTTGGAACACTAGAGGGAAGGGTCACTCAGTCCGGATCTTATTTGCAGTCGATGGCTTAACCACTCCATTTGTTCTGGTTTGGGTCTTTTTTGTGTACAGCTATTTAAGTGTTTTTGGTTTCAGTTTTCTATTATCACAGCTGCTTTCTGTTAGATTTTCAACCTTCGGTGGCTTTAATGGTCCTACTGTATTTATTAGCAAACTCTAGAAACATTTCGGAACTTCTCGTAAGGTGTGCAGCCTTTAGGCTCAGAAAACCCTTCATTTACGATGGCGAATGAAACATTCAAATGACGAGGAGGCAGAAAGATCCAGTTTGACTGTGAAGAAGCTAAAAACAAAAAAAAAAAGTCCAGATATTCCTGCAGAAGAACCGAGCTGAGTCTCATGAATACGTTTCTCATTAAACCACCAGACTTTTATTCTGAAGTTCTCTGTGATGTTTGGAGCAAAAGGGAGATGCTTGGTTTTGGTCATCTCAACCCCACAGAGCATATCTGCAGGATCTCATCATACCAACTGTCAGGCATGGTGGCAGAAGAGTGATAATTTGGGATTGTTTTGACAGCTTTCAGTCAATCATGAACTATTCTGCAGACCAGAAAAACCTCTAAAACAAGAAATTTTGTTGCAGTAAAGTTTGCTGTTGGACCGTTAACCAATGAATAAAGTTTGGTGTTTGAATCCTGGCGCCGTCTGTCACGCAGACAGAAAACTCTCCAAGGATCTGAAAACCATCTTTCAGGCAGATTAAGAGTGCACTTGTGAGCAAAACTGCCTGTAATGAAGTCCTCGCTTTAATTATTTCCAGGAAAAAGGCCGATGAGCTGCAAAACTACAATTATTTTAAATTAAAAAGCGCAATTTGCAGCACAGTGATTTTAATTGGCTTACTAAATATGCTGCCGCTGCCGTGCTTGTTATCACACACTTCCATAAAACGTTTATGAACTACAGCGGATGTGTGGCTCGCCAGTCTCAGCGGTTCATCAGTTGTGCTAATAATGAAAGATCCCTATAAGCTCCCGTTAGATTGGAGTAACTGTGCAGAAACGGATGTTGCTAAGAGGGCGGGATGTAAATTTGCTGGATTTCCTTTTCTTTTATGTAAAACCACACAAATAGCCGTTTATTTTTAACAACAAATTAATACAGGAGACGTCAGAAATGAACAATGTGGATGGCTTTTATGAAAAAGGTAAGAAATGGGATTTTTATCGTCAGATCGGCATCAAATTATAAATCTGAAAAAATGGGCAATTAAATGTCGTTGTTCTGCTGAAGTACTATTAGCTTTAGGCATATTTCAGCTCACTTAATGTGCTCCCAATAAATTTTCTAGTGATTAAGTGACTATGATGTGAGTGAAATGGGATCCACGTTTGGTTTTTCACATCAGACTTTGGTCATTATTCAATAACCTGCTCTCGGTTGCAGCTCGTTAACCTTTTCCTGGTCATTTCGCTGCTCTTTCACACAAATATTCGCTCTTTTCTCACTTACAGAGATGCAGCGCCATTAAAGTAGCAAACTCCTCTTTGTAAAGTGGGTCACAGCTAATTGCATGTGACGATGGCGACTGCAGCGAGCAGGAAGTGACATGCAAGGCTCGTCGCAGCAGCTGGAAGGCTAAACGCCTGCAGAGCTCGAATGATTGTTTTTGGAGATTTTGATCAATTTTTTTCATCAAAAACCATCAATCCAAACTCCTCTCCATTTGTTCATCCTCATGAAACCAGAGTTTACTTTCACAAGAGTAGAACATCAGATGATCAGCTGGTTCTTGTCCTTTCACAAAAACTCACCAAAACTGGTCACAGCTCAGGCCTGCAGTGGAATTATAATAACAATTATAATGACAAAACATTTTATTTGTTGGGCACCTTTTTAGGGACTCAAGGTCATCTTACAAAGATAAACAAGCACAAAATATGCAAAAACTTTATGTGTTCAACGGATTCGTGTGTTGGAACGGTCCAGTCAAAGTCCATACCTAAATCCAGTCCAGAATCTGTGGAGAGATCTGAAAACTGCTGGTCACAAACGCTCTCCAGCTAATCTGATTCAGCTTGAATTATTTTGCAGGAAGAACGGACAAAGATTTCAGTCTCTAGATGTTCAGAGCTGGTAGAAACAAACCCCAAAAGACTTGCAGCTGGAATTACAGCAAAAGGAGATTCCACAAAGTATTGACTCAGGGGGTTGAATACTTTTACACACTGAATTTTTCAGATTTTTAATTGCAAAATAAATTGAACTCTTGTATCATTTTCTTTCTACTTCACAAGTGTGTGCTACTTTGTGTTGATCTTTCAAATCAAATTCCAATAAAATATGTTTATGTTTGTGGTCATAATGTGAGAAAATGTGAAGTTCAAGGGGAATGAATACTTTTGCAAACTACTGTGGCTGTGCACATGATCCACAGCTATCAAAGTGCAACTTTGCATTTTCCCGTCCTTGAACTTTCACCAGCTCCTCCTTGGAGAATAACTCTGCTGGCTTGTTTTTCCCGTCCTTTTTCAGAGAGACGCATCGTTGGCATTTCGGTCACGGCTTCTCCACAGTTCCTCTGCAAAATTAGAGCTTTAGGTGGAAGACATGCTCAAACCTAAACGTTTGTTTTCAGAAATGGTAAAAATTCAAATCAGCCACAGAGACGTCAATTTGTAGAGCTCGATGCACCCATCCCACGATATATTCCCTGAGCCATCTGAAGGAAACAGAACAAAAAACCTCTGTCTCCCACTCTGCTGATTAAAATGTGTTTAGATCCCTGTTCTTTCAAAACGCTTATGGATTCACTGAACAACTTTAGTCACACAAAATAATCATGAATGTAATTTAATGATGGCAGAAGAGTGTTGGCTTTATTCTGCAATCCAGACAGTGGAGAGGAACATTCTGAAATGGAAAATCAGGAAGAAACCACCAGGTTAAGGGGCACCTGCTGTGTGACAGGACTTCTCACTGATTAACACACATGTAGACGTGTCCACGCAGATGTTTTGAGCAGAGTTTGAGTTTGCGGTGACAGACTAGTGAGAGGGTGGGGTTCTAAGTGCAACACTGGGTCTAAAAGTGAAGGTTCTCCTGTGATGCTGCAGATCTAAAAGTGAAGGTTCTCCTGTGATGCTGCAGGTCTAAAGGTGAAGGTTCTCTTGTGATGCTGCAGGTCTAAAGATGAAGGTTCTCTTGTGATGCTGCAGGTCTAAAGGTGAAGGTTCTCCTGTGATGCTGCAGATCTAAAGGTGAAGGTTCTCCTGTGATGCTGCAGGTCTAAAGGTGAAGGTTCTCCTGTGATGCTGCAGGTCTAAAGATGAAGGTTCTCCTGTGATGCTGCAGATCTAAAAGTGAAGGTTCTCCTGTGATGCTGCAGGTCTAAAGATGAAGGTTCTCCTGTGATGCTGCAGATCTAAAAGTGAAGGTTCTCCAGTGATGCTGCAGGTCTAAAGGTGAAGGTTCTCCTGTGATGCTGCAGATCTAAAAGTGAAGGTTCTCCTGTGATGCTGCAGGTCTAAAGATGAAGGTTGTCCTGTGATGCTGCAGATCTAAAAGTGAAGGTTCTCCTGTGATGCTGCAGGTCTAAAGGTGAAGGTTCTCCTCTGATGCTGCAGATCTAAAGGTGAAGGTTCTCCTGTGATGCTGCAGATCTAAAAGTGAAGGTTCTCCAGTGATGCTGCAGGTCTAAAGGTGAAGGTTCTCCTGTGATGCTGCAGGTCTAAAGGTGAAGGTTCTCTTGTGATGCTGCAGGTCTAAAGATGAAGGTTCTCCAGTGATGCTGCAGGTCTAAAGGTGAAGGTTCTCCTGTGATGCTGCAGATCTAAAAGTGAAGGTTCTCCTGTGATGCTGCAGATCTAAAGGTGAAGGTTCTCCTGTGATGCTGTGGATCTAAAGGTGAAGGTTCTCCTGTGATGCTGTGGATCTAAAGGTGAAGGTTCTCCTCTGATGCTGCAGATCTAAAGGTGAAGGTTCTCCTGTGATGCTGCAGATCTAAAAGTGAAGGTTCTCCAGTGATGCTGCAGGTCTAAAGGTGAAGGTTCTCCTGTGATGCTGCAGATCTAAAAGTGAAGGTTCTCCTGTGATGCTGCAGATCTAAAAGTGAAGGTTCTCTTGTGATGCTGCAGGTCTAAAGATGAAGGTTCTCCTGTGATGCTGCAGATCTAAAGGTGAAGGTTCTCCTGTGATGCTGCAGGTCTAAATGTGAAGGTTCTCCTGTGATGCTGCAGGTCTAAAGGTAAAGGTTCTCCTGTGATGCTGCAGATCTGAAGATGAAGGTTCTCCTGTGATGCTGCAGATCTAAAAGTGAAGGTTCTCCTGTGATGCTGCAGGTCTAAAGGTGAAGGTTCTTCTGTGATGCTGCAGATCTAAAGATGAAGGTTCTCCTGTGATGCTGCAGGTCTAAAGGTGAAGGTTCTCCTGTGATGATGCAGATCTAAAGATGAAGGTTCTCCTGTGACGCTGCAAGTCTAAAGGTGAAGGTTCTCCTGTGATGCTGCAGGTCTAAAAGTGAAGGTTCTCCTGTGATGCTGCAGATCTAAAAGTGAAGGTTCTCCTGTGATGCTGCAGGTCTAAAAGTGAAGGTCCTCCTGTGATGCTGCAGATCTAAAAGTGAAGGTTCTCCTGTGATGCTGCAGATCTAAAAGTGAAGGTTCTCCTGTGATGCTGCAGGTCTAAAGGTGAAGGTTCTCCTGTGATGCTGCAGGTCTAAAAGTGAAGGTTCTCCTGTGATGCTGCAGGTTTAATGATGAAGGTTCTCCTGTGATGCTGCAGGTCTAAAGGTGAAGGTTCTCCTCTGATGCTGCAGATCTAAAGGTGAAGGTTCTCCTGTGATGCTGCAGATCTAAAAGTGAAGGTTCTCCAGTGATGCTGCAGATCTAAAAGTGAAGGTTCTCCTGTGATGCTGCAGGTCTAAAGGTGAAGGTTCTCCTGTGATGCTGCAGGTCTGAAGATGAAGGTTCTCCTGTGATGCTGCAGATCTAAAAGTGAAGGTTCTCCTGTGATGCTGCAGATCTAAAAGTGAAGGTTCTCCTGTGATGCTGCAGGTCTAAAGGTGAAGGTTCTCCTGTGATGCTGCAGGTCTAAAAGTGAAGGTTCCCCTGTGATGCTGCAGGTTTAATGATGAAGGTTCTCCTGTGATGCTGCAGGTCTAAAGGTGAAGGTTCTCCTCTGATGCTGCAGATCTAAAGGTGAAGGTTCTCCTGTGATGCTGCAGATCTAAAAGTGAAGGTTCTCCAGTGATGCTGCAGGTCTAAAGGTGAAGGTTCTCCTGTGATGCTGCAGATCTAAAAGTGAAGGTTCTCCTGTGATGCTGCAGGTCTAAAGATGAAGGTTGTCCTGTGATGCTGCAGATCTAAAAGTGAAGGTTCTCCTGTGATGCTGCAGGTCTAAAGGTGAAGGTTCTCCTCTGATGCTGCAGATCTAAAGGTGAAGGTTCTCCTGTGATGCTGCAGATCTAAAAGTGAAGGTTCTCCAGTGATGCTGCAGGTCTAAAGGTGAAGGTTCTCTTGTGATGCTGCAGGTCTAAAGATGAAGGTTCTCTTGTGATGCTGCAGGTCTAAAGGTGAAGGTTCTCCTGTGATGCTGCAGATCTAAAAGTGAAGGTTCTCCTGTGATGCTGCAGATCTAAAGGTGAAGGTTCTCCTGTGATGCTGTGGATCTAAAGGTGAAGGTTCTCCTGTGATGCTGTGGATCTAAAGATGAAGGTTCTCCTGTGATGCTGCAGGTCTAAAGGTGAAGGTTCTCCTGTGATGCTGCAGGTCTAAAGGTGAAGGTTCTCCTGTGATGCTGCAGGTCTAAAGGTGAAGGTTCTCCTGTGATGCTGCAGATCTAAAAGTTAAGGTTCTCCTGTGATGCTGCAGATCTAAAAGTGAAGGTTCTCCTGTGATGCTGCAGGTCTAAAGGTGAAGGTTCTCCTGTGATGCTGCAGGTCTAAAGGTGAAGGTTCTCCTGTGATGCTGCAGGTCTAAAGATGAAGGTTCTCCTGTGATGCTGCAGATCTAAAAGTGAAGGTTCTCCTGTGATGCTGCAGATCTAAAAGTGAAGGTTCTCCTGTGATGCTGCAGGTCTAAAGGTGAAGGTTCTCCTGTGATGCTGCAGGTCTAAAAGTGAAGGTTCTCCTGTGATGCTGCAGGTCTAAAGATGAAGGTTCTCCTGTGATGCTGCAGATCTAAAAGTGAAGGTTCTCCTGTGATGCTGCAGGTCTAAAGGTGAAGGTTCTCCTCTGATGCTGCAGATCTAAAGGTGAAGGTTCTCCTGTGATGCTGCTGGTCTAAAGATGAAGGTTCTCCAGTGATACTGCAGATCTAAAAGTGAAAGTTGTCCTGTGATGCTGCAGGTCTAAAGGTGAAGGTTCTCTTGTGATGCTGCAGGTCTAAAGGTGAAGGTTCTCCTGTGATGCTGCAGATCTAAAGGTGAGGGTTCTCCTGTGATGCTGCAGATCTAAAGATGACGGTTCTCCTGTGATGCTGCAGATCTAAAGGTGAAGGTTCTCCTGTGATGCTGCAGGTCTAAAGGTGAAGGTTCTCCTGTGATGCTGCAGATCTAAAGGTGAAGGTTCTCCTGTGATGCTGCAGGTCTAAAGATGAAGGTTCTCCTGTGATGCTGCAGATCTAAAGGTAAAGGTTCTCCTCTGATGCTGCAGGTCTAAAGCTGAAGGTTCTCCTCTGATGCTGCAGGTCTAAAGGTGAAGGTTCTCCTGTGATGCTGCAGGTCTAAAGGTGAAGGTTCTCCAGTGATGCTGCAGATCTAAAGGTGAAGGTTCTCCTCTGATGCTGCAGGTCTAAAGGTGAAGGTTCTCCTCTGATGCTGCAGGTCTAAAGGTGAAGGTTCTCCTGTGATGCTGCAGGTCTAAAGGTGAAGGTTCTCCTCTGATGCTGCAGGTCTAAAGGTGAAGGTTCTCCTGTGATGCTGCAGATCTAAAGGTGAAGGTTCTCCTGTGATGCTGCAGGTCTAAAGGTGAAGGTTCTCTTGTGATGCTGCAGGTCTAAAGGTGAAGGTTCTCCTGTGATGCTGCAGATCTAAAGGTGAGGGTTCTCCTGTGATGCTGCAGGTCTAAAGATGAAGGTTCTCCTGTGATGCTGCAGATCTAAAGGTGAAGGTTCTCCTGTGATGCTGCAGGTCTAAAGGTGAAGGTTCTCCTGTGATGCTGCAGATCTAAAGGTGAAGGTTCTCCTGTGATGCTGCAGGTCTAAAGATGAAGGTTCTCCTGTGATGCTGCAGATCTAAAGGTAAAGGTTCTCCTCTGATGCTGCAGGTCTAAAGGTGAAGGTTCTCCTGTGATGCTGCAGGTCTAAAGGTGAAGGTTCTCCTCTGATGCTGCAGGTCTAAAGGTGAAGGTTCTCCTGTGATGCTGCAGATCTAAAGGTGAAGGTTCTCCTCTGATGCTGCAGGTCTAAAGGTGAAGGTTCTCCTCTGATGCTGCAGATCTAAAGGTGAAGGTTCTCCTGTGATGCTGCAGGTCTAAAGATGAAGGTTCTCCTGTGATGCTGCAGATCTAAAGGTAAAGGTTCTCCTCTGATGCTGCAGGTCTAAAGGTGAAGGTTCTCCTGTGATGCTGCAGGTCTAAAGGTGAAGGTTCTCCTCTGATGCTGCAGGTCTAAAGGTGAAGGTTCTCCTCTGATGCTGCAGATCTAAAGTTGAAGGTTCTCCTGTGATGCTGCTGGTCTAAAGATGAAGGTTCTCCAGTGATACTGCAGATCTAAAAGTGAAGGTTGTCCTGTGATGCTGCAGATCTAAAGATGAAGGTTCTCCTCTGATGCTGCAGGTCTAAAGGTGAAGGTTCTCCTCTGATGCTGCAGGTCTAAAGGTGAAGGTTCTCCTCTGATGCTGCAGGTCTAAAGGTGAAGGTTCTCCTGTGATGCTGCAGAGGACAAGGCCTTCACAGCTGCAGCTTTGGCTGCACATCCTTCACGCTCGGCGATGACGCAGTTATTTTGAGATTGTTTTGAGAAGGTGACCTGACCAGGAATGCATGAAAACTGTGGAGCCGAACCAGACGGCACAGGGTCTCTCTGAAGGACAAGAATACTTCCTCATAAAGAAGCAAAACCAGGTTTTGACTCTACAGATGAGGCGGCTCTGATCCTGATATTAAAACACATTTTCTGGCTGTTGGTTTTTTGTAGACAGAAATGAATGTTATAATTAGAGCAGCGTTCAACATCTTTGCTGCTTCATGATATTTGTTTGAAATGTTTATAAACTGCTGATTTTTAGTGACCAGTAAAGACGTTTTCCTGACAGTAAAGAGCTGCTGCCGAAACTGCCGTCGTTGGTGAATGAGATTTGTAATGAAGGAGGGTTTGTTGGGGTTCAGTCCGAGTTAGGATGAAGGTTTGTCCTTCCACTGAACCACAGCTCATCAACGATGAATACAGAGAAACCTGACGTCTAGCTGTGGTCTTAGTTTTGGGAGAAAAGCTTTAAGAGAAAATAGGTGATTTTTATTTCTTAAAAACAGCTACATTTCATAATGATAATGAAAATGCATATATTTTTTGAGTCACCTGTCAGACACGTTGATGCTACTGTGCAGGTGAAAATAAAAATCTCAGGACACTGAAAGCATCATGAAAGGTCTCCAAACTTGAAAGTGTCTGGATAACTGATAACATCCAACAGCGTGACCGCTTTCAAGCTGAAACCACGTCACAGCAGACTTCCTCCATGAACTTTCCCAGTCGGAAACCTGAGGATGGATTTGGAGCCTTCATCATTTCCATGGGTGCAGCTCACCTGGTTGTTACTGTGGACCAGACACTGTGAAGAAAACCTGTGGAGTGAATCTGTCATTGGAGACAAACTTTTAAAATAATTGCTTGTGGATGATTTGAACAGATCTCAGGCTGCTCTGAAAGAAACTTCTTTAAGACAGAAAGACAAAGAATTGTGGGAAACTTATTGCGACCTTCTGTGCCCACCAAGCATCAAGATCCTAGACCGCTCAGTGAACCCGAAGAGAGAAAACGTTGATGCATTTTTCTACGTGCATGCTGCGGGCGACAGGTGGTAGTGAACACTTTTACAACATGGAAGTGTGAGTCAGGGGGTAGCAGTACAGGTGAGTCCCAGTGAGTTGGGAAAAGCGTGCGCTGCTCAAACTCAACGTGACTCCAGGTAACCGTACAGGACAGGTTTGCAGGCAGATGGACATTAAAGCTGCTGCTGCTGCTCACTTTGCAAACATAAAGTGATGTCAGTTTGAGCAGAGTTCTAGAATAAACCGACATAAGTTATGTCCAGTTCTTCTGGAGTTTGAAGGGAAGTTGCTTTGGATCCCTGTCATATAATTACAGTTCTAAACATCTGAGGCCGACTCAGGAGTTTGTTTTTCAGATCTTTGCAAACATCTATCGACAGACTTAAACCCTGGTTCTGTTTGGTCCTGCAGTTTGAAAACCCACCTGTGGATTTGTGACTTTAAAGATGTTTTCTACCATCACATGTAATTAACTTCATGGGAAGTTGGCGCTAGTTGCCTGAAGCACT
Source organism: Oryzias celebensis (assembly GCA_014656515.1). Classification (NCBI taxonomy): domain Eukaryota; kingdom Metazoa; phylum Chordata; class Actinopteri; order Beloniformes; family Adrianichthyidae; genus Oryzias; species Oryzias celebensis. The sequence goes on from BNCR01000013.1 coordinate 26,040,096, forward strand.
TCCAGGCATTAGACTGATAGGTTTTTGTCATGTTGAGGCTGACATTTATAAGAATAATGGCTCCTGTGCCACACTGTTATCTGTCCTCTGACTGTTATTGTCCTACATGCTGGAGGAAGAGCGATGGCGAGCAGCGGGTGGTTCTGCGGCTCCATTATCGGCTCTCTGACCCGGACAGTAAAGTAATGGCAAAAAGACAGCTGGTTTCCAAGCAGCGTTTTACCAGCTGTTGCTACAGAGAAGACGGCGCTGAGGGAAATCATGGAGGAGCCTTTCAGAGTCGTGCCGCCAGCGCCCGCCCTGCTCAGCTCTGACCCAGGATCCATTGTTTCACTCAGACAGACATCCATTGTGGGGTTTTTACCCCGCTTTAGTTTGAGTTGTGTTTTGGTCTCCACTTCCGGTTTTATTTTGTTATGGGTCGTACTTCCTGTGTTCTCTCCCCAGTGTGTGTGTTTTCCCTCTTGATAGTCACACCTGTTTCCACTTACCTCATCCCTTCCTCCTTGTTATAAGTCTTCGTCTCCCCTGCACTAGTTGTCGGATCGTTTTGTTGCTTCTCGTGTTTATTGAGAGTTTCTTGTTTGCAATAAATACGAGATTTTTGCATTTCCGATCCCTGTCTGCATTTGTGTCCGCCCAACAAACCCTGACATCCATAGCAGCAGAGCGAGGGATCCTCCAGATCATTCCAAGCATCTAAATCGTTACCGCAGAGTTTCTGTGCAGGTTTCTGTGCCACGCGAGAACTTTCCAGCACCAACACTTCATCTTCTGACAGGAAAGCAGATCTGCAATCTGAGAGAGGATTTTCCTTCATTTAGTTTCCTGTTTTCAGGCTCATCGTTCATTCTTTGACTTTGATGTTCAGAAACAAACAGCATGAAGAGCAGCAGTGGACCTTCAGAAGGAGGAAATTCAGACTTTCTGTTGCTTTAAGGACACATGAGGAGACACATGGTGGACATGAGAGAGGCCTGATGGACACTTTCAGGATAAACTGAGTTTGTTTTTAAGGACCATAAAAAACAGATTATTTGTAGAAACAGTTTTTAGGACCGGAGGATGGATGGATGGACGGACGGACGGTCGGTCGGTCGGTCTGTCTGGCCTCCATCAGACACCATCAGACGCCTCCAGAGAACTTGGTTCTCAACTTCTGATGCAAAGCTCCAAATTCCATTTTCTCAAAGCCTTTATTTTCAGGTTGATGTTGACTCTGCTTTTGTGATTTCTAAAGGTGATCCCATTTACCAGCAGCCATGCTTTCAAATCAGTTTTTCTAATCCAGTCTGAGGCTTCTGTTAATGCGTTCACATCATTAAGAGACGGCCAGACCTGAATCTGAACCAAAACAATGGATCAAACTGGATCAAATCAGTTCAGTGTGTCTCCTTGACCTGTTCCTGCACCTCTGTGTCTTCTCTGGGGGGTCCTCAACTGCCCCCCCAGAGAGCAGCGCCACATCCGTGTCAGATGACCTTAAACAGAAACACAGGACACTCAGAGGAGCTGCTGAACTTCAAAAACTCCTCACTAACTGCAGCTTCAGTGATCTGACAATCAGAGATTTTCTTCTTCAGATCAGAGAACTGACCTCACTCACAAACTTACAGGACTTTCTTCAGCTGACCAGTCATCTCAGATGGTTGCTGGTTCAGGTTTGAGCAAATGCTGAAACGGTTCAAAGTTTCCCTCTGATGACTTTCTGACCAGATCTGATCTCACACAGCTTCCTGCCCTGAACAAACATGTCCGTCTGCATTTTGACCCGCATGTTCAGCACCAGAACCAGGCGTTTTACTCATCGTCTTTACAACCTTTTAAAGTTTGTCGTCATCTGTTAACAGTTTTTTGATGGACATTGAATTAAACCAATTCTGTTTATTGACTGTAAATGCTAATAAACAATGTCTCAAGAGAAAGAATATCCACAGTTTGGGAGTGACGCATGGATTGAACTTCCAGAAGTTTTTTTGAGTTTTACCAGCATCAAATATTAAGACAGAATTAAAATGCCAACATGCACTTCTTGGTTTAAAATCCCTCATATACTATAGCTATTAAGTCCTAACTGTACTCCCACTTCCATCCACTCCAACCCCTGTTCTGACCTTACATGTGAGAAGAAGCCTCTCCCTGCCCATCCGGTGTGAACACCACTAAACCAACGCACACACTCAGTCCTCCCAGAATAGGTCAAGATGAAGGAGCGTCATCTTTTTACAGCGATGAATGTGTAAAACTGAGTTCTGCAAACATTTTTCAGTTTGGGATTTCTTCCTTCCAGATGCAAACTGTTGATGTTTGTGTTTGCAGTCCTGAATGCGAGTCAATGAGGTGAAAATGATCTGTACCCGAGCAGACTGGCCTGCCAGCTCTCATCATGTTGATATAATAAATATGGTCCCTTGACTTTAACAGCAGGATTCGCTAAAGGTCAGGACGACAGCTCAGACAGCGCTCATCCACAAGCACAGATAATGCTGGTGTGCGTCACATATCTCCGAGTTTATCAGAAGACGGCCCACAAACACTTGCACGGCGCCGGATCCATTATTTCAGCAGATAAGTCATTGAATTACAGTGATTTGGTGACAACATTCATCATATTAACTGCTAACCTTACTCCAACTTCCATCCACTCCTACCCCTGTTCTGACCTTACTCGCAACCCATTACTCATTTTAAAGGTTATGACGGCTTGTTTTGCGTCCCCATAAGCAGGAAACGTGCCAGTAATGTCACTTTGTGAGCACATTTAAATTCCCACAACACCTGGACCGCACACCAAGCTGTCAGTTGGCTTCGGTGCCAGAGTTTCATCCGTCTCTTTGCTGGAGGGCTTCAGGAACCTGCAGTGCTTCTGCTCACTGTGTCTAAATTGAATAAAGCACTGACCTTGGTCTGAGGCATTGTGGGAAATAAGGACATCACTGCTGCAAGATGAAAGCCTCCTTCCCTCAAAGCAGAAATTATTTTTTCTATTATACAGTAAATAAGTGCTTTTCTCGTGTGCTCACAGCTGACATTTGGACTGAGTCGGGTCAAATCTTTGGCTCAGTAGACACGAGCCATCCGCTCATTTCTTTAATTAGTTTTTCTAACTGTTTCGCTTCAGTCCAGACAGAGATTTCATGTGTTTCTGTGCTTTTAGCTCATAAGAAAAGGAACAAAGTCACTCTAAGAAGACTCCTCTTTTTATCTATGAAAGAGAAGGAAGCTGTTTGGATTCAAATCAATGAATAAAACATTTTCTTTGCATTTGAACAGGTCCAAACAGCAGTGAGTGATCTTCAGGCTGCACATCAGCTTTGTAATCTTTCTCAAAGAGTCCTTTGTCTATTTTCCTGAAAGATGACGGAGCTTCCCTTCTGTCACGCTCAGTTCATGAAGAACTGGGAGGTGAGAGACCAGACCAGCTCTAGTTCCTTTCTGACAGACATTTGTGGAGAAAATGGGAAGCGACCTGTTTGAGATGGTTCTTAGTGGATTAACTGAATTTGAACATTTTAGGTGAGCTGCAGCTCATATCAGTTCACAATCTGTTTGTTTTCTTCATGTTTCCTTCAGGATTCCTTCAAAAAGCTGACAGAAATGTTAGGAACCAGTGAGGTTCAAGGGGTTCCAGTCAGAGCTGCAGTCCAGACCAGTCAGGCACAGAAGTGGGCAGAAACTGGGAATGAGCGAGACTAACCCTAACCCCTGACCCCTAACCCCTAACCCTAACGCTAACCCATAACCCATAACCCATAACCCCTAACCCCTAACCCCTAACCCTAATCCTAACCCATAACCCCTAACCCCTAATCCTAACCCCTAACCCTAACCCCTAACCCCTAATCCCTAACCCTAACCCTAACCCTAACCCCTAACCCCTAATCCCTAACCCTAACCCTAACCCCTAACCCTAACCCCTAATCCCTAACCCTAATCCCTAGCCCCTAACCCTAACCCCTAACCCCTAATCCTAACCCTAACCCTAACCCCTAACCCTAACCCCTAATCCCTAACCCTAATCCCTAGCCCCTAACCCTAACCCCTAACCTCTATCCCCTATCCCCTAACCCCTAACCTTAACCCCTAATCCTAACCCCTGACCCCTAACCCCTAATCCCTAACCCTAACCCCTAACCCTAACCCCAAACCTTAACCCCTAACCCCTAATCCTAACCCCTAACCCGAACCCTAACCCCAAACCTTAACCCCTAACCCCTAATCCTAACCCCTAACCCGAACCCTAACCCCTCACCACTAACCCTAACCCCTAACCCCTAACACCTAATCCCTAAACCTAACCCCTAACCCCTAATTCTAACCCTATCCCCTAACCCCTAACCCTAACCCCTAACCTCTATCCCCTAATCCCTAATCCCTAATCCCTAACCCCTAATCCCTAACCCCTAATCCTAACCCCTAATCCCTAACCCCTAATCCCTAACCCCTAATCCCTAACCCCTAATCCCTAACCCCTAACCCCTACCCCCTAAACCCTAACCCCTAATCCCTAATTTAAATCACACTGAAGCATCCTGGATTCTCGATGCCTACAGCCTTGTCTCACTCTTTGTTTGTAACCGTCTGCAGTTCAAATGTTGAGTTTTTTTTATCTTAAATTCCCTCTGGAAGAGGTCAGACATTTGTGAGGGTTTTTAACTCCTGGAAAATAAAAAATGAAAACGACTTCCATCGGGGGGGTGTGTTGTTGATGATCACCTGATATTGGTGAAACATTTGAAAGCTTTCCAAACAATATTTGCATGCAAGTTTAAGCATTTTAAAGAAGGAAATGGAAGGAAGAAGAAAACGTTCCACATCAGATGTCTGGAATCACTTTCAGCTTCTTGAGGAGAAAAAAGTGTCATGTGTTCAGTGTATGCAACAATCAACGTTTAGTAGAAATACTTCAGTGTGGAAACACCTTTGGAAGAGGTTTAGTGTGAAATGTCAAAGCGGTGTGAATCTTTTCTTTCACAGCTCTATAAAGACTTTGTGTCATAGAATTCCAGCCGGACACAAACCATCATTTCATTTCTCCTTCATGGTCAGGTTTCAAATAATGAAAGAGACGCCATCCATTCATCACTACCACATCCCAGTTCCTGATTGATCAAAGTTCCACTGGTTTAACTTTAACGTCTGCTCAGTGGCTGTGGATTTTACACATAGAAACCTGCACGGTGACGCGTGATTGGGAGAGTTTTGCACACCTGAAACGCCCACTTACACCTGTTTACGTAGACTTTTGATTGGAAGTGGTCGCCATAACACGCAGTGCCGAGGCCATCCTGGCTGAATAGTTTCAACCCAGTGTTTAGAAGCAGGTCAGCATTCCACTTCTCTCACTGCTTCTCCATCCTCACATGAATACAGACCAACAGGTCAATAAGATCAAATCTTTTCTTGGAGCAATTGTTCCAAATGATTGGATTCAATTGTTCCGTTTCTGCCTTCATTACAACACGGAGTCATTAACGAGAATTCAATCTGAGGTCCATGATCCAAAGTTTCAAAACAAACGAGCAAAACCAGGTCAGAGCCAAGACTTGGTCTAATGAGAACCAGGTCAGGCACAAAGAGACCCTGGACCATGTGACCCTCACTGAGCAGCGCAGACAGTCAGACACTGACGCCAGTCTCCTTCCAAAGGCAGAGTCACAGGTGGTTTTAATGATCCAATTACCTGACTGACACAGAGCTGACAGGTGGGGGCGGAGCCAAGAGGACACATGACAGAAAGTTCGGCTGCTTGTCTCATTTCTTTAATGGAAAAAAAAATCTTGGTGATGACAAAGTGTTGGTGATACATCTTCTGCAGAGTCCAAACTGCTCCAAAGTTAAAGACAGATGAGCTTCAGTGACATGGTCAACAGTTTGGCTCCAAGCTGGTGAGTGTGCGTCTGTTTGAACCCATGGGAATCCTTCATGATGAGAACCAGAGGAAGAGCGGCAGTTCTCCTCCGTTAGGACATGCATGGTCTGGAAATGGTGTTTGCTGTAAGTCCAGGGATTTTCCATGATAACATTCATGTTGTGTTTGGACTTAAAGGACATAAAGTCCTTTTCTAGGATTAAAGTTTTGAAGCAAACATCAGTCTGACTGGCCTGGATCCATGATCGCCTCCTACTACTGGCAAGCTTCTGAAATGACATCTATCTTTCTGGTGTCTCATCTGGTTGATTGCCTCTCTGTTCAGGAACTTTTCTCCATGAAGTAAACTAACTCTAATCCTCTCGTATTTCCTTTGTTTTTCGTTTTTCCTCCTCATTTACGACTCTTTCCTGCTGAGATTTTATGATCTTTTAGCCTCATTTGTTACCTCGTGTATCTGCGACCTTTGGGAGTATTTCAAAATAAGATGACAGACTACGTCTTTTCTTTTGTCAGCACTCGCCTCACAGTCTGAACTTAAACATCAACTTAATGCTTAAGTTTGAAGGAGGAAGATGAATTCCAGCCAGTGAAAGATGCTCAGCGTGTCAAACCAGAAGACTGTTTTACTTGTTATAATCTGGTATTATTTGAATGGCAGAGTCTTAGTCTGAAGGTGACTTCATTACATTACAGGTTATTGCCTCATGTATCAAATGAGGGCTGCCCCTCTTTTTAGGCAGCAGAAGTGTCTGACTGTGAAATGGACTGCTCTCCATCACGCTGTAATTAGATTAGGCCGCCGGATACGTTCAGGACAGGAGCAGACAGAGCTGATGCTCTGATGATGCTTCAGGCGGTGACGAGGACATGATGAAGAGGCTGCAGCCGTACGGAAACCAACCGCTGAAGACTCCATGTCAGGGCTTTCCTCCAGCTCACTCCTTCCATCAAACTTTGGTGTCACATGACTGTCAGGTTTGCAGTTAGACAGGACCAGAAGTTCCCTTTCAGAGTTCATTTTCCATCTTCCGGCATGAGTCTGTCCTGCTTACCAGCACTGAAAACAGCTTCCGTAGAATCAGGGCTTGTGTTTCCAGTCTGGAGTTTTTTCAAATGAACGAGCATGTTCATTTGTAAATGAAGGAGCAAAAAGCTTGTCTTTGTGACGTAAACACAACACACCGGGGGGCCACCAGCTCCCTGCTCTTCATCATTCAGATGCATCCACGTACGTCTTCCTTGGTGTCCTCGTCTGAGCTGGTCTCTGGATCAGAACCGTACGCTTGGATAGTTCTTATAGTGCTCACGGTTTTTGCTGCAGTGGAAATGTTATGTTGGGGGTGTCACCCCCACTTTGAAAATAGATCATCAGATGAAAGCGGGACTCTAACTGTGCTTCAATACAACTGTAACTGTTTTTACAGGACGACCAAAAACAATCATCCGGGAACTGCAGCTGATTCTGAATTCTGATGCTCAGGTTCTCATGGGACCAAAACAGAACCACATCGGTCCAGTTCTGAGGTCTGACCATTGGCTGCCTGTCTGCCAGAGGACAGACTTTAAAGTCCTGTTGCTGGTTCTTAAAGTTTTGAATGGTTTAGCACCAAAATACACGAGTGAATGGCTTGAAAACAGACGAACAAGTCCGTAATGACGTGTAAATGTGAGCCTTTAGACGCTGGAAAGTCACAGATATTTGCCTCTAGATACATTTTCATCGTGGTCTCTGCACACTGGCAGAGTTAACACAGCATGATGGGGGCTCTGCCGCCGAACACCCAGCAAACCTGAGACCCCAAAGACAAATGTGGGGTTTAGAGTCTTGCTCAATGACACTTCAAAACAGGTGGTAGCAGAACAAGAACTCAGCCTGAGTTTGACCGCTCTGCCTCTGCGCCACAGTCTCTTTGTCTGTTTCCTTCCCTCTGGGTTTGACCTGAGTCGAGTCCAAGCGCTTCCTGTGGCCCCCAAAGGCATCGTACATTTCTCCACATGTAATCGATCAATAGAAGTTTATTTAACCAAACATTTATGTTGGTCCAGCAGTCGGTCCGACAGAAGAACATTCTCCTGCAGCTTTAGAGTCTGTGTTCATGGAAGCTTAAACAAAGTCATACAGAAACACAGCAAGAGATGAGAGGAGCTCTGGAGTCTGCAGGAGCTCCAGCATTTGAAGGAGTTAAGTCCTTTTTACTTCTGCATGTCTTCAGTCCAGCGCTGCTTCTCCCAGAAATGATGTGGTTTTCCTTGTTGATAGAATGGTTTTCCTTCTTGCTCCCGTTCATGACGAGGTGCCATAAAGATGACTGTCAGCTCTTTGAAACGCCCAGCATCTGCAGATTTGCCTGCATAAAATTATGGTGGCCAGATCTCACCTCGCCAAATGTGGGACGAGCACTTTGTTTGAGCGGGACACATGAATAATGCATCCAGTTGAGTAAAAAGCAAACTTTCTTTTTTGTCCCCCTGGATGATTTTATCTCAATGCTTTGTCTTGTGGCTGATTCCGTCGCACACAATATATTCAGCAAATAAGTGAGAATGAAACTTTGCAAAGCTTTATCTAAAGCGTTTATGTCAACCATCAGAAAAGAGGTTTTTAATAGATGTACAAACTCAAACTGCTTTTGGTGCATGACTTTCCTGTTCGCTCTCAAATTCACAAATGCACGAGTCTAAGCAAACATCAGGGTGGGGGGGCATAAAAATGACCTGTGCTGAACCTGAACAACAGTAAAAGCAGTTCACTATCAGACAGATATACCACAAAAAATCATTTGAACATTATTTACAAGTGCTGTCAATCAATTAAAGCATTAATCAGATAAAATAGATTCTTATGTTGATAATCACGTTTTATGAGGTCCATTTTATGCGACATATACAGCTTTTAATCAAAAAAAAAACCGGCAGAGGGAACATCTTTCCTTCATTTCTACTGTCTGAAATATTTTAATTTGTAAAGTGTTGTAAAGAAACACATCATCAATACGATCAGCAGAACTGTAAAGACTTTCATGTCTGCAGTTTTACTCCAAGAAAACAAAGATGCTGATATTCAGCCATCAGAAACTAACATTGTGTTTCTGCTCTTTAAATGGTCCAGGTGAATCCTCAAATCTGATTGGCTGCTCGGTGTCGACGCACATTTAAAAAAGAAGCTCAGACTTCTTTAAAACAAACGTTTTCTTCATCTCCTGGACAAAAACAAGCGGTAAGAGGTGAACTTTCTGAACTGATGCTTTACTGAACCTATCATGATGATCAGAACATGTTTGCTTTGCTTTGCCGCTTCAGTCGAGGTCTGCAGGCACAGCAACCGCGTTGTTGTTACCATGACAACTGGCCGCACCATCAGCAAGACAGCTACTTTTTGTGAAAAAGTGATCTAAACGAGAAAAAGAACAAGAAAAAAGTACTAAAAATTGACTGGATATGTATTTCTTCTGTAAGTGACTGTAATTAGCGGGACTGTGCCTGACGGAGGGTTCATTTTCAGAAATGAACACACACTGTGGAAGCCTGAACTGCCTGTTTCAAAGCAGAAGGTGGTTGCTTCTGATGATTAAGTAATCTGCATTAATACTTATGAACGTGTAAGTTTTTTTAAATGAATCATTGGATTTTATGTTGACAGCCCTAGTATTTACTAAAACACGCCTAGCTGACAGCTGTCCGTCACTCAAGGGCCTCATGAGTTTCACCTGCTCTGCTTTGATGGGCTGATCATGGACTTGCTTCTCACATTAGTCATAAGAGGAAGACTAACACGACACGACCAAAGCTGAGTTCCTCATTGGTTAATATGATGTAAATTCTTCAGAAGTTTAGATATTTGATCTCTGGAAATGTCATGGTGCTATGAACTGCGCCTGACGCTCAGATTACCTCGATCACGTCTGTACGTTGACTTGACATTAAATCTGGACGCCTCTGCTGCGTGATCCCGTTTGGCGTGAACGTAGTTTCAGGTACTCCTCCCTCTGGAGCTCCACCTCCTTTCCTTCGAGGCAGCAGTGCGGTTCCTGTGGTCCAGATGCAGCTCATCTGTGACTGTGGACACAGCAGAATCTTTACAGAACTGCAGTGTGTGGAAGTGCTTGTTCTGGTTCTGTGGAGTGAGTTTCCGTTGTGCTGTTTGTGGCAGAAATGGTAGTTTGCTGGACGTTAAAGCGAATCAGCAATTGAAATAATGGTACCTTCTAATTTCTATTAAATGATAAAAACGTATTATCATTAATCATTTACTGCGAACAGCTCAATGCAGAAAACAAAAACCTAAAAGAGTAAAAACAGAACTGCACTGACCTGCAGCATGTGAACACAGATCTTTACATCCTTTCCTTCTTAATTACAGTTTCCTGTAAGCTTTACTAATGAACTGTTCTTTGGAACGGTTGACTTTTCATTAGCAGATACCATCATTCAGCCCCCTCTCCAGTCTGAAATGACCTTTTTTTTTCTTTTAGGTGAGTTACTGTATATTTTGGCAGTTCTGTGTGGAACAAGAATTCCTGTAATAAAGCCCGTTTTGAGGAATTGGACTGAATGAATTTCCAGAGGAGGCTCATATCAGCAGACTGCAGCGGCTTTGACGGCTTCACGCATTTTGCCGAGTCTGCTGCATAATTCAGATTTGCTGCCTTTGTTCAGCACCGGCCATAAAAACAAGATCGTTAACCTGCTCTGACTCGGCTCTCTGCTGATGGAGACATCTTATCTGTGGTGTTTACAAGATATAGATAGCTAACACTCAGTCATTATTTATTCAGCAGACAGTCGAAGCGTTCTGGTGCCGCCTTGTTCTTTATCAAACTTCCTTTCTTCCAGTCAGGAGGTTGGATGACACATGAGCCGCCCCGCAGAACTAAAACATCATTTAAGTTGACAGCTTGGATACTGAACACGCATGTGAAAAAGTCCGCTGACCCACAGCAGGATGAAACCCTACAGAAGAAATGAAATTCACTGCTGCGTCTCCACCAGCAGCCCATCCATGAAACCAGAGCAGCAGTAGATGTGACATTCCTGTTAGCAGGAGGAGCAGGAGCGCTGATGGACCCTTTCCTCTCGTTTTTGTCACAGATAAACCACAACTGATTGTAGATGCAGTTATTCAGCTTCATGAGGTTCTTTAACGAGTTCATCTGTTTCTCACGTCATCGTTAATAAAGAACCACCATGGCTGTTTCAGTAGAACCTTTCTGGACGGAGGCGGCCATAAAACCTGGTGTTCACACTAGAGGAGCAGGGAGGGGCTTCTTCTGTTTCTAATGGTAATCCAAATCCAAGTCCCTGATTGGTCAAAGTCTCACCTGGTTTAACTTTCAACATGCTTTCAAGAAACTGAAAACTTCAAAAGTTGCGTAGCCACATGTGAACGTGAGAGTTTTGAACCCAGAAGCCCGAAATGTTTACATAGACTTGTCACTGGAAGTGGTTGCTTGAACGCGGGTTGCTGAGGGTGATGTGAACGTAGCTTAATCTTTCCTGCGGACCACCTGCGGACCCTGTACAGGTGCGCCTGTTTTTTGCCTGCTGATGATTCGTCTGTAAGGTCAGTTGTAGTTTCAGCCTTAAACTGGTGCTTTTATGGTAAGATCTTCTCGCTGATGCAAAGTTGCATTTCCTGAATGTTTGGGTGACATCTCTTCCTGAATCGATTCTTCTTGAAATCTAGGTGTCAGATTTGGATTATCAAAGTTGGATATCGACCGACTGGCTCAGGATTGAGAAAGAACGGCAGTTAACTTTCTGTCAAGTCCTCCTGGCACTAGAGGGTGACCAAGCTGGTTTGTATATTGTTTAGAACAGCGGCTTTGCAAAGGCTGATCCCTGCACCACCTGATTGTCAAAAGCATCCTGACAGATTTAGCACCTGATGCTGCTTCAGATTTTGAGCAATCATGTAACGCTGATGTCGTTGTTGACTGTGCTAAAGTGGAAGTCACCAGGTTTAAGTCTGTTTGGATTCTGATCAGACTGTCATCAAAACCATAATATATAGCTGATAATAGTTGCTCCTTTCCCCAAAATCAGCTCAAACAGAAATGAAACCTGACCTTTGAGGCTTAAGTTTATTGAATTCCATGATATTAGAGAATCACCTAAATGTTGGTTCACCTTCTCGCACCGCGTGAACGTAGACGCGCTAACTCGGTTCTTTAAAAGTGAAGTTCTTAAGTTGATCGATGAAAATAGCTGCAGATCTATGTGGTGTCGTCGTAATAAATCATGAACCTTTTCCAACAGAAGAGGCGGGTCTGGAGGAACACTGCATCTTTGTATACTTAAAGTGTTATTTTAATTTATCATTAATTAAAAGGATCCCCTCTGGATATCAGTCAGATCTCATTGGGACTTCCACCCACTCATTGCCTTTTTTAATGTTATTCTCTAGCAATGATGATGAATAACAACAATTACCTGAAGCCCCAGAAAACCACACGTTATTGATGGCGGATGCATGCAGCTGAAAAACAAAGCTGCAGAAAAGAACGTGCAGCCTGCATTCATGAGCGCAGCTTTATCTGCAACAAGCACACAGATCAGGTCCCACCATCACCGCCTGGGGGCAAAGAAGAGTTACTATATTTCCACGCTGACAGGAAACTGTTTGTGAAGCAACTCCAGTAAAGATCTGCAGGTCAGAAGTTCAAAGTTTCCATCTGCGTTCAGCCCGACAGCTTTCTGTGAGATCCTCTCAAACCTGCAGAGACTTTATCTCAGAGTTTCAAACTCATTTAGAAGGATAAGCGGCCTGTCGCCGTAAGAGAACCCAAGTCTCTTACATCTGTTCGGCTTTGAAACACTGACGAGTGGAAAACTGGTTCACAGTTTCACCAAGAAGATTGCTGCCTGAACTGCACCCAAGTCGGTACGAGACGCAGGCGCGTCACATGGACTGAACAAGGAGCCTGTTATTCTGTTCAGGTGATACGAGAGTGATCCTCGCTGTTAGAAATGAGGGAGTTTGTGTGGACATCCTACAGGCGTCCTAACTGTCACCTTACTAACCACTAGAGTGTGGTATAAGGACACCGCATGATAACATCACCCGTTAGCCACATGAATACTTCACAATCCCCTCACCTCACGCGCCACAGCGCTATACGAGTATGCACCAGAAAGACGGAATGTTCTTGGAGAAAATGTTGCACATTTCTGAAACAAGTTACATTTATGCAGATCACACAAGTAAAATTGTTGTCAACAAATATAAGTCATGAGAAGTTTTTCATGGAAACAGTATGTTTGAGAACGGGTTAAAGGCAAAGACTTCACAGCATCCTGCTCAGCATCTTAAATGTACAAATGAATCAAACCCATTTGGAAAAGCTGAAGTTAGTGTGTGTGGGGCGTTGGAAACAACACAAAAACATGACAAACTGCAAGCATGTTTTTGGTTTCAAAGGAGCAAGGCAACCGCTCAGTTTGAAGGACTAAATGGTTTGGTGTTCAGTGGGCGTGTCCAGTCCTTCAACGTAACCATTCAGCTTCTCTAGAAGATCTACGGGGAATTTCAGTCCGAGTTCGGCGGTGGGGAGACGCCTTACAGGTGCGTCTCTTTGTCTTGAACAGGTTTTTACCACCCCCTACCCCCCCGATGAAGGCCCTGCTGCTGTACACCACAACTGTCCGCAGCAGAACGCAGCGGTTGGACCCCCCCAGATGACTAAAATCCCTCTGATCGATGGACTTGTTGCTGCAGGCGTCCTGTTCAACTACAAAGAGCAAAGTTATGCTTTCATGATGGGAAATCAAGCAGAATGTGGTGCGCTGGGCTCCAAAGCAGATCGTCAGGGATGCACATCAAAGTTGTGCCAGAAAGGACACCTGGTTGAACACTTCATGGCGGACTGGCTTTGCTGTGCCCCCCCTTAGATAGGTGGAGCAGCCAAAACTAGTTTTCATTGTTTCGTCCAGCATAGAACGGTATTTCTCCAACGTTTCTGGCGTTTCTGGTTGTTTGGTAAAAAAGAAAACACAACCTTTCCCACCCAAAGGAGGTTTGGTACAAAAGAGCTGCAAAGGTCGCTGCTTTTTGGATTCATCCTCCAGTTTGTGGAGCGTTGTGCCAAAACAAAAGCTGCCAGATTTTAATGGACTTCACGGTGTGCTGCACAGTTGGTGGCTTAAGGCCACACCAGTGTCTGCTGCCAAAACAAGGCCTGCTGCTGCTGGAACATGGACTGTCCTCCAGAGACGCTTTGTGGTTCAGGTTTAGAATGTTTTCATGATCATTTTTGTTCACGAGTCCAAACTGTGCTAAAGTTAAGATACTTCTCTTCAGATGCTGTAATGTTTTTAAATGTAGAGAAAGGTGTAGTTTAAAAAATGACATTTCAATTCCACTGTTGTAGTTTTCTATCTGTGGTTCGTGTTTGAATGCAGTTTATTTATTGAATGTTTGCCTGGTCTCCTGCATGTGGGGTCGTACCCACCACTCCCTGTTATCATGACGTATTTGTTCTTTCATATCAGAGCAGTAGAAATGATGATTAAAAGCACACGCTGACACATTCAGCAAGCAGATCTCCTTCATTTGTAGAATCTAGGTTCTGAACAGCATCTGCATCCATGTGTTTCTCACTCTTGTGTTTGTAGCTTAGTGTTTTATTTTGTATTCTCGTCCATTTTGATTTTGTTCAGATTTTTTTGGACTGCGTTCAGCTTTCCCTCTGATTTCTCCTTTAAGTAACTTCATTCCTTGTTTTTAAAGATGCTTCAGAAGCTTCACACGGACTCATTTCTTCAGCTGTTGTGTTTGTTGTTGTGTCTTTGACTTGTGTGACGGCTTTGGTTTGGCTTCTGTTCAGTCCGGCTCTTGTTCACTCCTGACCGTTCATCAGGAGCTCAGCTGCTGCTGGGTTTCATCTCGCCTCCCGGTGTGTTCAGGTGTTCTCCTCCAGGTGACCTGTTTGTTCTTCACACAGGAGAGCGATGGATAAACAAACCTCAACGATTGGTTTGTTTTCAGACGGCGAGTGTTGTCTTTTTGACATGTCAGGTCTTTGAATCGGATGAAGCTCATCAAACCTCCATCTCCTGAAGGAAACGTTCACATCCAGAGTGAAGCTGTGATGTGGATGTCTGGGGACGGATTCTGTTCTTCCCCTCCGGTTTTCACTGCCCCCCTCCCCCTGCCATAAACCACCGTCCCCCCCGCAGTGATTATTTTCAGCATCTATTCACACTGATGGCACCTCTTGTGTAAATCCAGATGTGTGCATTGTGGATGCCAGAGAGGGGGGGTTTCCTGGTGACAGTAATTCACTTTGTCACCCCCGCAGCAGCATCTCCACCCCCCACTTTGACTGAAAGCTCCATTGTGAGGAAGCAGACAGTCATGTAAAAAATGTTTCTCTGAGCAGGAAAAGATGCGCTTTTATTCCTGTCATCTGCAGAAAACAGCAGGAGACGGATGGAGGGAAACCGAAGGGAGATGAAGGACGGACGAGTGGGAGACATGCAGATCTGACAGGGATGTAAGCGAGATCAAAATCTGTTTGAGCTGGAGAAGGCTTTGGGGGGAAGCTAACAATTTTCTGCATGAACTGGCTTGGCTCATCATCGCTGCTGGGGGAGCCGTGCACATGTGCACGTGTGCGCGTGTGTGCGTGACTTGGTAAACATTTGCTGCTGCTTGCAACCTTCCCCTCCCTCGGTGCCCTCGCCTCCCAAGCCTCTGTGCACGTCGTGGACTTGCACTGCACACGTGCACGCGTGGACGTTTCGCAGGAGGCTTCTCCTCCAGGGTTTGGCTTCTCCTGAAAGAAGGAAACGAACGTTCATTTCACACTTCTTCTGAGGAAATCCGTTAGTCTTGGCTGGAAAATGAAAGCGTTGTTTCTGCCCCCGTTTGCTTTGTTCAACCCCAAACATCCCATTTTCTGTGAAGACACATGAATATTGAGCGGATTCATAGTTTGTATGTGATCAAGGTTAGATTTGTGAAGTAGTTTGAGTAAAATAACCAACAACATTCAAATATTTGAATGTTTATTCAAATATTTATCATAGAAAGCAGTGAACTAAATCAGCTACAATGTGTTTTTTAATCAAAACCAGCAATCCTTTAACTTTTCTTTTTGCAGAATTATAAACTCTAAGCCTGCATCACTTTAATGTATTCCCAGAGAACAAAAACCTCCGTAAACGTATTTGACCAGAACAACTCTCACAGATTAGAGGAGAACTGACAGTGGCGAACCCCCCCCTCATCTCATTCCGCGGTGGAGCATCTCTCCTCTTCCTCCTTCCTTTGGAGGCGCGTTTCTCCAGCCAGCATCTCCTGCCAGCCCCACTTAAACGATACAAAAGAAAGGAGCAAGTCTCCTTTGAATCTCAGCGCTCATCACATGCTGTTTTTTAACACCTCCATTTCTCCATCTATTCAGATTTCACCGCACCAGCACAGCTGAAATTGGAAGTGCAGAAGAATAAATAACCATTTGCAGATGTTATTTTTTTCAGGAGAGCAAACAGACTCTGTCAGCAGAAACCCTGACCCCCTTGTGGCCCGCGGGGTGTGCAGCAGAGCCAAGGCTCTGCCACAATGAATCTCATACTCGCTGCCGGACTCACACGGCTCTGTTGACAGAATGAAAATCACAAGAAATGCTTTCTGTAAAACTCCAGACTGCAGGACATAAATACTCCCACTTAGACTGAGTTTACATTAAGTCCAAGCTGGAGTATTAAATGCTTCATAAACCTGCAGGAGCATCCTCAAACATCTTTAATGATCAAGGGAAAGTGGGATTTAAAACGAGGGAGTGAAGGAAGCAGCAGGCCAGGAGTCAAACTGAAAGAATCACATTTGAAAGGAAAAAGGACTCAAAGTGACAATTCAAAAAATGAGCTTACATTTTATCCTGGTTTTTATCCACTGTGCTGACATGCTTGATAAATGTGATCTTAAGATTATATTAAGGAGAAAATAACAAGGAACCATTCCCTCTGAAAATAACAGGGGAATTTCCAATGAACTGCTGCTCTGCAGAAACTATGTCCTAGAAAACACAGGTTTTGTTCTAAAAGCGACATATTCATAATGAAAAGACCAAAGGGAACACTTAGATCAGAAGATCTATTCATATTATTTTTAGATTATTATTATTACTAGAAGATGACTGGAGGAGATCAGACCAGAGTTTTTGTGACCAAAAGTGAAAAATAAATACAACTTTCAATGAGTAATTAAACTACAGTGTAAATCAAACAAAGTGAAAACACGTGTATGTGAAATTATGTTCAATTATGATGATTTGTTTAACATTTAATCATTGAATGTCTGATAAAAAATCAAAGTGAACAATAAATCATCTGGTGGTTCCAAATACTTCATTTAATGATTAAAAAAAGATTGAAATTGGAATTCAAGTTTTTGAAACTGGTTCAGCTAAAAGTGTTACAGAAATTCTGCGCCTTCATTTGGTCGGTAAAGTTAAACCCACGAGAGTCAGCTCTGAAAAGACTGGAGCTTTCAGACATTCTCAGTTGATGATTCTGTCTGTTAAAGACCAAGTTTCTGCATCGAGGATGTTCTGGTTCATCCCTGCGTCCACTTCTGACCTCCTGCTTCACCTGCTGAGTAAAACCTTTGATCACAGATGATTTGGCTCTTTCAGACCAAGCTTCTGTTTTGCTCATTTTTCCTCAGATTTGTCTCCCTTGACTCTGATTTCCTGCATCCTCCATTTCTTCTTCACTTGTTCTCATCTATACTTCAACGCGGTTTTCTTTTTTCTATTGTCCGTCACCGGATCTCCCTCATTTCCACCCTGGGCTCGTCTGTGCCCTTTGCTGCCTCCTTCACCTTCACTGAGCTTGTTAACTGTCTTTTCTCTTCAGTATTCCTTTCCTCTTTTTTCCAGTAACCTTTTTCACCTCTCAGTATTTGTTTAACTCCTTCACTGCCTTGTTATCCATAGATTTAATTTGATCAAAACTTCAGGGTCTCTCCTGAGTCCTGCCTCTTCTCTGAACTTCCTTCAAACCGGTCCCTTCATTTGAACCTTGTGATGTTTGCAGGACGATCCCGTCACGCCGAGAAATCCATCCTGAACGGTGCTCCTCAGACGTCTTCCACTGATCACATGACAGGCGGATGTCTTGGCGGCACTGTGGACTTTTCTCATTGGTTTTTTGACTGGAGAGAAGTTTAGGTTGAGTCTGGGAGGCAGAGGGGATTCTGTAAATGAGATGCAGGCCATCGTTTCCAACAGAGAACATCCTCTGGATGAAAGAGTTCCTGCTCTGAAATGGAGCGTCTCCTTTCCTCATGATGTAGTTCATGAAGGTCTCTTGTCCCAGCGGCTGTGAGGCTGCAGAACATGATAACCTAAAGAGCGAGGAGTGACATTAATGAAGATGCTGGTGTTCCTCTTTTGCGGTTTGGTTGATGGGATTTTTGTTTAACTGTTTCGAGCTGCATCTCTGGAGCAGGTGGTACCAGAGTCCTCTGAACTGTGGACCAGGACCACCTCTAGAGGCCGGCTTCAGCACAGCACATCCAACTGAGGCCGAGCACGGAACCGAGTGATCAGAACCAGACTCAGCAAATGCTGCAGTTCCCTAAAAGACCACTAGAAGCTGGTTCCAGAAGGAAGAACATTGATTCTATCAAAGTGTCAATCACACAAGCTGTTAACTTAGTTTGCTAAAGATGTTTCAGCTTTTTTTCAGAAAGTGATAAAGTTGGATTTTACAGATAAATTAATGAAATTAATGGTTTGTTTTCAAGGATTTGATGTTTATTGCTTTATATTTTCTATTCATGGACTCCATCATGAGAAAACATGGATTTTCCTTTCATTGTTCTGCTGATGATAGTCAGTTATATGTTCCCATTAACGAGAACGGTTCCTCTGAAGCGCCACTCCTCCTGTCTTATCTGACATCTAAGATGGGATCAGCTTTTGAGTTTTAATGACCAAAAAACAGAAGTGGTGGCGTTTGGTCCAAGCGGCTCCTGTGACCCCTCTATAGTGGATTTGGGTCGCTTGGCTCCACATGTTAAACAGCCTTGTTTTAAACTTGGGTTTTAAAACGGTTTAAGGTTTTACCTCCACTCCCACATTAGCTCAGTGGGAAAGAGCAGCTTCTTCCAGCTGAGGTGAGAATCCGCCCTTTGAGACAGTATTCCATGCCTTCCTCACATCCCGGCTGGATTTCTGTTGCTGTCTTGACTTCGGGGACAGACGGTGGTCTGGCTCGCCTTTCTGAGCCCGGCGTCTCGGGTCAGCTGATCAGCTTCTGCTGTAGGTACTGAGGTCGGGGGGGGGGCTCTGAAGCTGTGGAACGCTTTGCTGCTAAATATCACACTTTTACAAAGCCTTAAGACTCATTTTTATGTGATATTTTTATATATAATATTTGACATTCATGTTTTGTTGTGTTTCATGTCTTTATTCATTTATTGGTTACATTTGTTTTTGTAATGTTTAGCCTTTAATGTGTTCAGTTTTGATTGTGTTAAAGCATTTTAGAAATGAAGTTGATGAGAACTGTGATGGAATGAGAATTGCTTTTGAATTTTACCTTAATATATATAATATAAACAGAGCTCTTGAACAACACTACTAAGTCTTGGTTAACGTTGTATTTTGTACTTTTCAGACAACAGTCAAAGGGTTTGACACATTCTGTAAACACAGGAGAATAAACAAAGTGTGTAATCTGCACAGTGACTGTTGAGTCATTCCCTGCAGCAGCTCTATTACTGAAATAAGATGTTTTTTAGATGAATATGAGATTTCAGCCAATTTTCTACCAGAACATGAGCTTGTAATGGGATCAAAATAATAACAGCAACAATGAAACCACTAATCTTTGATACGGAAACGTCCTGATTCTGTCCGTTTAACAAGAACTGGACATGTAGCTCAGAGTCTCACGAAACAAGAGAGTTCCTGAGCTGATCCTGAAGAAGCCGTTCTCAAACCCGATGTCACGTCTGGTAATGTAGAAACTCCACAGCTGCAAAGAACCTGAAAGCTTCTGAAGCCGCTGAATGAAGTCTTAGTCATCTGTCCTGGGGGGCTGACCCGTATGAGGTCTGTGGGTTTTTGGGTTGTTCAGGCCCATGGAAGCGTGCACAGCACGGATGTGCACGTACCACGTGGACATCAGTAACGGGTTCTTGTGCAGTCTGCAGGATTTGAGAAATGGGAAAAGATAAAATAACATGCCTGCGTCTCACTTTCTTCACATAAGTGTTTACTATGAAATGGCCGCCCGCTGCACGCCCGCAGAAAAATGTGCATTCTCAACAGTTCACCTAGCGGTCCATGACCTTCAAGGTTCGTGCAGGTCACCTGCGTGCGCCCTTTTACACCCATAAGGTCAGCTGGAACTACAGCTGGAAGTCGTCCCACTGGCTCCTTCTTTTAATGAGCTGGTTCCAGCGCCGGTGATGAAGCTCCGGGCCTTCGTCTTTCCACAGCTGTCATCCTGCAACTTTACCCTGTTTGCTGGGTCAGGGGAAGGATCCACTGCACATGGCCATAGTGCTGGGAGAAGGTGGAAACCACTGACCTCCTCCGTGGAACGGTCCAAACGCCAAACCTCTTTTTAAGAACAGGAAGTGATGGATTTCAGCGAACCAAAGCTGGTCAGAGGAAACCTCGTGCTCTTTTGCTCGTCTGCTGCTGAAACTGGTCATGAAATTAGTGAGGTAGAAAATAACAAACATTATAATGACATAAAATGATTGTTAAAGTAAAGATGGCACAAAAAGAGTTCAATATTTTGGTACAATTTCTGTCCTATCTACTTCTTTGTAATTTCCTCTCATCTTCATCGGCTCTCTTTGTCTGTTTTTCATTACTGTTATCAACTCTGTTATCTTCCTCTCACTCCCTTCTTTCCAAATTACCTTTTAGGTCCTCTGCTGGAGCCCACTCTTCATTTTTCAGTGTTCCTGACTCATTCATATGTATCAACAGCTCCTCATTTCCTGACGGGACTAAAACAAGTGGAGTGAAGGTCAGATATCAGGAGCTGGAAAAACACGGACGTTCCCAACACAAGGGCTTCCACAGTCCTACATACATTTCTAGAAAAACACCACAAAAATCTGGAATCCAGAAAAAAAGTACAAAATTAAAAACAGTCTTCTAGCCTCTGCTGGTCTTTGAACCGGCGTTGAACCGGCGTCTGCCTCCTAACAGTAATGTGGGATCAGCAGAGTGACAGCCGCCTGTTTCAGCATCACAGCAGTTTTTAGCCGCATCGCTCCCTCGCTCAGACATTAGTGATGTCAAGAAAGGTTCTTATACTTTCCATTTCTGATTGTGTTGCGTCCAGAGACGTCCAGTACCAGCAGTGGTGGGAGAAAACGCTGTGGTTTGGGATAGCTCGGATCAAACGTGGTCAGAAGTTTAAGGATGTCAGCAACTTGGATATTGTTCCCATGGAAGTTCATTAGGTTGTATTGAAGTGTTGAAATCTCAGCTTTTGTGACCATGTAGGCTGACTTCTTCTAACGTCTCTGTTCATCTAAGTGAAAACTCACTTTGCTTTGCTCTAAGTGAACTCTGGCACACTTCAGTGTGAATGCAGTTGGACCAGAAGGGGAGGGGCCAAGCCAATGCCGGTGCTTGCTGACCGAGAGCCCATTTTGTGAATCTGAAGTAGAAATCTCAGAAAAGTTAAAAATCATTGTGTAGGTGACAGTGGTTTAGAGGATTTTGATCCGTGACCAGAGACTGGAGAGAAGAACTGCTTCTGCTTCTGCTTCGTCCACTTCCTGTTTGGAACTCATTTCCAACTTTATTGTCCACAAACAATCAGCTGATGGTACGATCCGCGTGGCGTTTGGAGACGGATTGTCCTCTCAGTGTGAATCCAAACTAAGTGAAGGTGTAAAAACTATTCGTTTTTCGAGTCCACTCATCCCGGTGTGATGACACTGTGACCTGGAAATGTTTTACCTTTGAAAAGAAAAAGATCTTTGAGACCAAAAACTAGACGTTTGATCTATAATCTAAAAGTATGAACATTTTACATATTTGAAAATATTATTAGTTAAAAATACTCTAGGTTTAATAAACTAGTGATGTTTGATGTTTAAAGTCATCTCTGAGAAATATCACCAGATTTAGCAGAAAATACGTTTCAATTATTCATTTAGCTTCATGTTATCAAAAACAGAGAAATGAACAACATAGTTTATTAAAGATATTTTATAGAACAACTTTGTAGTTACTGTATAAATGTGTGGATGGCATTTCTTTACACATTAAAATGATTTTCATCTCATGAAACCCTCGTTCTGTTCGTCTTTGCCCTTCATCGCCCTCTGCCTGCACCAACCCCCTCCTCTCAGACATTACCTGAAGGCTTTTAAATGATTTCTCTTTTCTACAGACTCGTATTACGTTTTAATAGAAAGTGGTCGGATGTGTTTATGTTTGTTTTCTTCGCTTCGACTCCTCACTTCCGCTGCTTCACTTCTCATTCAGCCTTCCGCTCTTTTCTGTCTGCCGTAAATACAAAATGATGAATGGCTCCAGAAATAGTAAAGGGACACAATCAGCTCTGCCCCCCCACCCGTCCGCATCACGTGAATCATCTTGTTCCAAACTGCATTTCCAAAAACCCCAAGCTTTTTGTTTCCCTCCACTGGACATGCATCACATGAGGAAGTAAAATGAGTCATCTCAGACTTCACATGCAATCCGTGACGGCCCTCTGGACTGGCAGCAGTGCACCATAATATCAGCGGCCTTCACGGAGCCGGGAGTTCTCCAACAGCTCCTGAACTGATGACAAACTGGAACGGAATGACCCAATAAATCCTGGCATCTGGACTTTCTCTGGCATTTCCCAGCTGTTTGTTACCTCCGTTTCTGATTGACTGAAAGATCGTGAAACGACTTCCTGGTTGATAACAGACTCTCATACCAACCAGCCTTCCTCCACTGCCCCCTCCAGGAGAGTAGAAATCCCACCGTCTAAACTGACAGACGTCTTTTGCTAGCTTGACTGTTTTCTCAGCGTCTCCACGTTCTCACCACATTCACAGACGTAAGCGTAGGTTTCCTCTCCACGTTCCAACTTGTGCCTCCATGAGTAACTGTGAAATATTTATGAGCTGTTCTTCTGCCCTTGTTCTGTGGTCCCAAAAGTGCTGAGTATGCAGGTTGACTGAGGAGCGTTAAATGCTACACTATTGTACATTAGAATCAAACATGAACCTAAATGCTGAACAAACACTAGCACGCCGTCTTTGGTGTTGTGTCCCACTGCGGCGTGCTCTGGACCTGCAGGGAAACCGTCAGGTTATCAGTGTGGGTTGGGTTCATGCTCTGCACCCCCCCCCCCCCCCCCCCCCCCCCCCACACACACACACACACACACACCTGGGCCAAGCTTTTCATGACTCAGCAGTTTGTTTCCTCCTCAGTCTGGTTGTTGGGTTTGTCCTTCAGTTCAGTTTTTCATCTTTAAGTTTAATTCATAGTTTCTGCCTCCTGTGTTTTTGGGTCCTAAATTTCCCATAATTCCTGACACAAATGAATTAATCCGGATCTATCAGTGGATGGATCAAGTTCAAGTTCAGTTCAAGTCCTGGCGATCTTTCTGTGTGGAGTGTGCATGTTCTCCTCGTGCATGTGTGGGTTTTCTCCGGCTTCCTCCCACCATCCAAAAACATGCTTTATAGGTTAATTGGTCATTCTAAGTTGTCCCTAGGTGTGGATGTGAGTGTGTGTGGCTGTGTGACTGTGGCCCCTGCGACAGACTGGCGACCAGTCCAGGGGTGTCCCCTGCCTTCACCCATGAGTAGCCAGGTTAGGCTCCGAAAGGGATAAAGCAGTTCAGAAAATGAATTGAAGTAAACATCTATTGTTGAAATCCTTCATCTCTTCATTATCGTTGGCTCATCTGGAAGCGGCCCTCAAAGGCAGCAGTCTAAGCAGATGACCAGTCTTCCCTCCCTGGACACTTCCTCCAGCTCCTCTGGGAGATTCGGAGGCGTTCCCAAGCCGGTTTTTCCAGCGTGTCCCAAGTCTTCACCAGGGTCTCCGTCCTGTAAAACTTCCAGACCAGATGCCCCCAACAGTAACTACCACCCTATGTGGTAGAGGGGTTTGAGAACCCCGGTGGTCCCAGGAGCTAAGCTGGCTGGGGCCTCTGCCCCTGGGAGGGTCTCCCATGGCAGACAGGTCTGAGGTGATGAGCCAAACAAAGAGCCGTTCAGGAGAGAAACCAGCAAGATACAAGTGCAGCATCCACATCGGCGTCCCCGGGGCCCCAGTTTGGAGCCAGGTCTGAGACAAGAGAAGAGAAGCATCGCTAGTTAACAATGTCTTGAAACTAGCTAAAACTAGTTTCTGCATTTCTCTGTTTTTACTTCAAAACGGATCCAGAATTCTCAGTATCTTCCAGGAATCAGCAGCTGCTTCTTATCAAGAACAAAACAAAAGCGCACAGCAGGCGCACGTGCACATCCACCCATGCAGATGAGCACAAATGAGCTGAATCGGCTGGTTTTCTTTACAGTAAAAGGCATCTCCAGAGTTTGGGTCCATATGGTTAAATAGTGGCCACTTGGTGCCATGTGGATGAACGTGCCGACTCAGCACTGCCAGGGCCTCCTGCCAGTAAATCACATAAACTTTTGCATAACATATGGAGGAGCCTGCAAATGACACGATCAACATTCAGCACAGCGCACAGCGGGGGCCTTGACAATGCTTTTGTGTCATAATCAAAGTTCTCTGCCCCCCTCCTGACTCACAACATTTCATTTCCTGTCTGCCCCATTCCAGTTCAGTGAAACGACAGAAAATTGGAGAATGTCAGCTTTCTTCTGGGACAGATGGTAAACTCGGCTCAGATGAGCTGTTAATTATGGTGGCGTTCAGTGTATTGCACACGCACACCTCTGAAAAGCAGCGACGCCCCTCTTCCCTGCAGCACACGGAAAAAGCTGGAGGGGGTGCATATGGTCTGATCACAGGGGAGCGATTCTCCAACTCTATTATTCTCAGGCAGTTGTGATGCAGCACTCTGTCTCTGTGCAGCCAGCGGCTGATGGGGAAACGTGGCGAAGCTGAGAAGTCGTATCATGTATGAATATGAAATCTATGAGTGTGAATGTGTCAGTGCCCTCAGTGGTCAGGTTATTTATATATTTAAGCATTGCGGTCTGTTCCAGACGTCTGAGTGAAGCTGCAGACGAGACGCCGCGTGGAAGACTTTTATACATTGATCCTCTGAGGGTTTACCCACATTTTCAGCAGAAAAAAAAACTTTTTCTATTTTTGTTTTGACTCAGTTTCACATCAGAATGAGCTTTAAGGTTTAGTATTCAATGATCTTGTATTTTGAGGTCCTGATCCTGGATCAGAGGCGTGGCCTTCTGCAGACACAGTAAACTGAAACCAGCTTCCAGCGTCCTGTCTCTGCTTCAGGCCTCTGTGGGTTATTCATTCTGGTTGATTAGTTTTGATCTAAATTCTGCCGACTTCCTGCTCAGCAGGGTCACATACCTGTTCCACCTTGGAGTGGGTGGAGCTGCAGCATGCTGACGGACTTTTATGATTCTTTTGGTTTTGGGTCTCTGATTTAAAAAATCATCAAGATTTTGGTTTAACTGATAACTAATACAGAGGAGCAGAAAGTCCTCCAGCTTGTTCTTTTAGTTTTGTTTTTATGTGAATCTATGAAGAGATTTTCTGCCAGAAAATGGAGCTCTGAGCAGCGTCAGCAGACAGGAAAGGAGACGGCTGTTCTCCAGCATCAGACTGCACTCTGCAGGCTCTCATGACAATAGAACCAACAGGAACAAAGGTGATGGTTCCTGCTCTGGAGCCTGCACCTGTTCTGCACAGCTGCATGCAGCGACGCAGCCTCTGCGGCTGTCGCATGGCTCTGTTCAGTGGCTCTGAATGATCGGCTACAGAAACACGATTCTCGCGTTCTGCTGCTGCTGAGCTCCACATAGAACAGTTACAGACACCTTGAGAGAGGCAGAAGATTATCTCACCCAATGATGTTTGACTGTGACCCCTCTGATCCACCAACACTTCAGACACTGACCTTTTAACAAATCTATATTCATAACCCCCCCAGCAGCTGCAGTTCTCCTCAAGTGTTGGAGTCTTCCTCCTCCAGAGAGAATGTCATAAAGCTTTCACTTCTCATTTGAAGGCAGAAATGCCAGGAAACGGCGGCACAGATGTCTCCCAGAGGCGCCGTTGTGCGGCGTGTTTGTGTGCGGCAGGTGTCGGCCTGCGTGAACAGAAATGCTAAACTGAGACACCAGCGCGAGCTAATAAAGCCACCTGACGGATGTTTGTGACGGGAAAGAAGGAGCTCAGAGACAAAGGACTGTTAGTGGCAACCAGACAAGAACACGAGGAAGACCAAAGTACGACTATACCAGCTGTACGGCACAAAAACAAACCGACAAAGGAAGGATGAGACCGCGAGGAAGCTCCACGAGGCGTGGGGGTGGGAAGGGGGACCGTTTTGTCCAGATTTAAACGAACACTGACGTTTGGGAACAGGGTGGACGTGCTGGTATGTGATTGGTGCTTTGGTGTTTAAGGACAAACTGTTCCAGATCCTGAAGTTCATCCTAAATCTAATCAAATCCAACTGTATTTATAGAGTTTATAGATGTATTTATTGGAGGTCCCTCTGAGGAAAACATCAGGAAATTCTAATTCCTTATATTAAAATGAATTTGTTTTTGAAAAAAGTCTTGATAAAATTCTTTTTCTTTCAAAACATAAAAAGGACAATTTTTCCTAAACGTCTTACTTTGGCAGCATCAGTAAAACGACTGACCCAAGGAATCTCTAGCCAGACGGGGTTTCCCTTCACCTAAATTAAGGGGCAAATATTTCCGTTTATGTCAACGTTCAAGACTGAATATGTTTCAAAGGAAAAAACAAATTGTTCGTGTTATTTATGGAAGCCAAATTAAATGTCTTTATTTTCTGTCTGTGACAGTTTGCTGTCATGAAGTGGTGGCTTGTGCAGATCCCATTCTGCCTTTGCCCTTTAGCCTGGACTCAGACCCCGTGACCGTGCTCAGGTTTTGATCAGGAATACGCAGGTAAAAGCCTCTGGTTGGTGTATCTTTCCACACGGAGGAGGGAACTCAGAGCGAGATGTACGGCTGAGTGATGCAATGGAGAAAATGATCTCTTCATCCTTTCAGGTCTTTGTCCATCCGTCTGCTGACTCCTCATCCCATCATCCAGCCCCCCCGCCTGCTGGATTCTGCAGCGTCTGCACACAAACAGACGTGTTGATTTATGCTCTGATTCACCGCAGAGAACCAGCCAGTCAGACGTGACGACATTTGTATTCACAAGATAAATGACAGGCGCCCATCCAGCGAGCCGCTGCCCGAAGGCGCAGGAAGTGACAGCATTTGTCACTCTGGCCTGGGGTCCAATGAAGCGGCTAAACTGTTACAGATAGATGTTGACACAACAGAGGCGTGTTCGGGGAAGTGACACGACCGCAGGGATTCGGATGGAAGAAGAGCGCTTTAAGTAAATGTGATGTAGCTCCATACATCAGAGGAGCCGGGAAACAATGAAGAGACTGTCGGTGGGAGAATGACTCCTCATTTTCTCCCTTTCACTCTCCATCACATTCACTGCTTTTATTTCTGCTGCTTCCATTTCTTTTTCTCTCACATACTTCTTCAAATTTGTTCATTTTCAACCCTTTTTCTGTCATTTCATCACAATTAAAACAGCAAATAATTTTGTGTTATTGAGCCAATCAAATTCCTGTTACTGTGACTTACTAAAAGCGCCCAGTTTTGGTGAAGTAATCTTAAGTTTCATTGGCAGAAAACAGAAGCAAACGTATCTCTTTGCAGCTTCTACTGGTTCTGACCGAAGAGGAACATCTTTTACCTGAAAGTTGTTCACAAGCTGCAGGGGAAGAGAAAAAAACTTCCAAGTAAACAGCAAAAGTTGAAGAATTTGAAGCTATGATTCATTTCTAGTAAATGAGTAAATCAGTTTGTCTCAGATGCTGGAGGTCAACTTCAAGACAAAGTTGATGATTGATGGACGGGATGAACTCCTGCTTGTTTGAGGATTCTCGCCTCATTTCTTTGTGCTTCAAAGAAACAAACATTAAAAACTAAGAGTATCTCCTGACGCTCTGACTCATCCGTGATACATTAAAACAGCATTTTACTTTTATGCAAAGCTTCTGTTTTTAATCTGCATTTCTTTTTTCAGAGACGATTGATTTTTCAATGCTTTCCTCCGCTTCACAAAAAGCTTTGTCTCCAGCAACCAATCAGAGCAGACATGAGTTATTGCTGGAAAAGTCCTTCTTGTCAATAAAGAACTAAATTAAATATCCTCTTTCTTTGCATACATCACACGTCCCTGCATCCCTTCCTTCTTCTGCTCGTGTCTCTGCTTCTTCCAGGCGGCGGCACAGACATGGCGTCATGCATGTGTGCGTCTCACGCCGAGACCGCTGGCTCCACAGAGTTCACACGTTCATCAGTGGCAGCAGGACGTCTGCCTCAGAGGAAGACTCCTGCATGCTGAAGGGGCTTTTTACTCATCATCATTGTAAACAGATAAAAATGAAGCATGAAACTGCAGCAGAGACCACATGAGCAAAGTTTATTGGAGATTAAATCAGTTTAAGCCTTTGCAAAGGTGATATTGGAATCAATGGAAACACCTGTCAATAAATCCACTGCTTTAGCTGAACACGGATATTTGTAATTAAGACCACTAGAAATGTCACAGTACGGATAACACCTGCGTGATGTCTGAGGTCAATGCAGCAGATGTGCTTTTAAAGGTGTGGGGTTCTGCAGGGTTCTGGACTTGGAACAGTTTGCTCTGTTTCACTGTACGCTGATGATGAACTGCTTTATTTTAATGATGCCTGAAGACTCTTCAGCATGAGTCACAGACAAAGTTATGGAGTTTGGTGCGTTGCCTTTCTGAGCAGAAAAAAAGATTTTCAATAGGAGGGAAAATGCCACGCAGGTAAATTTAGAATTAATTGAAAATATTAACGTTAACCTCTAGAGCTTTAAATAGACAGGTCCCCAAATATATTTCAGAATTGCTGATTCTACACCTCTCGTTGCTCGCTACGGTCTTTGGGCCAGAACCTCCTCAACGTCCTGAGAACCCGATTTAAAACTTGTGGAGACCTGTTCTGTGGACCAACAATAACCTACAGAAGTCAGTTTTTCATGTTAGGTGGAGCTGTTCTTTGGGTGTACAGTTTCAAGCTGATGAAGGACTC
Organism: Oryzias celebensis; assembly: GCA_014656515.1. Taxonomy (NCBI): domain Eukaryota; kingdom Metazoa; phylum Chordata; class Actinopteri; order Beloniformes; family Adrianichthyidae; genus Oryzias; species Oryzias celebensis. Next base: position 26,069,239 of record BNCR01000013.1, read on the forward strand.
ATCTGTCCCAATTTGTCTAAGAGATGCCCTCTTTCCTGGCCAGGCCCCCATCATGCCCCTCCATCGTTGTTTCTCTGCCTTCATGCCCCTCTCTTCATCTCTCCTCTTCATCACAGAGCAGAACGGGCCACCATCTGTGGCAGCGTTAAAGCCAAGTCAGACTCCTCATCTTTAATTTAAAGCTACTTTTACTAGCGTGCTTATTATCGAGCAGGCTGGCGCGTGCAGGCGGGACGACAACGGGAGTAAATGTTTAAAGAGCTCACAGGCTGTGGGGCTGAGCCCGGATCTCCTCTGCTGAGCTGTGGATGGGAACAACTTGTAGATGTCGCAGAAAATGAAATGAGCAAACAGGTAAGGAGATGAAAGGCTGTTCCTCCTCTGCAGGAGCAGTTTTCAGAAGAGGGAAACATGTGCTGCAGCTCTCCAACATGTGTCCAACGAGGATGGAAGGAATCAGGGGGGTTAGTCTGTGACTGACCACTGTCAAAGGTCAAACTAATCAGCTTTCATTTGATGTTGCTTTGTAAAACTTGAAAGAAATAAAACAACTCCAGATAATAACACTGTTGTCTCTCTAACTCCTATTTCATTTAAAGATCTTTGGATACCTGAACTGTTACCTGTTTCCAGCTCAGTAAAGCTTCTCATGTCTGAGGAGGAAACCATTATTATTTTGTTTTTCAGCATAAATGACTTTTGGTTTACTTATCACTGAAGGTTTTGATCAGAACTGAGTCCAAACTTTGATGAAAAATTCCAGTTATTTTAAAAAATGTTTTCATTTCATTTAAGAAACACTTCACACTTTGATCACAGAGCCTCAAAGTGATGGAAAAAAGAAAGTTTAGAACATGAATGGAAAGCATTCAATAACAGCAGAATCCAAATGTCTGTTTGAGTCTCTAAACTCCGTGTTTCTGCTGGAAGGGGCTCTCATGGAGCGCCGTTTAGTCCTGGGTGTGAGCGGGCAGCAGCAGGCGGGGGAGCTGCTAGTTTTGTGTGTGTGTGGGGGGGTGAGAAGCTCTATGATAATGACATTTTAGCAGATTTTCAATGAGATCCTCTGAGACCCAGTGGAGAGGCGGAAGAGTGGTGAATGACTGTTCTGGTTTGCTTCTCCTCATCCGATTCCTGGCAGGAATGTTCTGGATGTAGTGAAGGAAGGTGGATGCTCCTGCCAGGAACCGCCTCCTGCTGAGGTGTTGAATGTGGTCCTAAATGTTTGGGGGGTCATTGTTTTCAGGGTCTGTAAGTGAGTTTGTTTAGGAAACGATGAAACCAGGCTGTGAAGTGCCTCCAAAAGGAGAAGACTGAAGCTGCTGTGGAGTTTTGGTGAGGAGGTTGTGAGAAGTTTTCTGCCATCTCCTCCATGCTGTCAGAGCTGAAGAGAAGCGAGCCGTCCTGCGGTAAAGCTGAGGCTGACTGGATTTGGTAAAGCCCTCGGGGTCTGGATTCAGTTAAAGCCTTAGTCACATGCACGGGTATCGGGGATTGGTCTGTCCTGCAGGTTTTCGGGGTGTCTGGGTCCATGGGGGTCATGGAGACGAGCGGCTGCTTCTCAAAGCAGGTGTGTCTTACAGTTCCACCTCAGGGGACATCATGAGAATGGAACGTACCATTGTCGTGCATGTGGTAGGTGAATCCTGACGTTTTGTAAGGACGCGTGATGATGTCATCGGTTTGGTTTGTGCTTGTCAGCATGTGAAGATCACACCAGGTTTCAGTTTCCTATCATCTCAGCTGTTTCTGTTCAGGTCATCATCCCTGTGTAGATACCAGTCCGTGTTGATCAGGCATCAGCTCTTTTGTACCTTCTCTCTGTTGTTCCTCTGAGGTTCCTGACAGTTTGGATGACTTCTTTTAGTTTGAAAACGTCTTGAATAAAACCATCATGGCTCTCCACACAGTCTGCTTTATAGCTTTTGTGATTTTATCTGTTTTAGTTTAAAAACAATTCTTAAAAGAATGAAACAAACAGCAGTTCTGGTTGTCATTATCTTAACATAGTAAATAAAATAATAAAGTACAAGTATCTGCATTTTAAAAAGGCCATATTGGAGGTTGGAAAAAGGTTGCAGCAGAATTACAGACACCTCCGTGAAGATCTAACACACACACTTCACAGCATCAGTTAAAGACCTGGTTTGTTAAGCAGCCGCTTTGATCACGTGTAAAGATTCACAGCAAACCTCCGTGCACTCTGCTGGGGAAACTCTGCTGTAATCCCTTCCACATGTTAAACATCCAATAAGATGCTGACCTTTTAAGAGAACCTGATTGCTTGACATTTGCAGTGTGAAGTGTAGCTGTGTTACCACACTGTAACATGTGAGGAAAAATCAATGCCATGGATCCTCGTGCAGAGGGAAACGAGAGCGTGGCTCTGCAGATCCAGAACATTGTTGACTTATTCAGGCAGGGAATCAGGCGCCTTCAGAGAGGAGATGTGCAAACTGTACGTCTCCAAAAGTTTACATCACACATTCAGGGAATTATGTGCTGTGAAGAGACTTTGAAGTTCATTCGGAAAACGTCAGCCTTCCAGCCAACTTTCTATCAAGTTACAGTTATGTAAAAGAGCGTAAATCCAAAGATATTAGATGTCTAGTTTTGAAAGAACAACCTCAGACGATCAGTAGGACTGCAGAGTTTCAGTAGAAAGCAGGCTGGATTACAAAAGTCTGCTTGCTGGGAGTTTGCAGGACAGGAGCGTTCATGTGTGCTAACTCTACGCTAAGAGGGAGAACATCATTTGCCGGGGCCGACCAACGTGTCAGCTTTGAAGATAATTTCCAGACAATCTGAAGTCCATCACTCTGAAGTGAAAACATGATTCCAGACAGCTGCTCATCTCCTCAGGATGTTCCAGCAAGTTCCTCTGTGTCTGAGCGTCTCAGAAGGAACTCCAAATGAGCCACGAGCGAAGCCTCAGCCTCGATTGGCTTTACCGAGAACGCTGAATGTAAACGCTTGTGACAGTGCAGTTTTCAAACCGATTACACGAAATGATGCAAACCAAGAGCAACTTTCCTCATCAAAACAAACCAGAACATTTCTGTCTAACTGTGAAGCACGGCGGCAGAAGGGAAATGGTGTGTTTGTTCTGTGGCTTCCATTAGTTAATACGTACATCGGTGTGTGGAATATGTTCTCTATTTACCCCCTCCAATGGGGGAGAGGTGAGCTGCAGACACAGCTGCACTCAGAAATCATTTGGTGCTTTAACTCCACCAATCCAACCCTTCAATGCTGAGTATGAAGCAGGGAGCCATTCGGTTCCATTTTTAAGAGTCTTTGGTATGACTCAGCCTGGATTTGAACTCACAACTTTCCAGTTTCAGGGCGGATGTAACAAAGTTACAAATGCTCTGGCAACAATTTTATTTCAGTTTTCAGGTTTGTCTTTCATTGTGTGAATTTATACTGTTTTGTCATTTTATTTGGAAAAACCGGATGTGCACGGTTCCCACTACTTACACTAGATGACTACGACCCAGCAAAGAGCTGCAGAGGGGAAGTTACGTTTTACTGAAAGTCCTGTAATCTTTTTATCATTTGTGGGTGATTTAACACGTTGTTTTTGTCTGTTACTTGAATGTCTGTTACCGGAAATACATATAAATATATATATGTGTATTATGTATGCTGAGATGCTAAGGTCCTAGTTTTGTGTCTGTGTATTCGTTTATCTTAAGTTGTGTGCTCTTTTGACCAGCTAACAGGTACAGGAGGCAGAAGGAAGACTGTGGTGTAAAAGCAGCCATTGTACAATGTTTTTTTGATGTTGTAGGGAGCCAGATGTGCCACTGCTGCAGAAAACGATTGTATTTTTATTTCACGTCTCTCATAGGTATGTTTAGCTCTGTAATGTTACATGTTTTATCTATTTATTTATTTTTGCTCTTACAAAGTTGACTATGTTATTGTTACTAGAGTTAACTGGATTTATTTTCTGGAAAAATGAAAGTTTAATGACTGAGAAGTGATTGTTGGCTTCTGTCCTCTCAGAGCAGAGAGAGCTGCAGAGAGCAGCCACTGCCGGGGAAAACCATTGTATTTTTATTTCACGTCTCTCACAGATAAGTGTTGAACTTTACTCAGTGTCGTGAGTTTCTGTATGGATAAAAAGGAAGAGTCCACATCCGTAACACGGACACTCTGCCACAAGGCCACTGAGCTGGACCACTGTGGTCAAAAAGTCTCCAGCTGGTCCAAATGTTCTGATTTGAGGGCAGGAGGCCTCCCTGATGTTTAAAAAGCAGAAGAACAGGAATCTGTTACTTCTCCAGAGAAACCCACAGCCTGCTTGGTGTGGAACACAGTCAGACACCATCTCTGTATTCAGGGAGGGACTTTTCTCCAGGACAAAGCTGAGAGTAAAAGTTGGCCTCGGTGACCCTGAGGTGCAGTAATGTGGCTGCAAATGTGCACTTCCATGATTTAAATGTCCTCTTTCTATACTCTGCTCCCCTTAACATTCAGGTATGCAGGTGCACTCAGCAACTTCTTCCAGGTTCTGCCAGTTTCTGTTTTTTTTTCTTGACCCAAGCAGATCCATGTCGATGGTTGCCATGGTTACGATGTTTGAAAACAACTCAACAGCCGAACCCAAGAAATATAAATGTTTGTGGGTTTTTGAGTTTCAAACAGAACCAAACATGGACCAAACAGAATGAAAACAAAAATGTCACGGCTTGTTTCAAAGACAAAAAAGTGGATCTTTGGTCAGACAAACCTTCATGACGCAGAGGAGAAGCTGATGGACGGACAGCCCCCATTCACTGATGCTGCCACTCACAGAAAAACAATCCAAACTGCAAAAGGTAATTATTCCAAGCACAAGTAGGCACATTTAAACGCTCTCACCCTTATAGAACAGAATAGAACAGAATAGAACAGAATAGAATAGAATAGAATAGAATAGAATAGAATAGAATGCTATAGTGTCATCATACAAGGAGCACAACAAAATTTAAGGCGGCCATCAAGTTTAGGTTAATTAAGAATCAAGGAAATGAAAGACAACAACAAACGCAATAAAGCAGTTTAAATATGAATGTACATATATCAAGACATAAGCATAAATCCTGATGTCAGAGTTAGAAAAAAGGTAAATGAGTTTAGCAATGTCTTTTCTTCCATGTGTAGAGAAGCTCAAGGATGAAATGATTTGATTTAAATGAGAGCAAAGCAGAAGATTACGACAGACCTGAACCTTCTGCATCTGATGGAGCTTTACATCTGTCAAGTCATTTCTCTGCAGCATCACTTCATGTATTATCAGCACCGTCGCTGTGGCTCGCATACAGTCTGAGGATGCTGGATTTGGGTTGCAACCCCCCATGTACTGTGAGGAGCTTTTATCAAGAACATTCTGGTGAGGAATCTGCCCCACATTTTGAGGTGGATCCTAAACGTTTCAGAGAACGCAGAAGCAGATGGTGATAGGAAGAAGACGACTGCAGGGAAAGCAGCAAACAGTTTCCTGGTGGGGGTGCAGAGAGAGCGCATTGAAAGAACTGCTTTGAACATGGATTACTGAGCAGGACGGAAAGGTGGGCGTGTCTCCAGGAAAATGATCGGCATGAAAGCGAAGAGGAGTTTTGATCCGGAGATTGATGATGATGCTTCAGAGAAACGTTCACAGCCAGTGCTGTGCTAACCCTAACCCAGAACAGAATACAATCACCTCATCATCTCAACAAATCCTGAAAGGTTCATGTGATGTTTTCTGCATTTAGTGACTGAATTTGACTGCATAATGAACCCATGAACCATCACCATTCTGTCTGTGATAGAACAGCGGTCTCCAATGGACACCGGGGCTACAATGAGAGGATATGTGGTAAGTTGAACAACCAAAAACAAATCATGACAACAATATATAAATGTATTTAAAGTTTTACATTTATTGTTTCATGACATGAAAAAGCATGACGAAAGAAAGACTTCAACAAACACTTTACAGTTTTATTACTGAACTTTTGATCAGTTATTTACAAAAATATGAATTTAGAAAACGATCTGAGAAAAGCAAATATGAAGGCATCAAAGACAGAAGAACTTAAACAAGAATAAATGAGCTGTCCCTTTTATCTCACGCACGTGCACACTCACACACACACACACTCGCAGACACTCGCAGACATGCTTTTTGTCTTTGACCAGCAAAGTGCTCTGTGGGATTAAAAGGCTGCAGGAGGATGACACGTACCTGAAGATGAATAAATGGATGGTCTGCCCACGAATCGATTGGTTAAAAAGGTTGGTGATGAAGTTAAAACTCCCTCCACTCACGACTTCAGCAGCTCTTCATCACCTTCGAGGGCCGTCTACAAGCCCAGATTCTGCTGGTGTTCTTCCTCAGTCTTTCTGTAAGGTTTCCAAAGCGGAGCAGCTCCCTGCCAGCCAACATGCGGCGTCTCCTGGGGCGGAGGAGAAAAGGAGCGCCTTGCATCTGGCATTGCATCAGATGTTGCACTTGACCTTTGGGCCTGGATCAAACAGGCCTGCTGTGTCTGCTGTTAATATCAAGTGATGAGCATTCAGCTCCCACGCTGCCCTTTGTTTTTGCTGCCAGACGCTCATCAGATTGTTGTACGGACGCCTGTGAGGCAGCTGAGTGTTCAACGCTACACGCTACACGCCATCTACAGCACGGAAAGAAAAGCATATTCCTTCGTGAAAGACTTCAGAGACAAACCATCATGTTTAGTCAATGCCTGTTGATAGAGATTTTGGTTGAAGTTCTGAGTCTTGTTAGTCGCCGTGGAAACTTTGTTCTCAACATTTTCACGTTCCCCCTGGGGGGTCAGTCAGCAGCAGTTCAAATCTTTTCAGTCATTGCTGTGACCCGACTATGGATTCAAACCCTCAGCTGGAAACTGGAGTGAGTCAGATGCCATGTTGGAGCCAGACATCATCAGTAAGCAGTAATTGTTCAGAGTCGGACTGAGTCACCGTTTCTTGTGGCAACCACTTTGGCCAATCAGGAGTGAGCTTGTTGGGGTTCCAGGAAGAAGGGGGGGGTCACTCAGTTCAGTTCTCATGTACAGTCAATGATAAAAAAACTCTCCCCTTCTGTTCCCAGACTTGAAACAAACCCCAAAAAGTTTTGATTTTGATTGAATCTTTGATTGGCTGCTGCTTCAGACCCACCAGAGCCTCACGCTTTATGTTGGTGTGCGCTGAGTAACAGAACATTGTTCTAAAAATGAGGTGGGCGGAGTAAACTCCAGTCTTCAGGTTTTACGTCCTGAAGCCTCTGGGTAATCTCAGAGATTATTGGCCCCATTGTTGACCCCCAAACCACCATTATGGGGGCGACCTCGTCCACTCATGACCCCATCATGTTTTTTTTCTCTGTTCTCTTTTTCAACTCCTGTTTTTATACTTGACTTGTTCTGAACTTCCACAGAAAAAGGTTTTTGTTCACAAATATTCTATTAAAGGTAAATCAAGTATTCGACCTGTGTGAGGACTCTGAATGTCCACGCCGAGCTCCAACCTTCACCTGCTGAGCAAAGAGGAGCGTCTTTCTTCTCCTCACAGCAGAGAGGAGGAGCGTGAACGCTAAAGCTATCAGGAGGCGCAGACACGGATTAAAGAAAAAACTACTTCTGCACAGGATTTCAGATGAAACAGGACAAATAATCTTTGAATAAAGCACAATCTGCCGCACGTGGACATGTGTGTGCACATGCATGCTGGCTCCGTGCTGCTACCCTTCAGTAAGAAGAGGCTTAACAACAACCACAGCTTACCGCTCTGCAGCCGATCAATACCTCCATCCGATTAAAAAACAACAAAAAAGAGCAAAATCCAAGCAGCTGAAAGTCATCCACCTCTCCTCCTCCTCCAGCATCATCTACTCGCCTCCACAGAGAATCAGGAACCACATTTTATTTTTAGAATTTCACAATGAGCCTTTTTCAGCCTCAGTGACCTTAAATTCATGCGACACTAAATCATGTCCTGGGAATTCACTTTGGGATTCGGGAAAATGAGAGTTTACTTTTATCAAAAACAAAAACTTCTTAGTCTAATGATCAGTTAAACATTGGATGAATCCCAAATGAATGAGCTCTTCAGAGGTTATCTCCAGACCCCAGGAAGACCTCAGGACCTCCAGAGTCTGAGTATGATCTGTTTGTTACAGCTGGTAGGCAAGACGGAAACCCAGGAACAGGAAGGACTCGGATCCAAAACGTGGAAAAAACAAAAAAAAAAGTCACCATGGACAGAGTCTCAAAAACATAAGGAGGCTGCTGTAACACACAAGACTCTGAACACTCTGAACACTGGAAAACCCAAGGAGCTTTCCTTAAATCCCTGAGTGCTAATGAAATACAGCTGTGACCAGGTGAGCGCACAGGAGGAAGGGCAACACAGCTGACCGGACGGCACAGAACTCCACTGCCACCAATGATGTGGTTCGGTTCTGAGTTAACTGCTGGTATTAGTTTTACTGCTAAAAAGCCTGAGACTTTATTCATCCAGACATTGCCATGCTTTGTTTTGTTCAGTAATTTGTGAGTATTAGTTGATTTGTTTAGTGATTCCAACCACTAGTCACCCCAGCAAACAGCTGCGCTGCCCTCTTGACCCTCCCGGTGTTCAGAAGTTATTTATCTTGTCTGTTTTGTCCTTTTATCCCAGATCAAAAACTTCATATATGTGGGCTTTGTGACCAGCAAACAAACCACAGCCAATACCACCAAGCCGGCGATCCTTCAAATCCTGATATCTTAGCATCGCTGAACTGACCTGAAAGGGATTTGGAATCTGCACCAGATCCTGCTTGCAGTGCGTCTCTAACCCTGAGAAAACAGCTGCTTCCAGATGACATGCAGGCCCTGAAAGGTTTTAGGTTTTATGTCTTCTCCTTCATGTGGATCCTCCTCACAGCAAATCAGCGGATTTTCCTACAAACATTTTGTGGGAAGATTTGGGTTCTTTGGTGCTGACGGAGGGGAAACGGTTCTAAAGGGATACCGTTCTGTTGGTGACCCAGATCCTCTGATGTTGACAATCGCATTGTTCAACCCAGAAAAAACCCACAGAAGTCCAACTCAGCGGTGCTGACAGCAAGAGGGACCAGATGGCAGACAAGACGGCGGGTGAAAATCGTTAGCCAGAAGGAAGTCAAGAACCTCCACGAGTGCCGCATATTTCAGTCTAAAAATACTTGTTTTTGATTGGAAAAGGCCAAAATAACCAAAATGCAACATATTACTAACGTAAAGTGTCTTGAAGAGGCGCAAAGCCGCCTTTCTCCGTGACAGAACCAGTGGATTCACGCCGATCGCCTCGAGGGTTAAAGTTGACTGCAGACAAACACTGACCTGGAGTTTGGCAATTTCTGTTTCCGGCTAATGATTTTCAGCCGCCGTCGTGTCTGGAAAGATCGGACATGTTTGTGTTTTTTATTCATTAGAACTGCATGTTCTGAACAGTTCAAAAGAAAAATGAACAGGATTTTCTACAATTTAGCGTCGTGATCTTCTCCTCGTCTTCGTTTTGTCAGGAGCTGATTGGTTTCCTCGGATTCTGCTCAGTCACCTCTGGAATCCGTCCTGTGTTGGAAGCAGGGCAATGCTTCCTAATCCAAGTCATTCCACGTATTTGAATTCTTCCTGTCTGTGCACAGGTCTTCATCTCTTCGGCTTATGATCATCTCATGATTAGACTTAATGTCACTCCTTCTGCATTTAACATTCGTTTAAATTTCCTCTCGCGCCGCTCCTCCTTATCATCTCTGCCTCTGTATTAAAAATCCACTTAACGAGTTCTGAGTCCTTTAGTCCCTTTTCATTAGCAGATAGCACTTTTGCTGTCCAGCTTTCATCACCTCTCAGCCTCATCAGCATGCGGGCCTCGTCCCGGCCTTCACGCACACTTCATTAGCCGACATGATGTGTGTAGTTCCCCCCCATTAAAGGAGCATGTAGATAATGTTGGAATGTGACATGCATGCATTTACAGCTCCAACCAGATTTGCCGCTCAGAGCTGTCACGCTGTTTCGAGGAGATTCTGTCTTTCAAACCCAAATTATGACCCAAAGTCCTGAACTTAACCTGCTTCCCCAAAGGATCCCCGCTCTCCATAACTGCTGCTGTTTCTGTCTGTTCTGAAACTTTTTCACGCTTTGACTTTCAAAGGGAGTTTATTTTATTCACCTCATGGTCGGAGGAAAGCAGCATCCTTTGAATTTTTACCCAAAGACACAACGGCATCTTTATTAAAGTCGGGCTGCGGTCGGTGAGCAGCAGCTGCTTTATGGGCAAAGGAGTCGTAACAAGGTCGAGTTCAATTATGATACGACTAATCCAAACGTAGGAAAACTGATGAGGAGTTTGAATGCTAACTCTAGCTCCTCCTTTTGTGTTTTTCTAAACTGGACACAGAAAATATTTGAAAACTGGACTGAAAGAAGAAAACAACACATGAAAGTCCCCAAAAAAGCCAGAAGTGGAACCTGGCAGAAATGAACTGAAACCAAGTTCAAAGTAAACTGAGCAGTTTAAGACATGCACACAAGATCTGAGCAAATGTTTCCAGCTCATCTCTGTGACCTCGTAGAAAAATATCTGGGAAAATGAGGAGAGAATTCACGAGGATGTTCTGATTCAAGCTCCTCTCATTCAGCGAGGAGGCGTGGTCTGTCAGCAGAGCGCCATCTTTCCAGAGATCCACAGAAAAACAGTTTCAAACAATGCATGTTAGGAGTCACATAGCTGTCAGAAAACGTGTGTTTGTGATCGGCTCACACATACGTTTCAGGGAAGTATCTCCTCTCCATCAGACATGATGACATTAAGAAAAGCTTCTTTACTTTGTCATCTGATGAATGCAGACGGCCCGTTTCTCTAACTCAAAATCATTTCTAAAGTTAAAGGAAGAATTGAGACAAAATCCAGGAAATGTCAGGAAATCAATGCAATCAGGAAGTCTATGTTGTTCTTTGACCATCTCAGCTGGATCTCTGCTGCCAGCTTCTGATTTTGGAGGTTCAGTATCTTACATAAAAACCATGACACTGAACTGCTGAGCGTAGCTTCAGTGAAGCTGTGGAGTTTGATCCGATTCGTTTGCTTTAGTCTTCATCTGATCATCTGATCAAAGGATTCAGTCTAGATTCTTTTAGCTGGTTTCATCCATGCAGCTCTGAGTCAAAGTGAGAGGAGAGAATGACCACAAGGCCTAACTCTCATCAGACAAGTTTCAACTGCAGAGACACTGATGGATGTGTGATGACAGTCTGCAGCGCTGCTGTGTGAATGGTGAAGTGAGGAGCACAGGTGACCTAATGAGGGACTCATTAACAGGAAGCAGGGAGACTCCTTGAGAGAGAGCATTCTGCCAGCGCTACCAGCCACTCGACCTTGTGGGGAGGGGGCCGCTCGCTGCTGTGTAGGGCTGCCGGCGGTGCAGACAGGTAGAGAGGAGGAGCTGTTCCAGCATAAGGAGGGGAGGCCCGCTGTCTCCTTTAGAAAGAACAGGGGCGGGATGGGAGTGAGCTGGTCGCCAGTGCTCTGATCTCATCCATCAGCGCCCTGTGTCACTGCAGCTGAGATTCCTCAGATTATCACCGCCGCCCGGAGCAGTCAGACCCCGGGGAACCGGACGGCGTTGAAGCGCAGACCCCCCGGCGGGGGCCCTCGTCAGCTGGACGAGCTAAGCAGCGCACCGTCACACACGCTCCATTTTAAAGACTCTCGCTTTTTCTATTGTGTCTAATGTTTTTATGGGAAGAGTTAGCCCGCAGGAATCTTAGTCCCCCCCCCTTTTTTTAAGTGGGTTTTATGCAGTTTGCGGTGCCCCAGACAGGGGGGTGTTTTATTGTTTGCTGTGAAGTCTGTTGTCACTGTTGATTTTATGGAACTTCTTTATTCTGCAGGTCCACCTCTTCCACTGTTTTATGAACCATTGTTTTATTGTGTTTAATAAAACCTGGTTCATTTTAAGAAGCGTCTCTTGTAATTCCTGGCTTCTGACTGACAGGATTAATCCTGTCTTGGAACCCCTGCAAACTAACATTACAGATTTTTGGGTGTTCTGCAGTCAGAAAAAAGCCTCACAGGTTCACTTCTGTAAGCGTGTTCTCCTTCCTCCTCTACTCGGCTTCAGACCTTCTATTGATACTTTTAAAACATTTATATATGAAACATTTTAAAATAAATATTTGCGAGATGTACAGGTGCATCCCAACGAAGTAAAAGATCATCAAAAAGTTGAATAATTTAAAACAATCCAGTTTGAATAAAAATGGATCAAGTCCAGAAAGATTTATTCAAAGTGCTTCAACATGCAGGTAAAGTCCCCCTGCGATCATCTTCTGATCTGTTTTCAAAGCTTTCCCAGTGCTCTTTTCATTAGGATGATGGTGTTGTTTTTAGGCGAAAAAACCTTTTCTAGGACATCGTTTCTGCAGACAAGTTCATTAGAAATGCACCTCTTAGCTGTGGGTGGGGCCGTTGGCGAGAAGACATTCCGCTCCCCTTCCTCTCTCCCTTAATAAGGGCTCTGAACAGGAAGTTTGTGACCTGCCCAGTGTATTTTCAACATCACAAATACAATCTTTTTCAAACTGTATTTCTTCATCTGCTCCTGGTTCACAACGATTAGAATAAAGAATTTTGAATCTTGAGCTTTTTATATTTCCTTTATCATCAGAAAAATGAACATTTCATCAGAGTGGTTCTTTAAAATGACCAGGTCTGGAGGTTTACCATCAGATTTTCATGGTTTTGAAATCATGGATGAAACGCGTCTGCAAAGGTTTTCTTTAAAAATGGATTTGCCATGTGACCACTCTGGTGGTCAGGGAGCTCTGGACGCAGAAGTGACACAAGATGTTTGTGATTTTCAGAAATAACCGGTAAAAGGTAAAATAATAAAATGCAGGAAAAGCGACCAAGAAGCATCAATTCCTCCAGAAACCCTTCCAGACGTGTGACATGTTCAGCATGAGCCTCTGGGTCATGGATGACCTCAGTCAGAAGTAATCCGGGCTCTTAATCTGCTGCATTTTGTGTCCCAGAAGTTTCCTCCATGACGGAAAGCCCATGTCAGGAAGGAGGAACAAAAGGCCAAAGTCACTGCTTACAAAGAGCTCCTGATGGAGGAGAAGATGAGGGACAGCAGGATGATTTAATGACCATGTCCTTTCTGATCCTCTGCAGCTGCTCTGGAACGTGATGATCTATGCGTCTGTTACCTGTCAGCCAAGCAGGTCCGAGTCACATTCAGGTGTCGCTTACAAACTGAAGAGCAGATGGGAGATTTTATTCTGAAACCCCAGCTTTTTCAGGTCCTTTCTGTCCTGCTTTCATCTCTGATAGGACTCTCAGTGGATTTAGAAAAGAATGATCCTGTTTGGATTTTCATACCCAATTAACCTCCGAACCTCGGAATCGAAAACCTCCTCAGCTCAATTCTCCAACAGGGAACCCTGCCGGACCCCGCCGTGTTAAACACGGCCCGGTTCTCGCCGGAACAAAGAGAAGGTTAGCTTTCATTGCACATTTTATTTCTCCCCCTGCAGCTGTCATCACTGTGAGAGCTGCAGGTATAAAATTAATCGAGCCAGGTGCTGCTCACCCTGCAGGAGCTGAAACAACAGCTCTGACATTTTAAAAAAGAGCCTCGGTCAGAAGCTCTGGGATGGATGGAGAAGAATTCATCAAAGCCATAAACACATTTGAGCTTATTTTAGCTTTAGAGGCTGCAGAAACATGTCACACAATCAGGTTTGTCTGATTTAAAGACACTAGAAGACTAACAAGAGCATTGATTTCAATGGAAAAATGGTTCAAAAAAGCCAACTGGGGGTTTGTTTCATTAACCTTCATCTAACATACCTGCAGACCACTTACTTTATCATTTGTGTCTTGAAATTTGAAAATTATAATCACGCAAACATAACTATTTACTAAAAGAAACTTTATCAACAGATCTTAAGTATAATGTGTTTAGATTGCAAACATGATAGGCAGCAGATGCCTTGCCCCTTTGCATTGTGGGTAGTAATGTTTTGTTTTGCTCTGTTGAAGATTTTTTCTGTGTTCTAGTTTTTCATGGTTCTGGTTGTTGTTTCTCATTATGGTTGTGATGTCTGGTTGTGTGGTTGTACTTTGAACCTTAAGTTAGTATGTTCCTCACAGAGGTGATTACACTGATGTGTTTAGCAGTACATGAGAAATTCATGTTCTATTGTTGTGCTGTTTTGTATCTCTCTTTCTTCTATCTGTGAAGAGGCTTTGACATGCATTTCTACATTTTGGGATCACTTTGATATGCTGTTATGTTTGAAAAAAACACTTCTTCTCGTTGTGGATAACTTTACACTAAACATTATAAATGTGGTAAATGATTTCAAACAGACTAATCCAGCTGCAAATGTCTGGTTTTGGTGTTTTATTTCCAGCAGCTTTCACTGCAGCGTTCTGATGCTAGAACATGTGTGTTCATTGTGTCTGAAGGTTAACAGATGATTACAAAATCTTTGTGCAATCATGTTAGCACAGCTGAAAACAGTTTAGCTGCTTAGAGAAGTTATAAAACTGACCGTCTTTTGAGGATCTGGAACATCACATTTGTGAGGACAATTAATGCTCCAAATGGCCAGAAAAAGAAAACTTTCCTGTGAAACTCAACAGTCTGTTGTTGTTTTTAAAAAAGAAGGCTAATTCTTGAGAGAAACTTCCAGAAAACGTTGTGTTCCACTCTCCGTAGAGAACAGAACAATAAAGCTCTACAGACTTTGGTCAGAGGAGGACGGACGAATCAAAGTCTGAGGTGTTTGGATCACGCAGAAGAACATTTGTGAGACGCAGAACATCTGAAAAGATGCTGAAATAGTGCCCAACGCCATCTGTCAAACACGGTGGGGTAACATGATGGTCTGGTAAGGTGTGAGATTTGTTCAGGTAAATAGGGACTTTAAGGAAAGCCATACCATCCAAGGAGGAAGACTCTCCTCTCCTCATCTCTAAAAGAATAAAAACATTTATTTTCCTTAAATCTACCAAAAACAACTGAAGAAACAGTTTAAATCCACGTCTTTGCTTCATTTAGTCTAATTTCTATGTAACATTTCTGCAGAAGTCATAGCGATTCTGTCTAATGCAGAGACGTGAATTAAATGAATGCAGGTTATACTGAACACCCACCATGACACCTTCATGAATGCTCTGCAGCAGCAAAAAAGAACGCACGCTGCAGTGAAGCTGAAAATCAGCTCATATTTATTGACGTTGGCCCTGATTGCTGCCACAGGATTTATGAACAGCATGACCCTCACCCAGCCTGAAGGGAACCCATTTAAAGACTCTGCAATGCAAAGATTAGCGTGCTGTCTGTTACAACCTCGTTACCAGAAAAAACGGCAAGCTGTGGTCGGAGTTTTACGCTGATGGAGCTCCGCTGTGTGGCTTTAAGTGAAAACTAAATGTAAACACGATGCTCTGGATATCACTGCAGCTGTCAGCTAACAAGCTCGCTGTCAGTCCAGCTACAAATCCAGGCTGCAGAGTGACAGCTGCTGAATTTAAACTCTGTTCTGGCTTTGGAAATGTTCCACCTGTGTTTATCTGGCTGTGATTGAACTCATCTCATTATCACTACCAAAAGAGGGGAGTCCGTGTCAGTCTGGAACTGCTAGAGGATCCTCCCTGAGGAAAAGGGAAGTCGTTATGTCCCGTGTGGTCGCCGTTGTCCTGGAGTCTGTGTGCAGAAAAGTATTTTGAGGTTGAGCAAGTTCAGTGGGGGGGGTTGGTGACAGGGTGGGCGTGCGTGATGAATGGAGTTTACCCAACCAGAAGACAGGGGCCTCAGCCGGTGACATGAGAAGCGGAACGTGGATTTATCAAGAGAAACCAAAAAATCAATTAAGCCTCACTTGTGTGTGTCTTTGTATGTTGCTTGTTTGTGAAGCGAGACGGACGGAGACGAAGAAGGAAAACCGTCGGTGAAGTCATCCTAGAAAACATTTGAACTCCTTCTCTGACAACAAATCTATCCAGGAGATTTCGGGAAAGCTGCACTCTCAACCAGAACCGGACCTTCACCCTTCCAGCCCTGATGATGAAAATTAGAAAATGAATGAAGAAAATTAGGTGCGAAAAGTCACTTCCTTAATTATATGTTCAGTAAATGACAATAACTTTCAGCAGAGACTGGCTGCTCTGTGTGTTAGACCGGACAGCAGGAGCTAAAGCTGAAACCAACAGCCAAACACTTTAAATGGTAAATAAAAGCCTTTCCTTAGTGATATGAGATCAGCTGGGCTGCATTTAGAGTTATTCCATCAAACTGGACTTTTTCTAGCCTTACTTTTGGGTTGTTTTAGTTTGCTCTGGCTGCCTGTCTGCTTTAGGTCTGGGTTAAAGATTCTCCTTGTAGTTTTGAAATGTCTTAATGGATTGGGACCTTCCTTTCTCTCAGATCTCCCCAGTCCTTACAAACTCCTCCAGAACTATGTTTTATTGTTTTACCCTTTCTATATGTATTAAATGTTGAGCATCTTGAGCTCTACACTTGTTGATGAAAGATGCTCCATGAACGAAGTGGTAGGTTGATGGATTGATGTTTGCAGAGAAGGTGTTGCTGGTTTGCAGCTGAAGAGGCTTTTTGAAGTCTGAAACCGCAGTTCGCCGTGAAAAAAAACACCAAACCCTTTCGGTTTGATTGAGTTCCTGTTCCGCTCAGACAGTTAAAAGACTGATGGATGCTATGCTGCGTCAGTAACCGAACTGACCCAAAAGCAGGACCATAAACACCTCAGTATTCAACCAGAGCAGCTGCAGCATTTGAGATGCTGACTTCTCATCAGATATGCTAACTTCCAACTAACTAAATTGTTAACAATCAAAGTCATGAGGAAGGACAAGAACTAAATACAATGAGATCATTGTGAGGCATTTTTCCCAAAATCGGCTGAAATGTGTTGTTAAAAGTGGCCTCTTAAGACTGCAGCCTGTCCTACAGGAGAAGCATTAAAAAAAAAAAAAACAGCAAACATCACTGTTTGTGTTTGATTAATTATGACAGCCCTTCATGAGCTTCCTGTTTTGTTAACTGGGGATTACGTTCTTGTTGGTTTTTTGCCATCGTTGTGGTGTAACAGCTGGTAATAACTGCTGAGGATGTTATTTTTAAGTGTCTTCCTGGGATGCTGATGGTGTGGTATTCCAACTAATTACCTGTGATAATTAGGTCAGGAGGCAGCGGCATGCTGATGGGGGGGTGACAGCCTGTGGCCACGCTGCAGAAAACGCTTGGGGATCCAAAGGTGAGCTCCTCGTGTGCGTTTTGTCTTGTGGTTGTAAACACGACTTGAAGCGGGAACGCCGTCGGAGGCGGTGAATGAGTTTGTCCTCCCAGCTTCCTCAGCTCTGAGCTCTGCTTGTTAAAACAGCACAAAAACCCCGGTAGCCTTCTGGGTAATACGTTCAATTAAGCAAATCCTATTTACTGCCTATTAGCTGACATGTATTAGTAATGTATGAGTCATTAATTATGGCTTTCCCATCTCCAGGATAACCCATACCAGCGCCAGGCAAACAAAGCAAGTGAAAAACGTAACCTTTTAAATGCTAATAAAACATGTGAATAAAAAATCAAGTTCCATGTGGAGAAGCCCCCATGAGAAATACTCATGTGCTTCATTCTACCTGCGTCAGACAGCATGCATCCATCTCTGCTTCCATTAAAAAGACTCATTTACATGTAAATGTACCGTCACAATTAAAACCACCTTTATCAGTATTCAAATGAGTATGCAAATGAGGCTGTGAACAGTCAGAAGATACTCGAACTGGAATTACATGGTAAACAATCAGATCCGGGGGTGGGGGGTGGATGTGAAATCTTGAGATGGGTGTAACCTGAGCGTTTCCTAGTCTTCTCGTGGTCCACAACACCCAACTCAACTGCTGATTGGCCCACCGCGCAGCACTTGGGTAAGCTAGCAGCAACACACAAAAGCCATAGCTTCTGTTTTTTCTGGCGTAAGGACCATTAACTGTACAGAACTGGACAGAGTGTGTGTGACATCATCCATAGAAAAGCCGGCTAATTCAGTCGCAATTTTTTAGCAATACAAACACCGCCATGTTGAACTCTTATGACAGTGATTGGTCCGAGTCGGTCTGAGTCACGTCTCTATGGCAACTGCTGCCACCAATCATGAGTAAGCTTGTTGACAGTTCACACCCCTTCCCCTGAACGAGGGCCAGGAGAATCTGTCAATCAAACGTTAGGGGTGGGGCCAGCGGGAACCACATTCTTTTATTGAGGCATCTTATTGGTCAATTTACAACTTGAAAAACTTGTGACAAAGAAAAATATACTGGAAAACATGAGGATTGTCAAGAGTACGTTTAAAACAAGGTAAGAATGTTATTCTGACCAATAGAATGACGGAGGAACAGCTGTTTCTTTCTCTATAGAAGTCTAGGGAATTTTGGTCTCTTGGAGAAGCAGGTACTTCCTGTTTGGAACGCCAGGGGGGAGGGGTCACTCATTCCGATTCTCATATACAGTCAGTGGTAACTTGTGTTCTGAATTCACAGTGGGATTTGAAGGCTTCCATCTTGAGCACACATAGGTGAGAAGAAACTTTCAGGTGAACATTTTTGATGAAAAAAAGAAAACTTAGCTTTAATATGATGTTTTAGAGCATATTTCAAAAACATGTCAGAGACAAAAGTAGTGCCGTGTTCCTCCATGTTCCTCTAGTAACCATTTCAACAGAAGAATGGACCGTTATCATGGTTTTGTTTCAGAATGAAACCGCTCAGTTTTGCTTTCCCACATCGATCCCCCTGCATGTTCTCCAGTTTTCCGTTCCCAATCACTCCTGGATCTGAGGATTCCAGATTTGGACTCACTCAACACTCCGGATCTACGTCATCAGAAAGTCAGGGATGTTGGAACTAATGGTGATAGCTGTGAGGGACGATGCAGATGTTTTTAGGACGCTTGCTGGTAAGTGGCTTTGTGGAAACACTGTCCAACTTTCATGGAAACTATGAGCTATGAGTAAAGAACAGGTCTGAAGACCTCATCTTTAACTAGCAGATCAGATGTTCACTGGGGATTGTATTGCACCATAACAACATAAGTAATTGCCCCCTCACCCTGTTTGCCATCTTTCTAGTTTCCCGCCCACAGAGCATCGGCCTCCTCTTCCTGTTTTACAGATAGCTGGGCGGGATGTTTTGCAGAGGGGGTCTGGAGCAGCAGAGGACAGCCCTGTAATTACTGGTTGTGATGTATGAGGAGCACCTGGACGGTTCTGAGCATCTCCAGCCGTGTCTCCTGTTCGCAGCCGATGAGAGGCCCGGCTGGAGAGGAACACATTTCTGCTAAAAGTGGGGCCCAAAAGACGGACCTGTGTGCGGCTCCATTTATCTCAGGACTTTGCTGCAGACACAGCACATTCACGTGAGACTAAGAGCACAAACACTCATGTAATTATTACAAATTACCTGAGATCCAAGGAGAATACGGTACCCGCTGCAGCAGACTGGAAACAATGTGTTGGGAGATTTAAGGCTGTATTTCATCTTATTTAAGATCCAGTTTGGGTCACATGACCTAATAACCAATGAATGAATAACTTTCTTGTCATTGTACAATGAAATCGAGTGCAGTGCAGTGCAGTCCTCTTCTGGTGCATGTGTAATTAAATAAATATTAAAATGACATAAAACCAAAGAGAGAAATTCTCTTTCAGACACACATCCATACATTCAGCCAATGCATGGCTCCTACTGTAGGGCCAATAAGTTCAAACAAAACAAGGTTTCCAATTTGCATCAAAAAGGCGCTCAAAAGGCAGTAGCATTTTAAACTGTGACAGCTCTTAGATTAGAACTTAAAGTAAGCGTCACCGTCATAAGGAAGTGTATTCCATTCAAAATTATTTTTAAAAAGATGTGTTTTTTATGATCATTTTAAATGTTTTTCCTAAAAAAAAGAATTTCTGGTGTTTTTCAAGATAATTTACTGATGAACAACAAATGGAAGAAAAATGCAAACCGATCTGCATTTCTTCACTGATCCAAATCTCACTGTAAACTACAATGGTCTCAGTCATGCACTTTGTAGACGTTTCCTTGTTCCCAAGTTTGGTTTTTGGAAAATAAAAAAACATCACTTTTGTGTGTGTGTGTGTGTTTTTCAGATTTTTTTCTATTTTAAAGACATTATCGTTTTGGTTTTCAAGATTTTTTGTGAAAAACAGTTTTATATTTCTTCAATTTTTGTTTTTCAAGTTTTTTTTTTTTCAGTAATTTTACTTTTTGTAATAAGCATTACAGCAAAAACAATCATTTTTATTGAATAGAATACACTTCCTTACCATCTAATTTTATTTTAACTACATTTTGTGCTGCTACCTCTGAGGTTTACTGATGTGAAATCAAATTCAACTTTAATATACTCTTAAATTCATGAGAAAGTTTGACTTGTTTGAACCATTTTTGTCAGGATGTTGTGCTTTGGTCTCATTCTGTTGGTAAAAGTGAGCCGAACATGTTCTGCAGCTGAACAGAAACCTTCTTCTGACAGTGTGGAGGAAGGAGCTCAAGACCTTCATTAAACATTTTTACAGGCTAGAATTTCTGTATGTTCAATGTGCAGTTCTCTGTTTCTTCATCCCCTGAGTGTTCGTCAGCCTGAACGTCGTGGGTGGCATGTACTAAAATGTCTTTTGTGCCCCCCTTTTCTTTTTCTCCCTGCTGGGCTCTCGTCTACAAAGAGAAGCAGGGCTTGAGGGCATCAGGCAGCTCTGGCAGCTAAATAATTCATAGCTTGTCAGTGTGAATCATGGCACACTTGCTACTGCAATCGCAGGAATCATTTGCTCAGAAAACGCCGTTAAACGCCTCTGCCATTTGTCACAACAGTAATTAAACACTTCTGATTGATCCGACCACCTGTGGTTGATGCAGATGACCTGAGACAGAGAGGAAAAACCCAAGTGGGCTTATGTGGGGGCCGACGTGCTGCCAAGCAAACAGGAAGCTCATTTGGATCAGGTTTGATCCAGATAAGTTGGGCTGCTCTGTCTCCTTTTGTGGGATAAATCCCATGTTTTCATTAAGACAACTTCCTGCATGATGATGGAGAAAAAGGTTCCAGTTCCAGGACCTTTGGACCAAAATCAGCCATTTTTTCCTGATGCAGCAGCAGCTGCTGTGGACAGATGTGAAGGCTTGAACTCAGCTATGGCAGCAGGGTGCTAGCATCCTATGAGTTCTATTGGATGGAGGCGTCATGCTAGCCTCTTGTGAAAGCAAAGCTGGACGCCATATTGGAATGGTATCAATGCCGGTTCCCTGCTGTGCTACAGTTGTACAAACAGAGCTGGAAAAACAAGGATGTGACTTTTCACAGTAAGTCATTACTGTCAGCCAATGAAGGAGAACTTGTAGAAAACATTTTAGGAAGATCTGAGTGAGTTTCCTCAGAACAGTGAACGTTTAGGCTGATCTTGTAGTTTATTCAAAGTCAATGGCAGCCCTATATGGTGTAATTATGACGTATTATTGATCATAAAACTACACTGTCTCTTGTCTATGACATCACTGCTGCAACATGACAGTTGGTGATGATTTATTGTGACCAATAATCTACAAAAGGTTTGTTTTTTATTTTCATATTTACAATAACAAAAAATAGCAAAGTAAAGCTAAAACATACAAATTGTAAAGTCTTTTATAAAACACGTGAACTGCTCATCAGTGTCTGATTGCTTTCCTTTGCAGCGGCGTCTTCAATCCCTGATGTAGAGCCTGAATGAAGTACACGTGTGCACTTTGGAATCAATGTTTCATGACTTCATTTAAATGCCTGTGACTCCATGAAGTATTTGACTGAGAAAACTGCATTTAAAACAAAGAAAAGTCGTATTTGTAACAGACAAGTCAGGCGTAAACCCAAATGTTGAATTCATTTTGACAGTTATCACATCCCATAGTTACTCTCATGAACAACTCCAGGCTTTAGGCAAAAGGAAATGAAATGTGAGAGCATCCTGGTCCGTCCTGTTAAAAATGACTTTAGTTGGAGCAGGATCACCTACAATGGTACTTCTCCTGGAAGTTTCTGGATTCCTGTTGGTCTCATTCAGGAAATGTTCTGGAACTAATATAGCTGGAGTTGATTTTCCTACATACCGCGTGGCAGACATCTTTGCAGGGTCTCATCAACTCAGATTTATCTGTGGCCCGATGTCACAGTGACGTCTCAGCAGGCTTTACTCACAGAAGCGGAAAAACAACAGAACACCCCTGAAATTGAGGTCAGCTCTCTGACAAGCCAGCTCTTCGGAGGTTTGTTAGGACTGAGAATATAATGAGGAGACATTGCTGAAACACATGGATTTAAGGGGAGAAGGACATGGATGCTGACATCTGACTGCCAACTGTTTCTAATGAACAAACCACACTGAGACGGACCGGATTGATGCACATATCCGGAAAATTCCTCATGTCCTTCCCACTGATACCAACTTGAGACAGAAGGGCAATTACAGCAGACGCAGAGACAATGGAAATGATTTGTCTGGCATCTAACAGCTTGCTAACACTGTAACATCTGCCATGTGACACTAAAGCTCTGTGCTTCAGAGGCTTAACAGTCTGCCATCGCCATCGGGAGTGAACCCCGACCTTCATGAAAATATGGCCCAGAACAATGGAAGGCTGGAAAAGTCTTTTTGTTTACCAAGCAGAGCTGAGGAGGAGGGCGACGGCTGCTCAATCGGACTTTCAAAGATCTAAGAAGAAAGCCCTTTTTGGTGTCTTAGGTCTTTTTCCTTCAGAAACAGTTAAAGATGGGAGTGTCATCAGTCAGGCAGAAGGAGGTTTCATTACAGCTCACATTTGTTACGCCTGCGGCTGATAAACGTGTGCAGGAAAGTTCCCGTTTCTGCATCTACATTATTGGTATTCATCCAGAGGAGAACAGACTTCCACTGTGAAAGTCAAAGAAAACATTTGAAGCCTCGTCTTTGTGAAGATAAGCAGCAACAATATTTATGTTCCACCTCTCTAATTTTAGCTAAAAAGGAACAATTCTAAACACAAGTTTATGTGACGGAAAAACTGACCTCATATGACCCGCCTCCCCTCATATGGAGGTAGATGTCTTTGATTAGAGGAGGAGTGAAGTAAAAGCACATTTTATTTTTGATTCTGAGACTGTTTGATGCATAGCCTAACAGATAACTGATACAACACCGGGGTATGGCTGTGGACGTGCTTTTCCATGAATGAAAGATGGAAGCTCAGTTAAAGACCTGAGCATGTCATTGTGGCATGTTTCTGCTGATGGAGGACATGTATAGAGAAAACTAAGCCTATATGTGTGTCTCAGAGTATTTCTTTATTCAAATGGTTATGAATCAGGACCAGATGAAAAAAAGGTGTTTAAAAAAGATTGCATTTGTGACGTAAAAAATCCAGTGTGCGAGGCCACGAGGTCCCTGCTGCGCCCCATTCTGATGCACCCACCTGCAGACAAACAGATCCATGAACGTCTCTGTTTTCCTCGTCTGAGCTGGAATCTGGATCAGAACTTTACGGCTGGACAGCTCTGATCTTGTGTTTTAGATTTAGTCTGAAAACTTCATTATCATCACACTGAAAGACCACTGGGAACGCTATAATTGGAGTGGCACTCTAAGATCTGACTACTTTTCCACGTTGTTCCTGTCTTTGTCCTTTTCTGTTTATCGTCTAATGTTAGATCTCTGTGTGAGAACATGTTTATGGGATGTCGTAACACTCTTTTGTTTGTTGAGTGCTTTATAGGTTTTGGTTTGTCTTAAAACAGAAACATTCTGGTAGGGAAACATTTTTACTCTGTAAAAGTTGAAGCCAATTCAGTTTGTATCTGAGTTGATGTTTGACTAAATCATTTTTCACATTTTACTCCGTTTATAAACTAAAATCTGGAATCAACAGTTTCACCATTTAGTTCAGCTTTGGTTTTTCCAAACTTCTTAGCCTAAATCCGGGGAACTTTCCCAGCCAGCTGGAGATTTTTATTTTCATCTCCAATCTGTCCATATTTAGTTCCATCAGCCAAAAATTCTTTCAATCTTTTTTCTGAGTCGCAGAAATGAAAGAAGTTTGTCAAACATCTCGACCGACTGCAACTATTTTAGACAGTTTGTTCAGATGTTAATTAGACTGGACATTAAAAAGGTGGTTTGCTTGACGTCCAACATTTCAGTCTGCGTCATGCTGAAGTAGAATCCATCAATCTGCTGTTTCAGTTCTTAGCTTGTAGGAATGGAAAACTTAAAGCACCTGCTTTGTTTTTTCATTCCCCTCTTCAGGTTTCAGTTTCAGCTAATTATGCTGCATCAAACTGAACTTTGCTTTCCTGGTTAATTTATTTCCTCCCCAGTGGCTGCTTTCCTTTTTTCCATCACATATGGGGTAAGAATTTATTCCTGTCAATGTTTTCTCTGAA
The DNA here is from genome assembly GCA_014656515.1 of Oryzias celebensis. NCBI lineage: Eukaryota > Metazoa > Chordata > Actinopteri > Beloniformes > Adrianichthyidae > Oryzias > Oryzias celebensis. The sequence continues at coordinate 26,093,735 of BNCR01000013.1, forward strand.
AAGCTGCCCTGTTATTTCGGAATCGCGTTCTTGGCTGTTGACTTCGGAGGAAGCTGAGTGCAGTCTGTGCATTTGATGAGAAGCTGCCTGGGCTCCATTAATTATATTGAAGGGCGCGAGTTGGCTGCAAGAAAAGATCAACAAACTCTGCCTAAACAACACTGACACACATACACAATGAGAGTCCACCGTGGCTGAGGTGCAGCTTGTGTTTCTTATTGCAAATGCTTTTGACTCCTCAGAGACATCCTCAGTAAACAGACGGAGCTTGATGCGTGGAGCCTCTATAACTGTTAACTGATGGGAACAGATTTATTTTCCTGTTCAGGTATGTCAGGGTTTCTCCTAGTTTAAGTTTAAGCATTCTTTAAACTGGAATTCTATTAGTTCTGTGCTTTCTGGATGAAGTCTGACCTGCAGCTCTTTTCACACAGAGCTGTCGCTCCACAGCAGAAATGCTCTCCTGCTCTTTCATTTAAAAGTTCTGCAAACCTGCATGTTTCATACAGAGTTGGCTTAAATTTGACAAAATGAAACTGAAATTGAACCTGAATTTGCTTGCATGGCCCTGCTGACCCGTTACCATGCCAACACACCGGCTCTGCTGCAGAGAATAGAGTGGACTGAGATGTCTCAATCATTTCAGGGAAAGAGACAGAAGCGGAGGAGAAACTTCCTCGCAAAGTCCACCAGTCGGTAGTGAAAAAGGACTAAAGTCTGACGGAAAAGTGATTTTACTAAAGTACTGATGGGTAGGAGCAGGAATACAGTATCAGCTGTTCGATAACAACACGTGAAAATAACAATTCAATTTCAGATTTGAGATGTGCAGACAGAACGGAGAAAAAGGAGGCTTTGCTTTGTTGACTGAAGTCACTGTTCAGCTTCCAAACAGCAAAGTCATGAGAAGAACAAACGCAAAGGTGCAGTTATGATAAATAACAGAAGAAGTGGAAACGTGCAACAGATGGAAGGATGCAAACATTTGGGCTGCACTTTCTGAGGCGTGGAGGTAAAACAGCAATTCAAAACTCCTCCCAAACACTCCACAGCTGAATTCATCCTTTATGGTGCATTAAGAACGGTGATTTATTTATTTTATTTCAACTTTATTTTACCAGGAAGGCCGTTGAGATACAACAGATTTTTGGAACGATGCCTGGTCAAAAGCATTGGCACACATACACACACACACATACACACCTACACACACACATGCATGCACACACACAAACACCTATACACACACATGCATGCACACACACAAACACCTATACACACACACGCATGCACACACACACACACCTACACATACACACGCATGCACACACACCTACACATAGACACGCATGCACACACACACATACACACCTACACACACACATGCATGCACACACACAAACACCTATACACACACACGCATGCACACACACAAACACCTATACACACACACGCATGCACACACACAAACACCTATACACACACACGCATGCACACACACACACACCTACACATACACACGCATGCACACACACCTACACATAGACACGCATGCACACACACACATACACACCTACACACACACATGCATGCACACACACAAACACCTATACACACACACGCATGCACACACACACACACCTACACATACACTGTTGTGCGGTGAGCAGGAAGGGGAGGATCCACGCGCAGGACACAAGTTTTATGGTTTAATAAGGGGTAAGGTGATGAATGTTGATGGGGAAAGTCCGGTATGGATTGGTCTTGCGTCGGGAGCGGAGTTGGATGAGCTCGGGGAGGCAGCAGGGGTAGTGGAGAGAAGGCGGGAGCCACTGGCAAACAAACACACAAGTTAGTAGGCAAATCTATGACACAAGAGTGGAGTCCTAAGACACGTCTTGGGAGCCAGCACGTTACCGTCTTGGGCAAGCTAGCAGTCTGGCGCCGGAGCTGGGATCTCCACCATCCTTTATACATCTGCTGGAGACCCAGGTGCAGGCAATCATGGAGGCCATACCTGGTGGCTGATTGAGCACAGGTGGGTGCTGTCATGGCATCTGACGACCCACAACATACACACGCATGCACACACACACACCTACACATACACACGCATGCACACACACACACATACACACCTACACACACACGCACACACACACACATACACACCTGCACACACGCACGCAATTCGAAATTCAGCTCAGGAACAGCATGCAGCTTCACTTTGTGTCTTTATGCAACTTATTAGGACATTGACGATATGAACGCTGTCACAGCATTCCACACACTCATTTGTTGGGAAGTCGTGATAGGCAGTCGTAATGGACATGTAGCCCCTCCCACACTCCAGCACGCTGGTTAGTAAGTCGCTTCCAACTGTCTCCCCTGAAGGTTTGGACTCTCAGAAAGTGGAAGTGCTGCTGGGCTTCTCATATGAGGGTCAGAGACAGAGAACCACAGAAATGAAAGCGGTTCTTGATGCTTTTACACCAGACGGACGACACTGCAGACCGTCATGAGTGTTCTGATGAAAACCAGCATCTTCAGCCAGAGACTTCTTCAGGTCTTCTTCACCACCGACAGAAGGGAAGGTCCCTCTCAGCAGACGTCCCTAATGACCACAGAGTTTTTATCAGGGAGTGACTGAACTAAAGCAGCCGTTGACCTTTAGTTCTCGTTCTGGTCTGAAACACCTGCAGGTAATGTGGACTGACAGCCTGCTGGTCATCTTCTGTCCTGTGTCACCTTCAGCCTTCACAGCCCCGTCTGACTGCTGCCGAACAGAAACACATTTCTACATTCACCACAGGGGCCGTCGTGCATTATTAACCAGCGCGGCTGCAGAAGCTGCAGAGCCGACAGCGGGCTTCAGCACAGGCTTATGTGGAGGGGAGACATACTCAGGGTCTCACTTTAGTTTTGTTTTAAAAAATTCTTTTTAGCTGTTTGATTATTTTTATGGTTCTGGTGCTAAAGGTACTCGAAGGTAATTGATGAATGACATACGGCGGTGGTGCTTAAAGAAAGCTTTTGCTTCCTTTTGTTTATTTCTTTAAACAAGAAAAGAAACTTTGTTGATTACATTTATCCTTTTAGGACATTTATAATGTAATGCTTCTTGTAGAAATTGTGTCTTTTGCTCTAAATAATAAGTAAAAACTGCAGTTTTGGGTCATGGTACTAAATTTGCCATTCAGGGACATTAAAATACACAGAGGACATCATTGGTGCATTAAAGACACATTAGTAAAATATTTTAATTTGATCATCTGATTCATATTGTTATTTGTTTTCTTTGATGTCATAAAATACCTTTAATTCCTACAGTGATGCAAGCAAACATGTTTTTAAACTTTTTACTGGAAGAATCCTGAAACTTTCTAAAGAAAACAACAAAAACCAATCTTTTTAGTGAGAAATATTAAACTAAAGTTCACTGAGATGACCCAACGACATCGGATAAGTCAATAAAGTAAACCAGCATAGTAGTTTGAAGAAAAGCAGACAACGAATGCTACAAAAAAAGGCAAAAACACACAAAATACAACATCGCACACAGTAAAAACACAATAAAACATGCATACATGTTTTAACCAATGAATAATCCCAAACAACATCTGAACAAAATCCTGCTTTGATCCTAAAAGTCAATTATTCTAAAAAGCAGAAACATGAAAACAGAGACGTGTTTCTTTGTTCAGCTTCTCTCAAACACACAGCAGCCTCTGCTGCAGTAAATGCAAACAGGCAGAAGCAGCCAGTCGGTCACACTGCTACTTCAGAGTCTGACAGTCCTGAACTTCCTGCTGCTGTTTCCACAGAACAACAGAAAAACTGTTTCCCAGTGTTGTGAGGATCACTTCCACGTGAAGTTGTTATTGTCTCCATTTTATGAGCAGAAATACTGTTTGTTTGTGTTTAAGCCAGTTTGATGGCTGTTGGAATATCAGATTTAAAAGCTCACATTGCAAACTGTTGCATCACCACTGAAAAAGCAGCACAGCAGCGTGGCCTCCCTGTGTTCTAAAGGGGACAGCTTAAGAAAACCTCCGGGAGTGGCCGGACGAGTAACATTCCCGATGGAATCGGGTCTCCAAACCAGACGGTTTGAAGGCACATGTGTTTTCTCAGCAGGAGTCATGTGATGAAGGTTTGCTGAAACCCGTTTGTACAGAAGGACTCCAGAACGGTTCTTCAACAATCAGGTCCTGCAGGCATTTTGTCCGGCTTCTACTACTGTCTGACAGAATTTCAACTCAGACGGCGAGCCTCAGAGCCGCTGTTCGGGGACGCCACGGACCAATGTCTGTGGCAGCATTTTTGGTGTCACAGGCGTCTTTATCCCTCTTGTACTGCTGTGTCCTTTAACCCTTTTATGCCGGAGCTTTAGCTCCAGGGGCTACAATGTATGAACTGTTGAAACTGTTGAGGAGAAAAGCGGTTGTTAATGCAGACATGTCCAGTAGTAAAAGTTTACGTCTTCTTGTGTCATCACTTTAAAAAGTAGAAAATAAACAGTTGAACAATAAAGTTTGCTGTTGTTTTCACATCATTACAAAACTCAAACCTGTAGTGTTTATTCAAACTCACATAAATATTAATAGCTGGAAAAGTGGATTCTATCCTATTTGCAGTTTTTATGTTTTGTGGTCAGGGACACCCCCCCCCCATGTGAAAATAAACAGCAATGAGATATACTCCTATGACATTTGTGAAACTGTCAATAAAGAACTCTTAATAAGTGAAAAGGTCAGCAGGCATGGCTGCTGTGCTGCAGACAGCATTTAAATGTGAATTTCATCCACAGAGTTTTCACATCCACTCAAGCATTTTATCCACCTTTGTTCTTAACCTTCACTCCTATTTTCAGACTTTCATTTATATGCCAACGCAGTTTAAGTACTTAAGTTATGTTGCACCTGGACTTAACCTTCTAATTCAGGTGATAACACAAGCTCTGGAAGTGCAGTACATGAATGCGGGCTTGTCATGGGATGACTTTCTACACCTCAACCCACCGTTGTCCTTCAGGCTTCTTATCCTCTAAAACGGTTGGAGGAAACATCTCATTTGAGTGGAAGATGAGGAGGTTTGGCTCTTGAACGTTTCCTGACCTTTTTCCTGGCTCTGTCTGCTGACCTGCAGTCGTCCTCAAAGCTTTTTTTGCTCATCATGACATGTCGCCATCAGCTGGATGTGATGGGCGTGGCCCGCCTGACTGATCAGAACATGACTACAAAAGCATCTAAAGCTCAACCCTAGAGGCAAACAGGAGAGCAAGACAACACCAAGGTTACACCAAAAAATCTGTCTTCACAGAAAAACGCGAGTACAACAGATGAACATTTAAAAGAAACATCTGAACATGAATTTAAATACCAAAAAGCCAATAACTGGGCCATAATAAGGAAACGCAGCCAAAGGTGAATGGAAAGAACCCGTCAGTCCAGGTATTAACTAAAGAACTGAACAAACTGCAGCAGATTTCACACCTTTTCACTCCTGTGTGAGCTGTGTGGCACTGCAGGCTCTGTGACCATTTTCAAGTATTACGGTCTGGTTTCAGAGCATTGTACACGTCACTCTTATCCATCAGGTCGCTGACATTATGCTGGTATGTCCAGCCAAACTGTCACTCAAGCTCCGCCCACACCTACAGGCCCACCCATTCTTATGTGAACCCGCCCACATTCACTGGAAAGATTAAATTACAACACTGAAAGAAATACAAACGACTGACATGTTTGAATCAAAGCACCAAAATAAAACATCAAAAGTCATGTTTTCAAATGGTACCAGGAGTCAGTACCAGCACCAACGTGGCCCAGAGTCTCTGTTCCCCATCTATCCATCAACTTACTCTTTAACTAGGGACGCCTACTGTATTTCTCCCTGTCAACATGTCCCCACCTGTTGATGGTGTGGATGATGACAGCGCATGTTATTAATATTGGCTGCTTGTGTCTGTAAACGGTCCCATTCTGCAAAAAGCGCATAAAGGAAATGTGTAAAGGAGAGGTTAGCTTTTTCTGCTTTTAGATTAAATCCACACTTTATTTGATCAAATCTCACTGCCATAAGAAGCTACTGAGATGGGGGGGCAGATTGTGGTTCCACTGCATAGTGAGGGAAGGAGAGAGCAGTGTTATGTGATCACTTTCCATATTTCCTACTGGGGCAGCATATTAGTGAAAGTATGTGGGAGACAGATAAGCTCAGACTCTACGCTTGAGGCGACTCCATGGCTGCTTTGTCCCGTGGGGCGCCACTTTACAAGAGTATAATCAAACTCCCACTTTTTAACTGCACTTCATGCTGCATTTTCTGACGCCTCAAGTTTTTAAAAGTGAATACACAAAGCCAACCCTGATTTTATCCTTTCATCGCTGTTTATCAGATTCTACCTTTTGGCAAATATAAGCTTTTGTTGGGTCCATGTCTGGTTGGGGGTTCAGTCAGAGTATGAAGAAGAGAGAAGACTAAAAAGTTATATTGAGGTCATGCTCCCCAAAAGTTACACAAAACTGTAATGATTAGGTTCAGCTGGCAGGAAACCAGTAGATAGAACCAAGACATTTTCCAAATTAAACCCCATAGCCAGTCTTAGCTAGCGACTGTGGTGCGGAGGGAGATCTGTCGACTTCTGATGGAAAGGCCACAAGTTTGGTTCGCAAATTATTATGGGATTTTGTAGCAAAGTGTTTGATTTGACGAATTTCACGCTTTTCCACAATATGGGAACACAACACTTTGATTCTTTCAATTTTCACGAAACTTCACAAGCATGCTACAACTACCACAGAAGTTTCACTGACCTGTAATTTTGGGAAGAGGCCGCCATCGTAAGACCTCAGCCGTCCGGCTCCAGCTCCGACCACCAGAGGGAGCCCTCTCCTGAACATTGATCTGCATGTCTCCAGCAGCTGCGACTCTGCAACTCATCAGCCTTACCATATTTACATGACCTGTCTAGCTTTGCTCTTTGTGAAGTATTGTTTTGCCCAGCATTCAATTCCAAGCATTCCTCATTTCCTCTGACGTCTCTGGTTGTGGCCCTTGCCCGTTTTCTCATCGTTCTGTCTTGCCCCTTGTTTCTGACTCCTGCCTGGCCTCTGACTTTGTCCTGCCATTGCCCTTGGCTGATTTTGTCTTTAATAAACTCCTGCCTGCAAATGGATCAGAACGCTTAGGGTCCAGCAGCAGCGGTACCTGTACTGGCTGATCCAGCAGCATTTGTGGGTACGCTCTTGGTACATGGCAGAAAGCTGTCACTCGCCACTGACACCATCAGGAAGCAACTGCAAGCCAACCCAGCAGCGCCTTCAATATCTCACATGTCACATTAACCTAGTGTGTGCCTTCCTTACCTGTGGTTTCTGGGATTTCGTTCTCCACGGGTTTTTCAATGTCTGGCCTACCTTTCTCACTGCTGGACAAGTTTACTGGACAACCTGAGCAGTGCCAGCCGTACCTCCACCAGCAAGCTCACCTCTATCCCATGGAAGAATCCCAGGTGTCCTTCTCTGTTCACTGCTCTCTGGGGAAGCTTTGGAATGGTTACCTGAAGTCTGGTCCGGGGGCTCGCTGCCCTTCCATTCCTATGATGACTTATCGCAGCTATGCAGTGTCTGGTGATCCTGGTGAGCAGCTCATGGACTGTAAACAAGGAAAAGAGACTGCCGGTGCCTACTCCCTTCACTTCAGGACTCTTGCTGCCCAGATGGACTTGACTTCAGCAGCCCTCAAGAAAATCCATCAAGGACTGAATCCGGAACCCCAGCACGAGATCACTTTACAGGATGAGGAAATGGACTTGGATCAGCTCATTTCGGTCACCATCCGCCTGGATAATCTCATGCGGACCCGGAAGCCGGGGGACACGCCACTTCTGGGAAGCCCATGCAGCTGGGACTATTTAAACATACTCTAATATTTTCTTTAGTACTTTTAGTTTTATCATCTTTCATCCTATGTTAGTGTTCAAGTTCATCATTTGGGGTGCTAAGTGTCAGATCTTCTTCTTTTATTATCATGTTCTGCTTTCGTCTTCATTTTGTTTTGAATTTTTCTGTTTTCTGATTGAAGTTCTTCAACCACCAACCGATGTGACCAGTAGAGAAAGAGAATCTCCCGACTGCGTCTTCTTCACACACTGCAGGTACTGAAGGTGCAGTGTGCCTGCTCTTCCATCACAAAACACCTCCGATTCTAACAGAAACAGTCGTTCACTTTGTCACCAGTCAACGGAAAATGTAGAAACCAGAACAGGGACAAAATCAACAAGTTTGCATCCCCAACCTACTCATGGAGCAGAAGTGAAGAAGCTGATTTGCTTATGGGTGGCTTAGTCCTTGTTACCTGTTTACCAGCAGCTCAAGATAAGAGGTTTCCAAACACGGACGTCTAATTCTGTTGTTTTCTTACTTTGACAGGTTTCATTTCAAACTCGTGAATGTTTAAACAAAATGGGAGCAGCAGGTTTACCTCCACGATTGCACATTTTCCATTTGTTACTCCGAACAAAAACATGGAGGATTATTGTGGCACAGTGGCGCCGCTGGTTGGTGTGATCAAAAAGAAGTCCTGGAGTTGGAAGAAAGCGGAGCGCTGTGACACCTTTCTGTGGGGGTGCAGCCTGTAAACACAGGTGCAGCAGGAACATCAGGGTTGACAAAAACAATCCTGGCATGAGGCTGTAATGAGCTTTTGATTAACACCACTGCTGTGATTGCCAGCTTATTATTTTCAGATTTGTAAAAGCTGCTGCAAACATGATCAACCATCATTGGGAAATTTAATTAATTATTAAGAAGACTGGAGAATCTAAACACCAGCCGCCCTTCGGGTGAAGGAAAAACATGCGTATAATTTAGTTAGTCCCATAAATGTGTTACACTAATGATTTGTCATTGATTAATATTTAAACAAAGAACCATAAGCTGTGTCACTGTTGAAATCTTTAAAGATTAGGGTTTTCTTGTCTGCATCGGATGGAAAAGCCGTTCTTTTTTTTTCATGATAAAAATTATGAATAATTTCCAGGCTAAAAAAGCTGAAAACATATTTGCACAACTCAGTGATGCAGAAAGCCAACTTTCAGCTGTATTTGAAGAGTCTCTGGGAGGGAAAAGAAACACTTGGGGCCATTTTCATCTTTGTTTTATCAGGGAATCTCACAGGCGTCTTTGGTGTCTTTAAAATTTAAAAGCAGTTAGACAATAAATGGAAGAACACTTCATCAAATGGAGCAAGCTTCCAGGCAGACAGATGGGAATTTCTCCTGTGGCTCCAAGCAAACAGACACAACACTCCTTCACATCTCTGTAAACAGCTCCAAACATCTTCATGACAAATAACCTCAAAGGGCTTCAATCACTGGGTTTGGGGGGATGTGTATCCATTCACACCATCCTGGCCTTAATTTACCCTAAATGGTGAAGCAGCCCATACATTCATGCCTAAGAGTAATGAATAGCTGAAGAGTTAATGAGCAGGAAGGAAGCTGAAATAAAGGCGGTTGGAAGGCTTTTGGTTGCTTCATTGTTGCCTCAGCACCATAAAAATGGGAAATGATGCAAATGCTGCATTGTTCCTAACCCAGTTATCGCATTTATATTAAGAGATAGGATCTGTGTACATTTGAAATATTTGATTTCACCTTTTTCTTAAAGCCAGAAAAACAAGAAATGTTGTTATATTTTTTATTTTGAAAGCAGAACGAAATAACAGCTTCTAATCTAAATCTTTGAAATAAAAAAAAATCATACAGCTGAATTACAGGAACTGTGTGGACTGTGACGTCCTTTCCAGGTGAGCTAACCAGTGATCGGTCTTTGCTTCTTGTTGCTCCTGTTTTTCGATTGCTTGATTTGCTCATTTCTAACTTCATGTTATCTGGTTTAGTATTAAAAAATTCTAAGTATCATCTTTAGCATTTCAGTGAGTAAACTACTGTGTTGACTGTTTGCTGTTTAAGCAGCCTGCCACGTAGTTACTTTCCTTTAAGTAAACACAGGCTAACAGGCTACTAGAAGTTAGAAGTTGGGAAAGTATGGTGCACTGGGTTCTGTCCTCTGTTACTTCTCTGCTCTATTCTTTATCAACTACCCAGTACTATTTTTTATGTAGTTCTTCATGCCTCTTTTTGGTGCAGTGTGATTCATGTGTTGTCCATCTTTCCCACTGCCCTCAGAGGGAGCGGGAGAGATTCCGGGTGGATCGTCTGTGCTCCTGTCTTTAGCCGTGGACCTTGCCTCTGGCTCGTCTCGCACCCCTAGCTCTCCCACAGTTCCATATGAATAAATCGTGTCTGCTACACTATTCTAACCTGTAGTTGTAGAGTTAGATTCTAGTACATCACCTGTCCGTCCTGGAAGAGGATCCTTCCTTCACGTGGACTTTCCTGTGGTTTCTAATTTTTTTATCCCAGGATAAAAAAAGAGAGTTGATGAAGTTACGAATCTTCACCGAGAAGGAGGGTCTAATGGCAGGGATGGCAGTTTAACTTAATGTGTTTAGTTTAGGATCCCGTCTGTCCACCTACGTTTAAGGTTTCTGTGGTTCTGGTTACCAGCTGGTGTTTAGACCAGCACAATAATGTAAAACATTCCAAAACTTTTCTTTCATGGGTCGGATATCTCTTTTTAATGGACACCCTGCAGCCAATCAGAGTCGAGTATTCAACCGGACATGGAATCATTGTTTTTAATGCTGGGCTCTGTTTGAATTTCTCTTTCTCTTCTTGGTAAGACAAATGAACATATTTTGTTTAACAATATTTTACAAATCAACCAAAAGACACATTTGTTTCCGTCACTGTGTGGAAAATATAAACTGATGCTTTATTTTTTTCTCAGCTGTGCTTATGCTGAAGTTATGGTTCTTTCCTTATTCAGGAGCTACCAAAACTGATATGAGATTGTTCCATCATTTCATTTCATTTTAGGAGAAGACGCTCCTAAAAACTGTGGTATCCCTGTATCTGCATTGATCTTGTTTTTCTGTGACTTTTAAAACTTTGTTCATTCCATACACTGAAGGAAACGTTTCTATTCACAAAATCTGCATGAAAGTGTCCATTTTATCAGAGATTCTTCTCAAACTTGAACCTTTTGGACTTGTTGCTTTTCTTTTTGTTCTAATTTATCTCCAATCTCCTTCTCTCTGCTCAGTTACATTGACTTCAGGTTTCAGGAGAAACGGTGTGGGTTTGTTCAGACCTTCAGGAAGGATGTGTTGCACGTTTTCCTCCTGGCTGTTCACTTCATTTACCAGCAGAGTGTTTGCTTGCTCTCTGCAGCAGATAAGCAGCCTCTGTCAGCATGAGGATTTAGAGTCCGCTGCGGACGCTTGTCACTAACAGACAGCTGAAATGAGAATGACGGCGTCTGGGCACTCTCCGTTTTACATCCTGTTCGTTCCTCTGAGGGGGGGCTCTGCCTGCCACAGATTGGTAACACCTCTGGAGCAGGCCGAAGATGAACTCCTTTTCCATCTGCCTGATGGTTCTCAGGGATGTCTTTTTTCCTTTTGCACTTTGAAAATTGTGGCCAGGAGCCACAAGAGATGAGTGGAAATTAATTTTTAAAAAAGTGGCTGAGCTGGAATACTAGTGGTTGAATAGTTTGGATTTCCTGACAGAACGGGAGTTCATCCTGCTGGATTTCTTCTCAGTTAAAAAAACAGCTGTTTGCTTAGATCTTTTCTTTCAACATTTTTTCATTCTTATGTGAGAGGATTGGTGAGTTTTCAGCAGTCACGCTGTGTTTCTTCCCTGTTACTCCAGCTTTTTTAACATAGTGCTGACAACCATGAGCTTCATTCTTTTGTTTCCTTCTTTTTGTCAATTTCCAACAGTTTTGTCATGAAACCCAAAGAAATGGTACAAATGTGCCTGAATTGACAAAGGAGTGGCTTAGTGGACAATAATAAGCAGCTTTTAAGTCCAGAAGTCAGTCAAAGTGGTAGCAGAGGTCTTGGTTGAACTATTTATGTGGGGATAATTTGGTAGAAATTTCAAACGGTCTTAGGAAGGAGGAGGAACTGGTTCAGCTCGGTCCTAAGACCGCTTACATCAGAACACCTAAACTGATCTCCACTGTTCTCCTGGTGGGACTGGTACCAGTTTTGTTTTTTGTTAATGTGACATTTGAGAAACCAGTCTACCCAAGAAAAGTGATGGTACTTGATTTCTCATATATCCTGCTTGTCTTAATCCTGTCAGAGTAAACTATATCCATATATATATGATCATATAATACCTTTGGCACATCAACGAACAAATTATTTATGACATTTGAGATTTTATTTTAAGCTTTTTTTCTACCCGGTAGTAAGACCCCTCGATCTCTGAGGCCCCGCCTTTTGCTCTTTGTGGGTGCCACCCATTTTGTGATGCCATCCTAGAGCCAGGCTCAGCAGCGAAAAGAAACATTTTTGCAGACATGGATGTGCATGTGTGTATCTGCCTTTAGAAGCACAGATGTTTATTTAAAAAATGTTGAAAAATGTTATTAGAGACCAACGTTTGTTAAAGACTGGCGTCTATTCCATCACGGACAGAATGATGATGGGTAACGGGTTCATTTTCATGTGAACTTCGATCACAAAACTGTCTGTGAAGATTGTGAAGTACACAGAAACAGAGGCATCAGGCATCAGAGGCACCACATTTTGGAAAATGCTGTCAGTTCACATCAGAAACTGTGAAAAAATTCAAGGTTCAAAACAGTTGTTAAAAACACACCAGACTTGTACTCACACCATTAAACTGTGGAGTTTTTCAAGAGAACCTTCAGAGGAAAAGATCTTTGGTTCGGTCCAAATCTTTGTGAAAGTGCAAATACGGAGCAAACTAAAGTGATCAGATTCAACGGATTCTGTTCTGCTCTTTTCATAAAACTGGGAACGTAGACGGCGAGGAGCTTTGTGCTTCTGTGTTCCATTCAAGGTTTCTGGTGGTTAACAGCTCAGTGGAACGAGTCCGCTTTAGAGTAAATATGTGTGTTCCAAACAACCCAGTGCTCCGTCCAGATTATTCTCTTTGTCAAACAAACTGTCTGGAACACCTGTCCCTATCCGGTCTCTGCATGGCCTGCTAAACTAAATTAAGGGTTTTAAAGCAGAACGAATGCTGGTCAATGGGATTGAGAGTGTACCTTCTGTTTGTTAAAGGAAAGAAAAGTGGAAATTCACAAGTTAAAGCAGAAGCCATCTTACCTTTCTTTGCCTTTTCCCTCTCCAAAGTGTCACAAACAGGAAGGAGTGAAGCCTCGATTTCGGATCCATCACTCTGTTCCTACTATGTGAAAAATAAGGAAATACTTGGATGAAGATTGAAAGAACAAACACGCCTCACCTTTAATGAAAGTAAGATTCAGAACTCCTGTGGTTGTTACCATCTCCGCTTATTTAAAATCCACATCCCATAATGCGCTGACATCTCATTTATCTTCCAGTTATAAGCCCGTCGCAGCATGTTTGCAGCAGAGATGAATGAGTGGGTGCGTGAAGGTGTTTCAGCCACTGCAGTCGAACTCACAGCAAATGTACTTTTTATGCAAGAACATTTACATATTTCAATAAATAATGTAGCTGCTGGTCCACGCCTCACAAGTGCAGGCGGCGTGTCATTCCATGACGCCGTGTGGTCGCACGCGGAGCCCCGTGTCACGGTGGAGGACGTGATAAATAGCAGCAGAGCCGGAGAACGGACAACAGCACAGGTGTGCGGACAGGAGATAATGCTGCGGCTGCTGTCATATGCAGAATGTTACACATTATTAAACCAAACATTAAAACCATCCATTACATCATGACAGAGCTGAGGCAAATCACACTGCATTAATAAAGCTGTCACAGTTTATTTATTCCTGATCTTCATGGATTGAAGTGAACTTAGAAAATAAAGGAAATTGTTGGAAGCATCCAGTTCAGTTTAGATAGATTTTATTTACTGAAGGAACTTCAGTCCAACACATTTCCAGAGATGTTTCTGATACTCGAATGGTTTCTGCATCGCTACTCAATCCCTGTTATGAACGTATTCTGACATCCTCACGTGAAGTCCTCTGCCCCGGTCAAGCAGGTGATCTGAGACTCCTTTAATCCAGAACAATCAGTGGGATTTGGGTTCTTTGTTCTGTTTTCAGGCTGTGCTCTCCTAAAGTGCTTCTACCTTCTGCTTTCTCTAGAATCAGCAGTTTTATCAGAAGCCAAAGTCACATGGTTGACTGGTACAGATGCTGCAGGATTTAGGGGAGTTGAAATCTAAAAAAATCTGTGTGACACGCCTGTGTCCCATCTACTTCCCCTTAGGTGTTGTCTGAGCGTTCACTACGGCCTGTCGCCCGCAGCACGCATGCAGAAAACATGAACACTTTCTCTCTACGGGTTCACTGAGCCATCGATGACCTTGGTTATTTACGCAGGTCTCCTATGTACAGGTTTGACCTTTGTTCACCCAAAGACAGACCGTATCCACCCATCAGGACAGATGGGACTAAGAGCTGTCAAAATGCAAATCATTAAATACAGATATTTTAGCAGGTGTTTGTCTATTTAAAGGTTCAAAATTGTGGATTCACATTCTAACACCGGAGAAGCTCCAAACAGCTGCAGATCCACCACTGGTCTCAGAAACAGTCTATGATCAACATACTTTCTGACCAGAGTCGGAAGCTTCCGTCCAGTCTTCCCATTGCATCAAAGCTGAAGTCCGAGCTGCTGGGTGAGAATGGAGACGCTTCAGTAAAGCTGCTGTGAGGTCCTCCTTCCTGATTTTGTTAGCTGGGAAGAAAGGAAGATCAGTGGCCCTCCTCCTTCAGCCTGTCAACATATGCAGAGAAAAGCCATCAGATTTTAAACAGAGGGGGCTTATGAAAGGGGCTTTGAAGCTCTTCACGTGATAAAACTAGACCTGATCAGGTCTTTGCTGAACATGCTTCCTGGGAGGAAACGTGTGTGCTGACAGGATTACAGTCCCGCCCTCAGATCCTCGGCGAGGAGCCGGACGAGCAGCCAGAAGGAGGAATATATGGACAATATTTCAGTCTGGTGTGACAGAGCAGCTTCATATAAACACCTGAAGCGGATTTCCTACAAATATCCTGACCGCTGTTGTACCTGCTCATCAGAACTTTGACATTCCGCCCCGGACTCTTGGATCAGTTTATTGCTTCCTGTCAAAAAAATGAATTTTCCTCAAACTTTTTTCTGCTCCTCTCAATAATTTGTGTGTCTGTCACTTTTTTCTTCACTCTTGCCCTTCCCTCCTCATCTCCACAGGATGATGGATGTGCCTGCACCAATAATAAGCTCTCCATCCTCCCTCATCTGCTGGCAGACTCTGTTCTCCACCTATTATTTCCTGTTGTTCTCTCTTCTTTCTAGCTCCCATCCTTCCGTCTCCACCCCTTATCTCTCCTTCGCATCTCCTCTCGTCTGGGTTTGTTGATGGATGTGGTCTCATCAGTTGCTGCGATCGCAGGGTGTCTGCGACCAGCGATGTCGAGGGACCCAGAGACAAACTAAACTCACCCAGCAAGACCTTCTGAATGCAGAGGAGCTCTGAGTGTCTGTTTATCAGTTCCATCCACAGAACTGAAACTGGGGTTTTCTGGCTGAACACATCGCAGGTTTAAACTGGACTTTCTTTTTGAATGACTCAGGAAGATCTAAATATTCATGATTTTCTTTTGTTGTTGGAATATATATTCATCTATTCCACCTCTGTGATATTTCTTTCAAAACGTCTTGGTTTGAAAGTCATCACAGGAAGTTTGTGGCTTTTTTTGGTTGGAGATGGAGCTGAACAGGTCAGAAGACTTCAGGCCTCCAAAGGCAAAGGGATTGAAGGTTTCTGATCTGCTGGTACCTCCACCTTCACTGCTCCAAGACACGTGATCCACTTATATAAACACACAAAGAATAACATGAGCAGCTGGAAAATAGACAGAACTTCCAGTCATCTGCCTTTGGACCTCTCAAGGCATTCTGGGTAGAGTAGTCATACCTCAGAACTGTCCCTACCAATCAAAGTTGGATTTTTGACACGACAGAGCGACTTGACATGCGGCAAGAATGAGTCAGATGTGGTGGAGACTGGGGCGCCGAAAATGGAGGTTAAGGTTGCAGAGACTGGAGGCCCAGACTGAGGGGGCCCCACAGAGGCCCTAATGATGATGAGATACCCATACTGTACAAGTCAATTGTCATTTTATTTGTCACAAAGATAAAAATGATAATGAAAAATGCCATCATAATATATAGTTGTATATAAAACTGTAATTATATGTAAAACAGCGTCAAGAAATGTATGAATTTAAAGCCCCAGGTTAGCATTACCCACGTAAAAATAATGGATCAATTCAGACGTATAGTTTGGAGAAAGAGGACAGCTCGGACGAAGAGAAGGAATGCGCTCCAAGCAGCCTGTAATTACGGCATGAGCCCCAGGTTTTTCTAGCATCCGGTTTCTGATTGAAATGTGATTTGAATTAAGAAATACCCAGAAACATAGTTTTAATCAAATTCTTCTGTACAGGTCCTCTATTATGAGAAACATGCTACAAGAACCTGTTAGAAACATGAAAAAGAGGATTTTCATTGGAGTGGGTCTTTAAGCATAATAACAGTGTATAAACCCAGGCATGCTCACCTTTTTCTTTAGTTAAAGTTGAACTTTTTTACATGAATATATTGTTGGTCTTTTTGAGTATAATATACTAATTACACTGCTGTTATAAACATGAAAAATCTGCTTTATTTTAAAAGAGATCCCTGCATAATAAGGAATTTCAGAAATTCTGTGCATTTCTTTTGTGGTTACAGAAAATTGAATGACAGTTATTTAAAAAAAGCACACACTATGTTGCAGCCTTCCCTTGAAAACTTGTGTAACTTTTGGAAAAACGTCAGGATGTTTGAGTCGTGACGACCACAAAGAATGGTTACAGGATCATGGAAGGTCTGCTTAGCAGAGAATGTTGTGGCATCTAAAAACCAAAATAAAACCTCATTCTTTTGCAAAATAACAATACTTGTCTTGTAAAACTAGCATTTTAATAGTTTTTTTGGTACAAAGTGATACAACCCATGAATCTGTGAAAACACGTCATCTTTTGCAGACTATAGAGATGCAGAGATGACTCTGCATCTCTGGCCTGCAACCTTAAGAATGGAAGTGCTCTTCTTCATTACATTGTGTAATTTGGATTCACAATGGTCCAGGGACCATCAAGCCGTCTGTATCATTTAATTATAGGTGTATGAAAGGAGAGTTTTTCCTGCCGTAGCCGTTAATGTTTCCTGGAATTGATAAGAGAGCGGAAACTCATCACATTACGCTGCAGAGCTGTGATCCTCCTTTGTTACGGCTCACTCACACTAATGGGCCTCATCAGCATCGCAGGCAGATACTCCACTATTAACCAGGAAGAGGCAGAAGTCGTAATGGAAACACAGAAACAGAGGGCGGGAAAATGAGGGGATGAAGATGGGAAGCAGTGAGGAAGAAGGAAGCGGAGGACAGGATGGCGAAAACAGGAAAAGGAGAAGGTCAGATCAAAAAACCAGCCGCGTGTGATGGATGAATTCCACATCTGAACCCTGCTGTAGACACAACCGGATCCAAACGGGCTCAAACACACCGGAATCTCTGAGGTCTGCTTTCCAACAAGGCGACAAACTAAAGCTAACACTGGAGATTAAAGCAAAGGCAGATGTTTTTATGTTCATCTCCTGAGTGGAACAGGCGGACAGAAAGCAGGTAATGCAAAGCGCTTATTCACTGAGACGTCTTACAAACTCACTGGTTTGTTCTGGACAAACAAGAAATCCTCCACAGAAGTCCTTTGATGTTTGATCTCATTACAGGGAGGAAAAGACAGCTTTCACAAAAAGATAATGCCTTTCCTTTTGAAAGTTGAAACTGGAACACACCGGCTCCAGACGGTACTATTCACATGGAAGCACAGGAACGAAGGAAAATGTTCTTTTATTGGACATAGGATGAAGTCTGGTGCTCATCCCCCTGAAGTTTTCAGATATTATCACTGCTTCAAAGCTGATCATCATTGTCGTCCCAATTTTCACTTTTGTCTGTAAATGTAATTTTTCATTTGATGTGCTAATATTCTGATGGAGATCAGGTGTTCACAGCAAAGACTGTACGCTCAACAAGCCCACATCAACCCTCTTCCACCACCATACCCACTACTGACTGGGACATTCCTGTTAAAAAAAACGTTTTTGTCACATTTAGCTTTGACAAAAGAGATAAAAACATAGAAGTATAATGTAACTGATAATAAAAGAATTATGGGAATAGCTGCTGGAAATCAAAATAGAAGCAAAATAGCACAAATTAAAAATGTAACATAGATGGATGGTCTCTAAACAGTTAAGACTGCTCTTAGTGGAACGTGGATGATACCCGAGGGCATGAGGAGCAAAAAGAGGGCACTTTTCTGCAACAAACTGGTGACCTGTCCAGGGTGTACCCCACATTCATCCAGCAGTAGCTGGGTTACCCCGGGCTCACACCGCATGTGGCTGCAGGCCGGTCTCGCCACGGTCAGTAACTCCTGCTGCCCACAGATGGCTTGTGGTCATGCCGCAGACAGGCTGTGCTGCAAGCCTCGCAGACCTCTGATCTCAGGTGAAGTTGTATGACGTCACAGTAAACAAACCCTCATTCCAACGGGATTTTGGAGGATATTCACAGCACTTCTTTTTCTGTGTGACTCCTCTTCATACAATGGATTTACAATGATGGGCAAACTGTTCTAATCTGAGTGTGAATGTCCATATAACACAAACTCACCATCAAGTCCAGCAGCCTGTGATATTTCAGCCCAGACTCTGTCCTTTTGTCGTTATCCTAGCATGTGTTGTATCAAAAAGGATGAGGTAGTTCTGGATCTCTGTGACCAGCCTCTCACCATCCATGGTGTTATAAGGCCGAAATAACTCTCTTCCACTCTACTGGGGGTTAGGCTCCAGCAACCCCATCTCAAAAAGGGATTGAGCTGGTTCAGTTTCACCATTTAAAAAAAATATTTGAAGGGCAGAAAATCAAGAAATCTTTCCCAAACCAATGTTGACATGATTATAAGAACAAAGAAAGGCACTGGCTTGTTCTTTAACTTGAGTTTTTTTCTCAGTGTATCAATATTTTAAATTTGTTGGTTTGTTTATTGGAAATCTCATCGGTCAGTTTATAACTTGACTAACTTGAACTACAGAAAAAATATCAAGAAGAAATGAGGATCATCATCAAGAAGATGTTTAAAAAAGTATCAGTGGTTCTTCTGACTGATAGAATGACTGAGTAACAGCTGTTTATTTTAAACTTTGGTTCTTTCTTAAGTAAAACGAGACGCTGGTTCTTCAGCAGACCAGGGGTCACTTGTTTGGTTCAAACCAGAGTTCAGGTGACTTTTCACACCTGCCAAATGAAGTGGACTCCATGCAACCAAACCTTGGCCCAAACCAAAGCTGCTGGTGAGAGACCTCAGACTGCTGGGTTCACCGCTGGAGGCGGACGGTGTGTGATTGTTATCACAGCGGATCAGCAGGTGAGCAGCAACCAATGATTGACTGTTGGAACTCAAACAGGAAATTACAGAGTAAAAGCAAAAACCTGAAATCCAGCAGAATCCATGAAAGACAGGACACAAAAGACACATTTACTATTGAAAAAAGGGAAAATTTCACTTTGTGTCACAAAAAACATGAATTGTATTTCTTCTTTGTTCCTGATGTGACTGGATGGAATGAAAAAGTGCATGTTTGTGTTTATGGACGCTCATAGCTCTGATCTTCAGACATGTTGGCTTCACACGGTTATCTGCAGTGGGTTTCTTGGTGAGCCGGTTCTTCCTGCTGGATTCTTTTACAGAGTAAAATGCCATCATTTATATTCATAACTCGCCTGAGGAGGAAGGGAGCAGCTCACTTTGTATTCGACACTAATGCACATAAGACATTTTATAAATAATAGTTCATCCTTCAGGCTTTTCGTTTCCCCCACTGCTCCAGTTTCCTCGCCAGTTTCACGGCAGAGTTTCCTTCTTTTAAACATATCATTAAAACTGGGTGAATAAGAATTAAAGTGTTTACATCTGATTTACACCATGTTTCTCCTTAAAGGACACAGATGAAGAAAAGCTTCCTGTCTCTGCTGTTTGTTCCATCAGCTGGAACACAGGAAGGTCTTTAGAAATATTAATGCAGGCTCATAGACAGGTCAATGGAACAGCAGAAAAAGGTTTTTATTTTGTACACTGGATTCAAATCTTTCATAACATCCACATTTCTAATATTATTGTACCATAACTGTAAGTGTTTTTCAGCTCCTTGCTTGAGTTATTTTTCACAGATTTGCTCCATGATTATAAGCGTGTTTGTTCCAAAGCCTCTTCCTGATATTCCGATCCTGAGTCCAGTGAGGCCTGCAGGTTTTTCCATCTTCTTCTGCTTCTATAATCACCTCCTGGATGAGTCCTCCTCCTGTTCTTGGACTGTACTCAGATGGTTGCTCTCAGGGAAGTTCTCTTCTGATTAGTTTTCTGTGTTTTCATCAAAGACCGGATCCCTTTGTAAAACATGGACTCTATTTTAAGCTAAATAACACACCTGTTTTTAGATTAATTACACTTCAAATACGTGAAGCTGAAGCCGTCATGTTTAGAGTTAAAGATAAATGGTGTTGTTGTTTCAATGTTTTTGGGGTTTTTTGTAATATAATGCTTTTAAATGTTTTTTTCAGATCAATTTTCTTTTTATGGCCCACTATCACAACCACAGTCATCTTAATGAACTTCACACCAGTATTTATGCAAAGAAGATAAAGTCAGTCATTAAATATCAAATGTAGTTGGTTGCTAATGTCAGGAACTGGTTCTCTGTCTCCTTCTCCTTCTGTCACTCTGGGAACTGTCACCTGAAAACTGACCACTTCCTGGTTCTCACACTACGTTTCCCATCAGCCCTTTCCCTCAACACCCGGATGTTTCCTAGCTGGTTTCAATCAGTCATCACACACCTGTCTGTCCTCTGCAATCACCCAGTCTGTATTTCTGCTGCACACTCAGCCAGGCTCAGTGTGAAGTCTTCTATATACCAACTTTATGTGCTTCTCTGACGGCACTTAGCCAAGCTTCTGATCAACACTGGAAGCCTGTCTCCATTTGCTGCCTCAGCCCTCGCCTGCCCAGCACCCTGCTCTTCCATGGTTTGCCTCCTCACTTCAATAACCATCTGCCTCAGCCTGCTCATTACAGCTAAACTAAACAGACTAAGCTAAACAAGCATCCCTGCCCTTAGACCCTCCTTCTCGGTGAAAAAAACTCATTAAAAAAAATTATGTTTGGGAAAAAATAAGAAACCTCAGGGACGCCCGCATGAAGCAGCGATCCTCTCCCAGGACGGACAGACGATGTGATAGAACTGTTACGGAAGGATTCGCTTATCGAACTCTACAGCTACATGTTTGATTAACAACTACATTTGTTCAGGTGGATCGTCTGTGCTCCTGTCTATGAAACTGTGGAGCAGCTGACATGTGATACGAGCCAGAGGCGAGTCCAAAGCCATAGACAGGAGCACAGAAGATCCACCTGAACGGTCACCTGGAAACAGGTAACATATAGAAGAGAATGTAAAGAAGAGTTAAAAAACGAACATGGAGAACTGAAAAAATATTTATGAAAACCTTAACTAAGTTTTAGTTACTGCTTTGTCTCAACTCAAAGCTGGTGGTTCCTCTGAAGCCTGATGGGAACGTTTACGGTTCCTTTAATGCTGCGCTGCAAGTACGGTGCGTTTGACATGATGAAGTTTGTCAGAGGAGCTTTTCCACCTCCTCGTGCTGAGTGAGGCGTGCAGAGGGGGTCAGGGCTCTGCAGCACCAGTCCATATTTGCTGATGTGATCTCCTCCTGAGCAGGTGACCTTTTGGCGAGACAGAGATGCAGGAAATGACACTGACATTTGAATGCTGCATAATGTTGACCTGCTGGGAGCTGATCATCCACCTAAATATTAGTGGAAGACTAACAGCAGCATTTTCACGGCCTACTGTTAATTATTAATCTTTCCTTCATTCTGAGCTTCTCTGTGCTCTTTTGGCTGATTTAATACAGACAGACAATAAAACTGACTTTTCTGCCTCTGAAGGTCTGAAGCTGTGATTCCTCGTTATTTTAACAGAAAACATCAGGAAAAATAAAAGCAAAACACTCTTGTTGTCATTTATTGAATGCTGACATTTAGCTGAAAAATTCCAACTTCATGTATGAACTATTTTTGAGCACAGGTTCACATGGAAAAGCTCAAACCAACAAGTTTATGAGTGAAAGACCAGAGTTATGAATACAATAATGGAAAACCAACAACGTGTTTCTTAAACATCAACACAGTTTTTAGAAGTTTCCCTCCTGAAACAAAGAAGAAAGCAGGAGAATCGAGAACTCTTGAGTAGAAACCTGCAGAGAAAACCTCTTCTGGACTTTTCTGAGATATCATGAAGCATCTGAAGCATCATCTGACGTTACAGAGAAGGACTTCCTGCAGCGGGTTCCCGTGTTTGCTTCAGCTGCTTCATGTTTGCAGTTGTATTAAGAAAACATCAAGAATGGCTGAGATGTTTTCAGACATGAGGTTTTCTGGACTTCTTCAAACATAGTGGTTCCGTGGACTCTAATGGGTTCAGAACTGGTGAGCTGGTGGTCACCGGCTGTTCACGTTAGACAAAACTCATCCAAAAACTGAGCAGGAAAAGTGGGAGCAGCTGAAAATAAAGTTTTGCATGACTAAAGGGAACTGTAAGACAGACCTGCACTCCTCTGAAGATGCAGCCACTCCTCTCTAGGACCCTCCATGGACCCAGACGACACAAAAACCTGCAGAACCAGGACAAGTCATCACTGTGAATGAGTTTATCTTCATATATTCAGACATCAAGCATCAATAAAGAGCCTGATCAACAATAGTTTAGCTGAAACGTCTGTCTGACAAAAGCTTTTGCACCAAACCAAAGTTCAGACTTGAACTCTGAAAGCTGCAGACGGGGCTTCAGTGCTTTTGTGAACCCTTTCCATCAGCCGTGTTTAGTTCTGCTGTTGATCTTTTTTAACGATTGGGATTCTGACAATAAGAACATCTTCTGACAAAAGGTGTGAAGTCAGAGAAAGTGCTGCTTTAATGCAGTTTGGATTAGTGTCATGGCTTATCTGCAAGGACAGTTGGTGCGGTGAGTCATTATCAGTCCCAGCTGCGCTTCGCCTTCTGTGATAAGTTAAAGCCTGAAACACATCTGCTCTGACAGGGAAGGCCGTCTCCCCCAACTCCTCTGAAATCCCTCCTGAAAGTAAGTGGGAATCCATAAACACTGGTGTCAAATGATGTTAATGTAACGCATGTGCCTTCCTGCTGTGGATCAGTGTTACAGGCAGCGGTTTGATTCCAGTGACATGACAAGTATGTTTCAATAAGCAGAGGTCTTTGAAGACGAGTAAAGATTTGTGATGCAGAGAGATCTGCAGGAACAAATGAGTCCATAACTCTTTAGTGGCTAGGCTCCGGACCGAGGGTTGGTATAAACTCAGACCCCAGAGACAGATGCTGATGGAGGGAGAACAGGATGGAAGAGAGCTGGAGAAACTGTCTGGAACATCCAGGAATGTAAAGATAAAATGTGACGATTGTGATTGGCTGAGGAGAAAAGACGGGTAATTTATCTATTGGCTCAGAATGAAGTCGTAATGATGAGGGACATGTAGAAGTGAAGGAGCATCCTGGAAGAGGTGAAGATCTTCATCGTTGATGCTGGGTCAAATCTTTGCTTTTTTAATAATGGAATTTTTGTTTTGCAGCTGAAAAACATTTTTCACACCATAGTCTGGGTGAATACTGGATTCTGATTGGCTGCAGGGTGTTCATGAAAATGGACCTAAAAAGAAGTTCTAGTCACACAGCCTGAATGTTCCATAATAGTTGGTAGCAGGAGCAGCAACACGTGTTTTAAGATAATTATATTATTAGTTAATTTTCAGAGTCATTGGTGGATATTTGTTCAACCAAATCGATCTAGGAAAGTTCTTCTTTGTTTCTTTGAAAGAAACTTTAGCCTCCTCTGAATATTACCAAGCGGTAAGAGGTGAACTTTCCCTCTGAAATCATGCCTAAGGCTACAAAACATGACTTGTAGCATATAAACCCCTTTCCTCTGCTGGTTAGTCCTCATACAGCTGCAGCAGAGCAAGCTGAAAGCTCGCCGTTACCATGAAAACGCATCACACCAGGCAATAAATACTTGGCTTCTTGTGAAAAAGTATTTAAAAAGGTAAATAAAAAATTTAAGTTCTAATAAAATCCATTATGTTCTGATAGCGGACACCCCGTCAGGCGTCAGCTCCTACACATCTTCCCATTAGCAGTTTGAGTTTTGCCAACAGTTTTTTTCATCAGAGTTGGAGCTTCTTCTTTGTGAAGGATGGAAGTGCTGCTCATGTGGAAGAACGGAGCTCCAGAAGCTTCAGCCGTATTTCATGGTGTGAATGTGTGACATCGGCTCCAAACTGTGTTTTAGAACATCTCTGAGACTAATGAGGCTGGTCTGTCTCTGCGTTCACACAGATTTGTCATAATTAGCTAAACTTTGGTGAACTCTGACTTCTGCTTGTCGTTATTTTCACAGTAATTATGCTCAGACCTTTAGACCAATGACTGTAAAGGCACAAGAATTGGATAAAATAATGTTCACAGAATCAAAGTGTTGGAACGTTGGGCTCGGCCTAAGTGAGCAGTCTTTGGTGAAGAGCAGAAAATGTCCATAACTACTCATTTAAATTCCTCATTTTGGAGTAAAATGGGAAAATTGATTCTTTATTTTTTGTAATATTATGATCACAAAATCTCCTCTCAGCAGATTCATATTTTATTCAGTGAAAACCTTCTCAGCCTGTGAGGCGTTCAGGGACCCTCTCCATACCTCAGAACTTCCAAACTCCCCATTGGGCCTGACTCTCAGCATAAACATTTATCACAGAAGTGCCTTAATTTTTATTTTTTATCCGGTGCTTTTGGGAGAAGCATCGTCTGAAGAACGGCCTCCTCCGGTGTATCGACAGGCTGACCTTCGTTCCTGCAGATAATGAGAGTGAAAAGCAAGTAAACAGCTTTTTGCCTTTTTCTCCCCCAGAGAGGCCTGGGCAGACAGAGAGGAGCGGGAAACTCTCAGCTCATTACTGTAGGAGCAGGGGGGGGTCGCAGAGAGGAGGCGCTCTCAGGAAAAAGAAGCTACAGCTGGAAGGAGGAAACAAACACCAAAGAACTCCATCTTTCCTGTGCCGCCGCCTCCTCTTCCTCCGTTTCCTCCTCCTCCTCCACTTAGCAGAGGTTTAGGAAGATGACATCTTTCAAAGTGGAAGAATTATATGAAGCTTTCCTCTGGTGTTACGCTAAGCCGCCGGGGCTTTTCTGTGAGCAAACACAGTGAGGTGAGCATGCAGGACAGAACTCGCCTGGGGAGATGAAAATCTGTGGCTGAGGGCGCGCTGCGCTGAGAGCTGTCATCTCTGTTTACTGTTTAGCGCCACGGTGGGCGTCCGGGGACACTGCTTTACGCCCAACGCCACTTTAGATTTCCTCACTTGAGGTTCCCTCCTTAAACAATTAGGATCACATCCACATGGTAACAGCAAAGAGTCTGATCAAAGATCTGTTCAACGCAGACGCGTCACGGTTCTTTTTTCTGCTGGAAATCTGTCTTTCACTGTGTTTGTTGGAAGGATTTTAAATCCGTTTCTCCCTGAATGATCGGGTTTTGTTTTGGGTCATTTCTTCTTGAACATGTCTCCAAAAAGCTCAGACTGTTCATTCTGTTGAGTAAAAATAAACTGTCTTTCTGCTCCAAAGGAACACTCCTTCATTAAAGCTTTTGTTGTGAACAACTGTGCATTCGTTTCTCATAAAAACCTTTCCGACTTGGCGACTGTCAGGAGTCAGCGCTGTGTCTCCCCCTCTGGACACTGGCAGGAGTCATCCCCAGAGCACGGGTAGGACTTCATTACCCATCAACCCCAGCCCACAATGTCTGGATGTCTTCCCCACCTGACTGCCATCAGTCAATCAGCCACAAGGACACTTAAGCACTGCTCAGGAACACATTCAGTGCTGGTTGTACCTTCCTGCCCACAGACTGAGCAGTCGGTCCTGATCTGGTCACCAGTTATCTGACCCTGCTCTGTACCTGTCTCTGCCTCTTTGCTGCCTGTCCTGACCTTTGCCTGGATTATTACTCTGATTTAGCTTTCTGGACTTTAGCTGAGCTTTGCTCCTGTCTGCCTGTCACTTTCAAATAAACCTGCTGCAACTGGAATCATCTGTCTGCCCGTTTGTGACAGCGACAGTGGGTACAGTTTATTCTTGCCAGGCTCAAAATGAAGCTGATTTGTCACAAAATGGCTCAAAAATCAGGGATTAACTGGCTAGGAGTCTGCTGAAAAAAAGTTACCTGTTACAGTCAGATTACAGGGTGCATGCATTCACACTAAACTTGATTCTGGAGTCAAATTAGACTCCAACGCCTCTGTTAAGCACACGTCTGCTCTTTTACAAGTGTCCAAAAGAGGCATGATGACCCACATGCATGAGGTGAGCTCATATGTGGGCAGCTACCTTTAAGATAGGTTTTAGGGACTTGTTGCTGCATTATAAAAGACACAGATGATGTTGGAAGATCAGGTTGATTTATTTTGAAGAGCTCTACAAAGTGTCGGTTATCCTGTTTCCATGTCTGGGGTCATGACCTCATTCAGAGACTCTCCTGGTACTGTGAGCTTCAGGAGCTGCGTCTGAATGACGGCTCTTTCAGTGGTGCTGATGTCTCTCTGAGACCCAGTTTGATGATCTGCTGTCCTGCATTAGTCCAGGAAATGAGAAAATGAAATAAAAAATTCAAGGGGAAGACTTTTGTTTTGGTAGAAATATAAAAAACCACGTAGCCCCTGACAAGTCCAAACTATCATTGAGCTTCTCCTCCGTGATGGTTTGGTGCTGAACATTGAAACTGAACTTCTTCAAGGAGTAAATCAGTGTGAACGCAGGAATGAGGAGGAGTCTGGTGAAGGTTCAGAGCATCGCTGCCATCATTATTTCCAAGACTTTACATCTTAGGAGACTTCCTGTATTCTTCTGTGGTGAGTTCAGGTTTGTCTTCCATCAAAAGTCTTTTCCGTTTTCTTTCAGGTCTTGATCCTGATGTGTTCGTGCTTTAGCACTGTTGTCTCCTTTCTGAACAGTTTCATGACGGTGGTGTTTCCTCTCAGAAGGTCTCTCTGACACATCTTGCCTCCTTCCTTTCGTTGAGCATTTGGCCTGCGGTTGCAGAACTCAGACCCAGTCTTGCCCAAACGTTCATGTCGTTTATTTCTGTGGGATCGTTTGTAATCTTGGGAAAGTTTTGTTGTGGCTGCTTTTCTTCAAAATTTCTCCTCTGTTTTCTTTGTTCTGGTTTTCTATTTGGTAGATGCCAGTGAAAGTATCGTTTTTGATCCTGGAAAGTGGAAATGAGAGACATGATTCATGCAGAAGAGGTGGTAGATGGCCTTCTCAGATGGCATCCATCTGATTGTCAAAGCAGTTGACCCCTGTTCACCTCAGTTTTTTATGACGGCCATGATGATGCCTGCTCGGGGCGTCCACGTGTCCAGGAAGTGCAACAGCTGTAAATGTGATGGGATGAGCTTCCTCTCATCAGCATCTTTAAAGCAGCGCCCGGTGTGGTTTTTATGTAGGCAGCAAACAAGCTCAGACGGGTCGATAGTTAGTGGGTCATTGAAACCTCTGAAACATCCTTCTAACATTCCTTACATTATGCTTTCATTGATCTGGGCTTTGTTGTTGAAGGACATGATGCTTAAACCTTCACTGAGTTTTTCTGGTTCAAACGTCTTTTATGGATGTGGTACCACATTATGCAACACTCTTTTGGGTTGTTCCTAAGGAAAAGTCTGAGTTTTTATCTACAGCTGTGATTCAGACATCTCAACAGCTTCAAGAATATTTATTCACTCACTGCGGAAAAAAGGAGAATTTCAACACAGCAGTTTTATTTGGAAGTCTTTTGAAGTCTATCTGATCAACAAGTTAATGATATACAAATTCCATTAAAAAAAACATCTAAACAGAAATGCTGTGTTTTCTGCAGAAATGCATTGAATGTAATGACCAACCCTCCGCCTAGAGCATGCAGGAATCTGAGAGACGATGCAGCCGACAGACAGACGAGACCCTCCAGTCTCTGATTCTCCCTTCAAGCACTGATCTGACTGACAGCTCCCATCACACATGCAAAGTCTGAACTCTGTTTGCTGAAATGAAAAGAGGATTGTAAACAACAGTACTTCTGTTTGGCTGTCGTGGACTCTGGGGGGAAAGAAACGATTTCAATTCAACAACTCTTCCTCTATGATAAAACATGCAATCTGTTCAGATTCCACAGCCCTCCTCGCTTCATATCAGATTAAATTGTCCGTCTAATTAGACCAACATGTCGCCTTTCATGAGGAATAAGAATCAGTGCTTCAGGACACAAACATATGATGAAGTTCTGAGGGGCACAGTCATGTGGAGCAGAAAATGCATTCTGTTTCAGTAATAAGCTTTTATGTTTTGGAGCATAAAACTGGAAGACAATCTCCTGGACCAGAGAAACTCTTTACGACTAAAAACACAATGAAAAAAAAGAGGTTTATTTTTACAAGAACAAGACATGACAAACACGTTTGTCAGACTAGATTCTCTAGTATTTAACAGGAATGGTCCAATAGAAGGGAAAGATTTGACCTCTTTAATTCAAGGAATTTAATAAATACTGTCACCTTTGTATACTTTAACAAACAGGCGGCTGTGGTGCAGCGGTAGACCGGTCGACCTCTGATCGAACGATCGCCGGTTCGTTTCTCGTCTTGCATGTGTTCAAGTGTTTTTGGGCAAGACACTGAGCCCCAGAATGCCTCTGGTGGAGGGTTGGCACCAGCGTTCAGCAGCAGAGCCGCCATCAGTGCGTGAATGTGACTGTAAAGCGCTTTGGGCCTTCAAGGACGGCAGAAAAACGCTATAGAAGCAAACGCCATTTACCAGTTAAGCTTCACACAATTTTAAAGAATGGAACAAAACTCAATACATTTAAAATCCAAATAATATACTTTTCCATTTCATACTAGTTATCTAAACAGTATTGTTACACATTGAATATATTTACACATACAGCGCATCCGGAAAGGATTCCCAGCTTCTCTTCTTCCACATTTAATGATGTCACAGCCTTATTTCAAAATGGATTCGATCAGTTTTCTTCCTGTAAAAATCTTTGAAAAACACCCCATAATGACAATGTTGAAAAAGTTCTTTTCAAATAGTTACAAATGTGATAAAAAGGAAAAACCTAAAAATGACATTACTTTTTGCTAGTTTGTTTTTATTCTTTTATATTTGTATCCTAAGACATTCAGAGCATTTAAGAGATTCTAAGTAACTATTTAACTCCTGTTCACACAAAAACCATTTATTACTAAAAGATGTTTTTTTATTTTATTTTTTTAGAAAAACTTGGCCCGGCAGGTGAGTGGTCAGGTAACGTCAAAGGAGAAGGGGTCAATTCAGGATGTACTGCTTCCAATACACTTTCAGTGACACAGATTCAATGTGTTAAAATCTGGACTTTAAGGTGAAGCTTGATCCTAATTTCTGTCTTTTTTCCTGTAACAGATAAAGTTCCTTAAACTATGCATTCAAATGACCAGGACAGGCCTTGGTCATCATACCACCACTGCAGTGCTTGAAAGTTAACACAAAGTCTTTGTTTTAAGAATTTTGTATAGGAAAAGCAAACATCTTCCCTTTAGATGAATGTAATTGTTGTCTGGAAAGTCTTGCAGTTTGTTTGTTTGTAGTTCAGTCAAACTGAATTGGGACGCGCTAACAGAGCTCTTTGGGGTGTAACACACTGTCTGACCTGCATCTCTCAGAAACGTGTTTGTTGTCTCGTCCTTTGACATAAGTGCGGTTGTGTGGATCTCATGGTCTTTGTACTTGATTCAAAGACCTTCAAGCGCCCCGTGATGGATTCAAGTCTGAACATGTGTGAGGAGGAGCATCCGTGTTGTGAAGGAGCAGAGTGTACCGACAGTAAATCAAACCTTCTTTGAAGATAATCAACTTCTACACCTCAACACAATCAGCTCCTCCTGTATCATTATATCTTGGCGTGCTCCTCACCCCAGTCATAATAATTAACCTCCTTAATTTAGCTCAGTGGGTTACTGTAGGCCTGTCAGTGCAGCTAATCAATTCCTGCATAATTACATCAAACAGATACAGGAGTGAAGCAGGAGAATCCGCTCCGTCTTTGGCTGATGACGGATCGCAGCTCCATTCCTGCCCCGGATTTATATTCATAACTCCCAGTACGATTCCCGCTGGACTGTGTTTTGTTAGGGGCTCAATAAATATTGAATGAAAGCTAATAGTTGGGGTTAATTGCTCAAAGGAAAGGTGAAAGCAGTTATTGACAAGCGAGTGTGGGGGGTGAGGAGCAGAGGTCAGGAGGCAGAAGAGGATGATTTGCGACCTCATAAAGGCCTGAGACTCAAACCAGGTGAGCTGGAATAAAAGTGGAAGAAATGATCCGACAAAAACCTTTTATTTCTAAAGTTTTTAAAGACATTTTCTTTCCTGAAAACGGTGTTGTTCGGGTTTTAAAGCTTTAATTAGTTCAGGAGTTTTATCACAACAAATTTCCACAAAACGAAAAAATTACTTAAAGCTCTCTTGAAATGTACAAGTTTATCTTTACAGGGAACATGGAATAGCTGTATAACAACAGCGAAACACGGAGGTGAAAGTGTCATGGTTTCTGGCTCCAGCGTTGTTTACTTCCACAGTGGAACACATATCCTGATCCAGAACATTCTGGATGTGCATCCAGAACCTTTTTGCCATGGACCCGGTGCGGTTTACGCTGCCCTTCTTGGAGTTCCTTCAGTCATCTTATCTACTCCATCATCATTCCATCTTCTTACCTTCTCGCTTCTTCGCTCTCAGGTTATCTTCTCACCGCCACCCGTAAATCTCAGTTCGGAAATGCAGTGGGTTGTCTTTATTTTTTTTTTAGGTACTCGGTACCTATTGAAAAAAAGATTTTGACCTTTTATGTCAGTGGTCACTTTTTTTTTTGTTTTTGTTTTTTAAATCTCTTTCAAGTAGCACACAGTTTTTGCAGACTGTATTTCATCCTCTTTCATGTTCAGAAATAATAATTCAATTTTAGTTCAACCGTTTGTTGTAGTGCTGTGATTGATGTTGAGTGGACTATTCTCAATTGTGGAATACATGACAATAACCATTCTCCTCATTGAACATAGAGTAAGCCCATTTGAAGACATGTGGAGCTGTCACATAGCAGCATCACCTAAGGGTTACAA
The DNA here is from genome assembly GCA_014656515.1 of Oryzias celebensis. Taxonomy (NCBI): domain Eukaryota; kingdom Metazoa; phylum Chordata; class Actinopteri; order Beloniformes; family Adrianichthyidae; genus Oryzias; species Oryzias celebensis. The sequence goes on from BNCR01000013.1 coordinate 26,125,227, forward strand.
ACAGTGGCGAGTCAGCCAGGAGATTGTTACAGCGTTCACATTTAACACCACCTCAAGTACAGTAACTGCTTATATGTTTCTTACTAAATCATCTGTTTGATTTGCATGGGTCCAGTTGTCTGTATGGAGCAGGCATAAGTGAAGCTTATACTGACGCTGACGTTGCTGCTTATGTTAAAGTTAACTGGGATCATTTGCACGAGTCCTTCTGGAGTATTCAGTCATAGCTGTGCTACAAAGGACCAGAAGGTCAAAACACTTGCTAAGGCTTTGAGGGAGAATTTCTTGTGGTTTTATGGTTTCTCCAGTCATCTTCATGGTGAGGAAAGATGTGACTTTGAATCCAATGTTATTAAAGAGCTGTGTTCACTGATGGGAGCAGAGAAGGTGTGTACAACACCATGCCATCCCCAGGGAAAGCCTGTGGAGCGGTTTTACAGGACTCAGTTTAGCATGCTTGGAACTCCAGATGAGAAAGATAAGCATCACCAGAAAGATTTCATCAAGCCTTTTGTACATGCGTACAATGTATGAGAAATGATCCTACTGGCTACTCACCATATGAGTTGGTGTGCGGCCAGCAGCCTATATTTCCTGTTGACTTCATTCTAGGGTTCAGCCCTCCTGTTGAGAACCACACGACACACTCGGAGTTTGTCCACAACCTGCGCCAGCGGCTTCAAGAGAGCTATGCCGAGCCGTGCTAAGCCATGGAAAAGAAGATTAAAGGGCAAAAGAATGGACCTGACATAGAATGTGATGAATTAAATGTTGAATAAGATGAGGGTTACTATGGTAGAGGAGCCCAACAGTTAACCACATGGAGCCCTTGTGTGCAGGAGTTTGATACCATCCCAAAACACCCACTTCAGGAATCCCTAAACCCCGAGGCTCATGAGTTCAAGGCCCAGGAACCACCAACGGGAATGCCTCAATCAGTCCTGCCTCTCCTGTTCAATGAGTCTAGTCGGAGTTTGACCCAGTCTCCAGTCCAACAAAATGATCAGAGACCAGGAAGAGGAAGTGCATATTGGAATGACTTCTGGTTATGAGGAAAATGCTTTGAATGAGCGCACTCACATTCAACAGTCTGATGAAATCTGGAAGTACCAAGAAGAGTATTTGCAATGGAACTCAGACGCTTGAGACATCCTCCCCATAAATTCAGAAGATGGAAATCATGCACAACCATAGACTCAGCTCCAAACCACCACAGGATCCTGTGCAGGTTCAGCTCTCCTCTAAGCTCTTTCCAGTCAACCCAAAGGTGATTTCTGTAAAACAAAGTCCTTCCCTGAAATGCAGCAGTTAGAGATCTGAAAGGAGAAATGACATGTTGGTTTTATAATGTGAAGTGAATTAAAATGCTAATTTAAACATGAAGGTAAACAGCTTTCATGCTCATCTGACAAGAATGATCAAATGCATTTGTCTGCTGCAACAAAACACTGGTGATGATGCAGTGTGGGCTCTGGAGTATGGGTATCTAATTCTGTTTAACGCCTGTCGCTTCGCCTCCTTCACTCATCTCTCTGGTGGGAGGAACCAAGACAAGAGGAGGTGAAGAAGTGAGGATTCTCTGATTAGAAAGCAGATCATGAGCAACCCTTTTATCATAGTTGTTGCTACTGAATCTTCTCATCTTTTATTTCTGTTCCTTCTTCCCTCAAAAGTCTCAACAGTGTTTGGACTTCAGAAAATGAAAGACTCCTATTGTAAGACACTTTTTCACTGTTTGTTATGACATCAAATGAATTTAAATTTGATCTACTGTGCAGAAGAGCGTCCCTTTGAAACAACCATAAAGCTTCAGTGAAGGAAACGACCAAATCCTCTCCATCGCTGTTTATGATTTCTCCAGAAAGCCTCTCTTCAGCCGCATGTTTCAATTTCAGGTCACACACAGAAGGACGAAGGAGAGGAGGAGGAGGAGGAGGACCAAATTAGAGAAATGAGAAAAGCCTGAGGAGAGGTGAGGAAGGAGCACGAGGAGCAAACACAACAGCTCCATCGCAATTCACTCTATTCTATCAAGTTCTGCAGAGAGGAGCGAAACATCATCAGCACAGCTTTGTGATCCTCTAGAATTAAACCTAGATTTAAAGCAGAAACAGCGTTCAGTCATTGGGCTGTGAAAGATTTTTAAATAGATTGTTCCATCATGTCCAGGACTCCATTATAAAAATGAACTTCATGTAAAAGTGCTGAAAGAAACAACAAATTAAAGCAAAAGGTGTCAAAATAAAGCATTAGAGTTATTATCTTTGATGTATTTCCCACCATAGGGCATCAAATATTAAATACATGAAAATGTTAGGCTTGAATTGTTCAACTGTTTCAGACTAAACTTCAAATGTCACAAAAGATTATGGAAATATTACAAGAAATTATAATCACTGGATGTTATTAATGCTCTTCTGATTCTCAGGATTTTAGATGAACTGGCAGAAGCTGCAGAGTTTGGTTTTTTTCAACCTTGTTCAGGTGTTTGGACTCTACAGGAAGGACACCAGGAGGGTCCTGTGAATTCACCCCAAAAGGCCGAAAATGCTGGGACCCTTCAGAGTGGACCCTTCTGGTCTGTTCTACCCGTGCACAAGCAGCTTTTCTCCAGGGACTCCGGCTTCCTCCCACTGTCCAAAAACATGCTTTACATGTGAACTGATGACGTGTGAATGTGACTGTAAATGGGTGTGTGATTACAGACCGGCACCCTGTCCAGGGTGTACGCCGCCCTCGCCCAGCAGTAGCTGGGTTAGACGCCGGCTCCTCTGTGACCCCATAAGGGATAAAACAGCTTCAGAGAATGAATGGATGGGTGTGTACGACTCTGTGGATTCAAGTCAAATCCTGTACAATCAGGTTTGGAAGCTGATGGCATCAAAACCTTTCCTCTTTTTTGATTCAACCTTTTATAAAGAATGTCAACAACAATGTCACACTCAGATGAAGATTCAGGATTATTAATCCCAAATTTGCCTCGCAGCATTCTACCATCAGTCCAGAGATGCCTGAAGGGACCGGAGGAGATGATTTACTACACCTGTCACCTCAGATTAGTTAATCCTTTGACTGATGTCTTAATTAAATGATGCTCAAGCGAATCAGAGTCCAAAGAGAGACTGATAAAAAAATAAAAGGATGAATGAGGAGAGAAACGAGAGGAAGGCCTGAAGAAGAAGAGGTCATTCAGAGGATACCCAGTCATCCATACATGGATTTATAATTTAAAATGAGCCACTTTTCAGCCTCAAAATCAGCACTCTGATGCCTGCAGACTATTCCGTTCATGTGCTCGTCAGCTGCTGCTCATAATGGCAGCATTAGCTGGGAATGGGCTCTGCTAATTGAAAATTCAGGAAGATGGCTCCCATTCTTTGGAAACGGATTTCATCCATTTTTACCAAAAAACATTTTTGTTAACGTGCATAATTGAGATAAACTGACACATTTCTGGAAAACTTGTTTTTAACATTTTTTAGGACATTTGAATAAAAAAATTCTGAAAGGAAAAGTTTTTTTCTGACATTTCTGCCTCCACTGAGAACAAAAGGAGCCAAGTTTGTGGAGTTTCCTATGAAAACTGATGAGAATGAAAGCACAGGAAGGCGTTTGCTAAAGCTCTATGAAGCGATTTGTCTCTTTGGTGAACCAGCTTTGGTGGCCGGGAACTGAACACAGGCGTCGGCTCACCTTTGCACAGCAGTTTCCATGACAGAATGAAATGCTTTACATGTGTTGGTTTGTATGCATAAGTGGGAACCGTAAGGGAACAGGTATGTTTGTAACATCTGAGTGTGTGGACAGGCCCCGCCCACTTTAGACAAACATTCACACCTGAATGATTATAAACTCTCAGCATCTTGTCGCCTGTTGTTTTAGGATTAATCATCTTCTAATGCCAGTACACCCCCCAACATCCCTCACCTTCTTCTCTGTCCGGTCAAATGAAAAATGGACACAAACATAATCAATTTCAATAAAGTTGAGTTTAAATTACAAAAGGGGTTTACACAAATGTACACCTTATGTGTCTAATGATTTATAACCCTAACCCGACTGTAACAGTAAAATCACCACAGGCTCTCCGAAAAAAGTCTTTTTGGCTTCATTCAACCTGGTTACGTTTTATAGTCTCATTGAGGGCAGATTCTGGTGGTGAATCTTTGTTTCTCTTTACATATCTCAGACCTTTGTTAACAGTTTGGTCGTTTTTCTGTTTATTTAAGTATCATCATGAACTGAAACTGACAGCAGTAGTCTGCATTAATCCAGACTGTTGATGATCATGTTTGATAAGGTTTTTCTTATTATTAAAATGAACTCCCATTTCTGCAGATTTTCAGCAGAGTCTGAAAATGAACAGACGGATGTGAAATGATCTTTGTTTCTTTAAATATATATTTTTAATTTTTGTTATAGTTTGACTGGCTTTGGCTGCTCAGCTTTGACTGGCCCACACAGTCCTGACCTGCAGGTCCTGCTGCTTCTGAAACACTGAGCTCTGCGTCGTCGGTCACCACAGCCGTGGACTGGGCTTGCTGAACGTCTTCTATCAGCAGATCAGACCTCATCGTCCGACTCTTCTGTGTGAATTTCACACTGATGTTTCCATTTGTTCTACACCGGCGGTAAAATGCAGCGCAGACAGACAGAGTGAGTCTCTTCCTGAGACGCCGGGCAGCATATGGCGGCTCATGACTGCAGATAACCATCTGTGCGGAGAGTTTGTGCAGCTGCTGGTGACGGAATTGCTTCAGGACGTTGATAATTGGCGCCTGAACACACATTCAGTTACACAATCCAACACTTTGATCCTTTGTTGTGAATCAGTTTAATCTGTGTGTCATGCTTCCACATCAAATAGTCCTCTGTCACATCTGAAGCATCAAATTTAGACCTTTCATCTCGTTTCTGGGATCACTTTCTCCAGTTTTAGCTTTTCCTTTTTAGGTTCGCTGCTAAAGCCAGAAGACATGTTTTATCTTTCTTCTGGCTTGTAGAAAAATGAATGACGAAGCTCAATGATATCCTCCAGATCTCACAGTTTCATCATTTCTTAACAGAACTCTGCTCTGTGGATTTAAAGCAAAGTCCTTCTGTCCTGGAAAGAACGTCCTGCCGAGCATTCCTCCCTACTTTTAAAGAAGTTCTTTATCTTTCTTTGTAAAGTTCACGACCAGAGCAAATGCATTTCTAATCAATTATTACTAACTTTAGGCTACTGCTGAAGGCCCATTTGCACTTACTGCTAAATACCTGGTTCTGGTGCGTTCAGGCTGCCAGGTATAGAAACACCTGATCCGATGATCAGCAGTGAGTAAAGCTGGGGCTGCTGGGAAAGCTGCACGGCACGTTTGAATGGTTGCTAAACTTAACACAGTCTTGATTTGAAATTGTTTACTTCAAATTATCAACGCAAGAAATGGCGCATAAACAGTACAATCAACAAAGGTTTAAACCCATACAGACATCTCAAACATTGGATAATTCCAGATGGATTGAAAGGGAGTGGAAGGAAGCGAACTCCTACACTCCCGCTCCGTATTCACCGTATCATTTTCTTTACACACGTTATCAGGATCCGGTTCAGAACTTCTAATCAGAACTTTATACATTACAAACACAGATTCAGGTCAATAAGAATTCTTTAGCTTCAAGAAATAAGACAACAAGATGAAGGACATAATGATCATGACACTGGACATTCATCATAGTAAATGCAGATCAAAGATTACAAATCTGTGCAGATTATTTTTCATTTGAAAAATCAGTAGTTACATTTGGGAAACCAAGTGAAGCGATGATTTCAAAATGAAAGTCAGTCATTTTAGAAAAACTGCATTTACGTCACATTCAAAGACACCTCTATATTTCTACAAGTTCATATTTGCTTTTATTGATCAAAGTTAATAAAATGACCGTCTGGAAAGCCTTCAAACGTTTATACCCCCCTAAATCTGCCCTCCATCCATCTGTCCTTCTGTCTAACTGTCTATCCATTCATTTGCCCATCCATCCATTTACCCATCCATCCATTCATCCATCCATCCATCCATCCATCCATCCATTTACCCATCCATTTACCCATCCATCCATCCATCCATTTACTCATCCATCCATTTACTCATCCATCCATCTTCTGAACCTGCTGGGGTCATGGGGCTGCTGGAGCCTAATCCTACCCTCCTTGTAAAATGTTTTAGACAAACAGCCCTGATTGAAAAGCTTCAAGCCGCATATCTACAGATCAATTTAAGATAGATCAGCAGACCCTACAGATGAACCAGCAGCATTTCTGTTTACCCGAAGGTTTAGATTCTCTTCTGGAAATATCTATGTAAGGAAAATTGACTTCCAACAAAGCTGACCAAACAAGTGAGACGTGTAGAAGTTGTGTGTTGACCGCACATTTAAACCGGTTCTTGATATCACACAAGTATTCTTCTATTTAAAATTAGCAGTATTTTTTCAGTCAGAAACACCCCTCAGTCAAAGCTTGCACTTGGTACGATCCATGTTCCTGCTCTGCTCCACCTGTAGAGGGGAGTGGCTGACGAGCAGACTGCATGCATGTGAGAAGGTCGACAAGAAGGAGATGTTCTCCAAGGCAGTTTCAGCGACCTCAAAGGTCGCTGCAGTCCTTCAGGTCAAAGGTCACCATGTCAGAGTTTCAGCGGCAGATGAAGGACTGAACCGACAGGAAAAGGTGAACCATAGGTTCTTCCAGACATATGAATGAGCTGCAGGTTGACCCGGGTATGTGGAAGCTGGTCTTGGTTCTCCTGGAGGGTTCTCCTTTGGTTCCATCCACGGCTCTCATGAAGCATCAGGATAAGAACTCAGGTAAAGTGATGTTTTATTCAACGGGTTTCATCTAAGTGTGTGAAATCTGACTGTAAAGTGTGTTGATGTTTTGTGTGTGGAGGCAGTTTTCTGAAGCAGTGATGGCCAAACTTTTTTAGGTTTCATGTCAGACACCAGCCTGTACGAGGCGGAACTTCTTTTTGTTTCATTTCTCCCCACTTTCTCTTAACACTGAGGGTAAAGTTAAGGGGAAATCATTGGGTCACATTTAATAAAATGTAATAATTTAATAAAAGTTTCTGATTGTGAAAATTAATCAAAGTAAAAAATGAGTTTTTTACACCATTTTAGTCCAGGTTCTGTGAGAAAACTACAGCACTGAGACGACTCGATTCAGGTTCAAATTTTCCTTTAGAGCTAAAAGATTAATCACATTTTTATTCAGTCTCAATCCAGCATGGGTTTTGTTTATTGTATTTTAGTGCTAAACTGTCTTTACAGGGTTCTTCTTAAAGTCTCTTATACACGTTTTGACAATTCATAGACCTTATTTATTCAAATCTTCATCCTCTGTAAAATATCTACAGTTTCAAACTGTCTTTTAGTTCTTGATTTTGTGTTGGACCAGTAAAATGGGATAGAAATTTCTCCTAAACTTGACCCTTCATCATCAACATAGTGGCTAAAAACCAAATGCTAACTTCACTTGACTTTAATGTGTTTTGGACAAATAGCACAGAATAAAATTACACAATAGTAAAAAACCTGTTATTTGTTCTGATTTATATACTAAACAAAAATCCTTGTTCCTGGTGGTTTCAGGTTGGTGCCGTGCATGGCAGCGCAGCCCTCATCAGTGTGTGAATCTGTGTACTGATGAGTGAATGTGACTGTGAAGCTCTCTGGGCTTTAATCATGGCCGTAAAGCCGAGAGTCCCAGTCGTTTACTGATGAAATGGTCGCATGTTTGCACGATGAAACAGGAAGTGCACTTTTGTAATTTTTTTGGCTGGAGGGACTCCATGTCCTCCTGACTACCAGCAATGCTGGTGTCTGCTGTTGAGGAGATTTCTGCTGAATGAATCATCAGAGGACTTTTGGGGCTTTTCATTGATGCCAAGTGTGGAGGGGCGGGACTCTGAGAATTTTAGTTTTTGGTGAATTAAAGAAATGGATAGAAACCATTTTGTTCCCGCCTGGTGGATGTGTGTCCGCATGGATGAGGGAGAGCTCTCTGTGGAGCATCAGTAGACTCATGGTCCAGAAATGCTGGACTTTCTATTCTGAACTGAAAGAGAACGATGAGTTTTATAGGGAAGCTTACAGCTACGTTTACATCAGAGTTCAGACGGCGCTCACGTGAACGTCCGTCAACATTCATCACATTCATTTTCGGTCTGAAAAACTCCTATTCCAGATTACATGACTATTGCTGCTTTTCAAAATTATCTCATGAACATCCAGAATTTACCAGCAGTGAGAGGAGAACTCTGGTTTTATCACGGACGGCCGTGGGACAGCGGTAGAGAGGCCGACCTCTGGTTGAAAGATCACAGGTTCGATTCTTGCCCCGTGCACCCATGTGCTCAAGTGTTCTTAATAGCAAGACACTGAACCCCGCAGTGCTGGTGGTTATAGGTTGGTGTTAGTGTTTGGCAGTGAAGCCGGCATCAGTGCGTTTATGGGTGAAAGATGTGGGTGATGGCTTGTGTGGCAGAAATAAATCTGTTTAGAATGAAACCGGAACGAAAGGACTAAAATCCGTTCATTCCAGTCCAGTTCTGTGTCCCATTAAGGCAACTGTGGTTCTGTTCTACAGGCCCATAAACACAGGAACGCTGGAGTTCATCTGAACCCTCTCACACGTTAACCTCCCTGAGCAGAAGTGCTTCTGAAGGCCAGCAGAGTTTCAGGATGCTGCCTGATGACCTGTGACTGATTATCCTCATCACGCCCCTCCTGTGCGTGTGTGTGCGTGTGTGTGCGTGAGTGTGCATGTGATGGTACGCACGCGTACCTGCGCACAGCTATAGAGGCTAAAGTGTAACGACCAAAACAAACCCATGTCCCACCTTGACCCGTCAGTGTGAAGGTGTGATGGTGTTTCTGGATCAGCAGCAGGTGAAGGTTAACCAGCTGATGAAGACGAGCTGCTGAATCTGAATGCAGTTTATTACAAATGGATGTTTATGTTCTGCTTCATCAGCCAAAGTGTTTCTTCATCCTTCAGTTTGTAAAGCTGCAGCTCTTCTGCTCTCTTTCAAAAGGTCTCAGCTCTGGTCCTGTTCTGACCTTCATGAGAGCAAAGTTCTGCCAGAACTTGAACTGACACATTCTTTAACATGATGTCAAACAAAAAGAAGTTGGTGTTTCTGTGCACAGACGGGGTTTTTCTTTGTTGCATAATTCCTCTCGTGAGGCCCTCGTTCCCGTTTGTTTGCTGAGGGATGGCGTTCAGACTGTGACGTGTGAGCAATAAAACCTGCATCACTTTGCATTTTCACATCAGCTCCAGGGCCGGATGTGCCTGCGATTAATTTCCTTAGGGAGCATCAAATCTGTCTCATCTGCCAACTTTTGTTCCACGTCATTAAAAGGAGGAAGAGCGTTGTCCATCGCCATGGGTTCCAGACCCACGGAGTGAAGGCAGGACTGACGTGTTGGCTTTAGGTGTCGTTTCTTTCAAAGGAAGTGAAGTCATGTTGTAGAAAAGGATCTTCATGAGAGACTCTGGAACTTTTTTAGAGAATCATCTCAAGGTTTTTTCTCCATCCACATCACGTCTCTGTCATCAAGGGTCAGCAAATCCTTCTGGGCCCAGTGGAACCAGAGAGGCTCTTCAGTGTCTCACAGCAGAACGGAGCCACACATTCAAACGGCGCAGAAATAAATTGAACCTTCATCCTTTTCCAGATTGGGTTTCTCTTTCTTTGCCTTTTTTCGTGGGTTTTTGTTTCCCAAACATAAAACTACGTCTCCAAAGTTTCATGACTGTCTGCCAGCAGAAGAGTTGAGTCATTGATTTAAACAGAACCTAAAGTGAGTCGCAGCAGATAAGCAGCAGCATACGCCTTCACTTCTTGTTTCTCTGGGGGCCACAGAGCTGGAGAGGAGTTGGGTTGTTTCTTCAGCCTGCATCTGTAGATAGCAGACAACAAATGGCTTTGTGTTAATTATTCACCTGTGAGGTAAAGAAGCTAAGTTAATTCGATTTTTCATTAGAAGTTTTCTTCTGCAGTGTGAGGCCAACATCAGTCCATCAGAGCGGTAGACGGATCAGCGGTTCTGAATGCAGGACGGAGTCCCCAGCTTTCATCACCAAAGCTCTGAATGAAAATCGCTTTCACCTGAACGAAAGATGATTGTGATGACATGAAGATGAGAGAGCAGCGTCTGAAGGCCCACAGAGCAGAGCTGTAGGTTACAGTTGAGGAACAGGATGATCACTCTGATCAAAATCTCTCTAACTCTCAAAATTCATCGTTTTTTTTTTTTAAAAAAACTTTTATTTTCACGTTTTTTACACTGAACATGTTGTACGAGGTGAAAAGTTTCAAAACAAATAAACTGCTAGAAACATGATGAGACAGAACGAGGGGGGGGGTCACGGTACAGTTGTTGGTCCAAATACATGTGGGTGCTGTTTGCGTCTGAACTACATTGTAGTTCTTTTTTGGTTGGAAGTATTTGTTTTGTTCCTGGTTTTGCTGCTGCCCGTATGTTTCTAGATAATAATTTGTCCCAAGTGTTAAGAAACGAATTTGGGATTTCATAAAAAGATAATGAAGTATTTAGCAGTGAAATCTAAATGTGATCTTTTCCAGCAGTTTTATCTTTCTGGACTGAATCAGTTGTCCAAATTGAGTCAAAGCAATTCTCTGCTATTATTATTCCTAAATATTTGATCTTTTGTGCTTTCCATTTAAATGTGTCATTTTGTCTAATTCCAGTACCTGGACAGTCTGTTCTAATCAGGACTGGGTTTGGGTTATATTTAGATGATAACCTGATAGCTGGCCATTTCTTTTCAGCATAGCCATAATCTTAGAGTCCAATCTGGATTATTGTGGATATGTGATGATGTCATCAGCAAATGTTCAGTTCTTTCTGTAGTGATTGCTTCAGGGTCCTGGTTTTGTCTAATGGGTTAAAGGTTTGAGAAATACTGAGAAAAGTGAAGGGAAGAAGAGAAACATCCGTGACGGCTCCTCTGAACCGTTGACAGCTGTGGGTGAGGTGGCCGTGAATTTGAATTCTGGCTATTTGTTCTACTATAACAAGCTTGTTTACATCCAATGTCTTTATTATTAAACTGGCATTTGGACTGACCAGAGCCAGTTTAAACGTTTGTCTCTTTGCTTGTTCTACAGTATGTAGTGTTTATCTAAAGCCGTCATGTGTTTGCCTTTAATGCATCCTGTTTGGTCTCCATGTCTCAGGTCTTGCAGATCTTGTTCCAATCTATTGAGGAAAATCCTTTGTGATCTACATTCATCAACACAACTTTACAAGACTGTCAAATGGCCCCAAGTCTTCCCTCGTGACCCGTTTTCTGGATGATTGAGGGGCATGGCGCCTTTGCAGAGCAGGTTGGTTTTCAAGGTCAAACAGTCCTGATTCGTTTGCTACAGTGAAAGGGTTTAAATCCGATGAGGAACGCCGTTTCTCCACAGCTTCAGTCAGAAAGCAGGGAAGCTTTTCTCTTCTCATGACCTTCATTCCGCTGAAACTCAATTAGTTTTCGCTCCTGCATGCTGGCAGACGCTGTGTTAAAGGTCCGGTCCGGATCCAGAACCCATGTTCACCTTTTCTGTCCCTAAAATGGAGAACCAAACATGAGCGTGAGGAGTCCCAGCTGATCCCAACTACATTGTAGTGGAAATGAAGCTGCGGATGCAGAACAGCATCTGTTTAAAGGTTTATCATGACACCCGTGTAATAACTCTGTGCTGTTAATGTGAATCTGCAATAACAACGGCGAGTGAGCTGACGGATGCCGGTGATACGGTGCAACACCTCTCCGCCATGATGAAGGAGCCTCTTTAACCCGCGGCTGCTGCTCGCTCTACTTCCACGCCGTGTCGGCTGGAATCTTTGTTCCAGCTTTTATGACAGTTTTTTACTGGTGTCACTTCTTTTATGGCCCTCCTCATCCTTGACTCTGATCTGATTCATTTCCTCCTGCACCTTCTTCACCTCCTGCCCTTCAGAAATTGCTCTCATTAGAGGAGTCGGCTGCTGTTTTGTCAGTAAAGAAGAATGAAGCGGCAGAAAAAGACTTGGGAGATTGGCTGCAGCTTTAATTCAGCTTCCGTGCTAAAGTAGACTTCTTCTCGCTGTTGCGTCTTATCTCTTTAAACCCTCCTCCTAATTCATGGCAGACAGCTTAGGGGGTCTAAATGCTTGGAAAAAAACCAGCATAGCGGATGGAAAAGCAAGATAAGGGGATTGAGTTGAGAACAACTCCAAAATACCTCTAATTCTTGACGTGTCATAGATGAGGCTGAGCTTCCATTGTCTCCTCGGGTTACAGAACACACCTGACATGGTCAGCCTCAGCCTGAAGCTCTGTTATTGTCTGAAACCTCAGCCTGCTGGTCCTCAGCAGATACTCTGGAGCTTCAGCTGCATCATCTCTGCTCATCATCGCCAATCACCCTAAAGCCATGTTGATTACTGAGTACATCTCAGAAACATAAAGATCCCCTCTGATGAAAATCATGTTTTTTGAGTTTTATGACAGGTGGCATCTTTCTTTCCTTTGTGAGTATTTCTCCTTTTAAATCGCTGTCCATCAAACTGCCTAAAAGATGCTCTGTTTGAATTAATGAGCTGTTGTGATGTCACAACGGCCCAAGCCCCGCCCAGCATGCTCAGCTGCAGGAGAAGAGAAGATGGCATCTTCCCACTTCTGTGCTGTGGAGGGTTGCACTTCCATGAAAGGCCACAGAGATATCAGCTGTCATTCCTTTTTGCTTTTTTGATTTTTGCTTTAAATTTGAATTCCTTGGTCACAGCGACTTCAATCAAGGTTTAAGGATTTGCTTTGTGCACTGAAAGGAGAAAGAATTAGGATTTATATTAAATTCATTAGATGACGGATGCAGAACCCTCCATCATCACCGGAAGGTTTTACTTTAGGCTGATCTTATTCCCTTTGTGTCTATGTTCTCCCAGCACAGAAATTGAAATTCATGTTAACCACACTTAATACACGCAGCCAAGATGCACATTTCTGCTTTTCCTGCATTTCTTTTAAGTGCATCCAAGGCACAAAAATGTTTCACAGCAGCTTTACAAGACGTTTGTACTTTTACAAAGAAAAGTTTGAGCTTTTCTTTCAGAGTAAATGGAGGAATGTTGTCGTCCAAGAACATCATTTGTTCAAATAGTCGTCCGGAGCATTTTCCTGAAGCCCTTCTGACGGTCAGTTACACAGGTTTGTCTAGAAAGATGATTCCAAAGAAAATGCATGAAGAGATCATCCTTCTAAGCTTTCTAAGGAAAAAACGGATTTCCACTTTAATTGTTATGATAATAATAATAATTCTTATTCAATTATCAATTCAATTCAATCCAATGTTATTTCTATAGCCCAATATCCCAGCCACAGCCGTCTCATTGGACTGATATCAGAATATTGTACGAAACAACCAAAAAATCAATCATGTAAAAGTAAACGATAGCTGGTTGTTAAACAGACTAAGCTGAACTATGATGTGACACTGATCACAACTCCCACAATCCCCTTCCTTTACCTAACTTTTCAACCTCTGAAGATTCCCAAGTGGTAGATTGTCTGAAAAAGGTCGAGGCCACAAAGCCAGCAGAGAAGGTTGAAGTGAGAAAAATGATGCTGAAAATATAAAGAAGAACGGCAAAGAAACCAGAAACCCAAAGTGATGGATGGTTAGAAAGAAAAAAATCTTCTGAAGAGCAAAGTTTGCTGCAATCCTGCTGCAATCCTTTGACAATTTCCTCCTGCCTTTGTTGTTCGTGGCTTTGGGTGTGAATTTTTCACACGAGCACAGAAACTCCTCCGAAACACGGGTTACGACTGACAAGATGACAATTTTCTTGATAGACGGTGGATCAAAGAAGTTTAGCGTCACAGTCAATCAAGTGTTGAGGAAGGAATTATCAATGGAAACCTTTCTGCACACACAGCTTGGCTTTTTCTGCAGTTTGGAGCCACAATGCAGCAGATGTGTTCACCTGAAAAGTTCACCTGACAATAGCTGAAGAACTGCTCTGAATGTTTGCAGGACCAATACATCTTTGCCACATTTTCTATCATGGATTTTAAATTGGATCCATTTAAATCAAAAACTGTTTTTGCTTTATATTCAAAAAGAAGAATATTTAGATCAAATTTAAGCCTCAAATGACATGTTCCACAGTCCACCACTGCCAGACAAAGAAGCCCAACGTGAAACAAAATTCATGTAAACGCACCAGACAACAACTGAAAGAGCACAGTTATGATGACAGCATGGAACTCTTCATCAAATATGAAGGTTTCTATTGTAAAAAAGAAAAATCCCTAATCTGTCTTAATAGACTCACCAGGACAGGTGCTAATCAAAACTGATGTCAGAGAATCTCCTCCATTGTGTCAGCAGTCCATCTGTCACACTTTGAATGGATTGGTCTTGGTGAACTAATGGTTGGGGGTGCCCACAGTGGCTTGGTGAAGTCTGGTTAATCATTTCGGCCACCAAGCTGACAGGACTTCCAGCCGAGAGTTTTCTGTCACCTATGGCTTGAATTGTAGCTTCTGACACCTGCTGGCAGAAAATGGAACACCGTTCTCACCAAGGCTCCAACTCCTTCGTTTCCTGAACTTAATGCAAACCTAGAAACACCAGATGTTGGAGTTTTAAAACTTTCAAAGTACTTTTAAATGTCCAATTTTACACAGAAAAGAAACGGGCAACAGGTCCTTTTGCTGATGGTTGTAAGTGGTAAATGACGTTGACCTGTATAGCGTGTTTCAACCTTCCTCAAAGGACTAAGGCGCTTTATAGTGGTGGCTCTGCTGCAGACCACTGGCAATTAGTTAGCATTTCACCGCTAGCTAATGCATTAGGTAATACACTTTAGGTGTTAATTAATGCTCTGGTATATTTCACAAACATTTACAAAGGGACCCTCGTGTTTAATGTTATCAACTAACACTTTTTAAGGTGTTATTTCAAAGGTCAATGGATGGTTTTTGCTATTTTACCAACAACTGTGTGCACGTGTGTGTGCATGTGTGTGTGCACGTGTGTGTAGATCTGTCTTTCATTTTCTTAAGTACAATCTGAATTTTCAGGGGTGGGGTTCTTAGATTGGCAGGTGGGTGGACCCACTGATGGGTTTTACAAACCTCTGCCTGTACTGCCGCATTCGTTTCCATTTTTGCTGGAACCAGCGTCCGTCCATGTGCCATTTTCATGCCAGGCGTCTTCGGGTTGATGGCTGACATTGTCCGTCTATTCTGCATATGTTTAAGATTCTAGCAGATTTACTTCTACTGTCCCTCATTTTTTACAGCAAATTTCCTTTCAAATCTTGATCCTTTCGGCTTGCCGTACTTCAAGCTGTTCTGGCCAGTTTCTTGATCCTCATGTTCTAGCATGACAGCAGTGGATGCCGGCTCTTCCGCTCCTGCAGTCGTACCATCGCATGTTGACCTGCAGATCGCCGTTCCTCGTTTCTGCTGCTCGGTTCTCGGTGCTGCCGTGTCCTGCAGTGACTGGAGCTGTTATTAATGTTTATTAGAGGCTATGATTTGAAAGGATGGAGACTAAATGTAGGTGTTTGGCAGCAGGAGCATCTCTGGCCCGGTGGTTTGTTCTGATCGATGCCAGCTCTTCAACAGCAGCTGCTCTGTCAATCTTGTTTCCAGTTGGTGACATTTTGTTAACCTCCATCTTAAAATAGCTGCCGCCTGCGTGACCCTGCGCTGCAGAGCAGATGAAGTCCCAGTTGGGCCGTCTGTCTTCAGTCGACCACGCTGATAACCCCGACGGTGAGCTGGCTCTGCCTCTTTTTCAGGAGTTTGGTTGTGATGCAAACTTTAAGGATCAATAAGCAGAAACTGCTAAGGGGCAGAAACTGTGCAGGCTGTGTGGAAATGATTACAGCCAAATGAAACAGCAACGTTCTTTGTTTGTCAGCAGATAAACCTGGAGGGTTCTAAGAGTTTCCTCTGTTCGGGTTGAACCCAGTTCATGTTTGATTCATAAACGGGTCCAGGTCTGATGCATTTTGGAAACATGTTCTGTGGACCGACCCGGTTCAGATGGAACTCTTTGGCTGCAATGATCAAAGGTACATTTGGAGAAGAAAGAGTCCAGAGTTTAATGGAAAGAACCTCTGTCCAACTGTTAAGCATGGCGGTGGGTCAATCATGATCTGGGCTTGTATTGCAGTCAGCGGCACAGGAAACATTTCACCAGTAGAAGGAAGAATGGATTCCACCAAATTTTGGACACTAACTTGATTCCATCTGTGGGAAAAGTTGAAGAGAGGATGACTTCTCCAAATGATAATGATCCTAAACACACCTTTAAATCCACGTCGTCTTACATTTAGAAACAGAAACTGAAGGTTCTGCAGTGACCTTCCCAATCACATGACCTCAACATCATTGAAAATCTATGGACAGACCTGAAAAGATCAGTGAGGAACAGACACCCCAGAAATCTGGAAGACTTTTGGAAAGAAGAACGGATGAAGAAACCTCAAACCAGAACTGAGAGACTCTGGCTACAAAAAACCTTTACACACTGTGATACTTGTTTTCTGTTATTTTGAAAGGGTAAATGATGGAAATAAAGCCTCATTTTTGGACATTTTAAAAGAATGTCTCATCTATAAACTGATGCCTTTAGAAGATTTTTTTCAATCTTGGGTTCTTTATGTAGAGCAGGAGAACATTTTTCCTGGAGTGTCCTAACTTTGGATCCCTACTGTACATTAAGGGACATCTGTAGGTTTTTTTTGGCACTTTTAATGGCGTAATCTTATATATTTTTAATTGGTGTTTCTTGGCTTGTCACTACATAATATGTTATTGCTGTTTGCTCAGTTCATTGTCGAGTAGTTTTAATCAGATGGTTTCCTTTCGTTGTTATATTTGTTTTCAGTGGTTTACAGGAGTTCCAGAGGGTTAAGTTTGGTGTAATGAGGCATTTCTCCGCTCTGGTGAATTTTTTTAGACATGAATCAAACGCCTGATCTTCTGAACGTTCTGGAGTAAATGATTGTGAACGTTCCTGTCAGCCTCACTACATTGCTTCCTCTTGTTCATGCATCAAATGCTTCTTATCTCAGTGAAGCCTCTCGTGTTAGGTGCTGTAATTTTTCCTTCAGTGACGGTTGATGATCCGTCTGTCCCACGCCGGCGTGCAGGAACCAGTCTGCCCCGCCGCCGCCATATCTTCATTTTCACAGCTGATATAAGCACATGTCTGACTGATGATGCAGGAGGAGGGAAGCTTGCGGTGAAGAACAGTCTCTCTCTAAAGCAGAGCCTAGCATTCATCCAAACAGGGAGGAGCCTCAATCTGTGATGATCCTGAAGACGCAGAGCGGTCTGGGCTGCAACCGTTCTCTGAACAAACTAAGAGCCTCTGGTGGAAGTGCTGCTCAAGAAACTGATGTTCTTCAAGATGAGAACCAGTGGAAGTTCTCCTTCAGGCAATGCACAGAGAAAGGAAACAGAAGGTTAAAGACAAATTAACTGGAATTATTACAATCCAGTGTTGGCTCAGGATGACTTCAGTTTGAAACTCCGGCTACACTTCATCCTCCTGTACCACTGTGTGGTACTTTGCAGTTCTCTGTTGAATTCAAAGAGGACTCGCTAATGACATCAGACAGAAAAGTTTCTGGTCAGAACTTCATTGTCTAACATGAACACGTTCTCAGCTAATCCCATTCATCTGTGAGATTGGGCTGCTGCTTCTTTTCTTGCTTCATCATCTCGTCTTCAGTCGATCAGTGATTCTGTGCTTCCTCTCATCCCCGTCTGTAGCACACTGTAGTTCACAGTTATTGTGATTCTCAGTCCTGAGGCGGAAGAGAAGAGAGTTGCTGTTAGACAGCAGTGATTGCAGACGCTTGTAAACTGATGTTCCAAACCAACAGAAGTTTCTTCTTCTGAGAAACGTCTCGTTTGTGTGTTTGAAAGAAACTGGAGACGTTTCTGCAGCCCATCACTCAATCAGAAATATCCGGGGATTCTCTGCTCATTTATTATCATTCCTAATGAACTGATAGAGTAGCAGAACCTCCACCATGCCTGACCTACCAGATACTGTTTCACATCCTGGATTTCTACTTGAGTTCAGAGATTTTCACTGATTTATTTAGTGTCCTGTTGGAACGCTTTTCTGCTTCGTTACATTTTACTTCAGAAAAGACTTTAAATATGTTTCCATCACATTTTTTTCCTTCACAGACGTGTTTATTTGCAGATCATGTTTCTGTGAAAACCGGTTGTATTTGTCTTTACCTTCCTAAGAGGCTCATGACAGATGCTGTTTCTAAACTGCTGCATGACCATTTCTCACCGCGTCCTCGGGCCTCTGAGTCAGTGCAGCACTCAAGGCGAAGGTCGGAGACCCCGCTGCTGGTGCCAGCATGTAATAGTCTTCTGCTGTCAATCCTTAGATGGTTGTGTTGTTAGAAATGCCCTCCAGCTGCTCCCACAGGGGAGGAGCAAAGTGAGAGCGAGGCTGGTCAAAGAAGCTGAAGGCAAAGCGAATCTTTTGGGATTTTTTTTTCTTTTCAATCTTCTTCTGTGTTTCAGGACTTGACTCTGTCTGTCCTTTACATCTGTTTCACATTCAGGTCTTGGTTCCAGTTCAGCAGGAGAATGTCTGGCTGGTGGATGTTGGAGCACAAATATTTACAGCCTTTTTGTACTTTTCTAACAGGATTTCTTCGTGTGTTTATCCATCTCTGTAAACTGTTGCAGATGGTAATAATCCTGTTAAAGTGGTTAGACGTGCATGAAGGTCCATGGTTGAGGAACGCCTGTATTTCGTAGGTAAAAACAGACATTGTGTTGCTGCTTGAGACCCGGTATTGTGTTCTGGTATAAGTTGAGGTTGGATCGGGTCGGTTATTATTGTAAAGTGCTGCAGTGTGTTGCAGGCTCTTCAGAAGACCTGCAGCCCTCACAGAGCGTCTGTCCTCTAAGGAGGTAAGCAGTCACCGTGTCTGGGTTCATCAGATCCTTCAGTGTCTCCCGGTGCTGTGGGCCTCACCGCTGCAGCGGGGCTGCACCTGATGGAAATAAGAAAACATGATAAGCCCACCCTACACTTTGATCTAGTCACTGAAAACGTCACGTCCCCAAAGTTGAGTCTCTGATTGACTGACACGCCGCATCAAGCTTGACACGCCGTACCCAACGCCCAAATCGCACCGCAGGACCTCAGATCGCACCTGCACACTGATTTAACATCAAAACTTGACGCCCCGCCGCGGTGGCCGCTTCCGGTGTGAATGCACCCCAATAATTCATTGAAACCATTCATTTCAGATCAGAATCTGTGGCTGCAGGTCTGATTCATCATCTGTGTTGGTTCATTTTGAACGATCTGATCGGTTCCGATTCTCTGATCTAAAATGGATCAGAACATCTTCATCTAGAACTTCAACAGTGAGAATCAGAGATAAATTCCTGCTACAGTGAAGTTTTTCCAGATTCTTGTTTCTTCAAGATAATCAAGTGTAAATAAATATGTGTACAAACAAACAAGTAAACAAGAATGAAAGTCAAATCCATTCCCATTTGAGTTTGATAAAGTTCATTCCACTGTTGTTTTTCACATGATTAGAACATGATTAGAACATTCTAGAACACTGAATGGTCACATGACTTTGTAAATTCAAAGTGTTTCCACACATTGGACTGGAATGATGGTTGATCAGTTTTACTGCATCACATTTGTTGTTCTGGGATGGACCTTTAATACATCGAACACGTCTCAGTCCAGATGGGATTGACAGAGTTAAAAAAGCAGGAGTTTGTGAATGAAACTGATGTTATCACACAGACACGCAACACAGCTGAACAGAGACACACACAGACACACACAGACACACGCGACACACCCATAGACAGACCTACACCAACAGCTGAAACATGTGAGGAAAGTGTCCAGGAAGCTGAAGCTGCAAATGTAAATGCTGCTGTAACACGCTCTTCTTCTGTTATTTCCAAATATTGAAAACACAAAGAGATGGAAACATGTAGATCACAATCGAGCTCTTCTGTTTTTTTCAGTGGTGGAAGGGCTGACCAAACAAAAAGGAACAATGAATCCATTCATATTTCAAAAGCTGTTTTTTGAATTTTTCCAAATGAATGTGATTTTCTGTCTCTGTTGTTACATAACCTTAAAGCTAATATATAAAGTGTGATGCAGTTCAGCTGGCTTAGGAGTGAGATGTTTCAGAAAGAAGTTCAGAAAGTAAATGTAACTGAGTAAATTCGACTAGAGTACATAATTACCCACCCCTGGTTCAAAGTGAAAAATGAGAAACTGAACGTTAAGGTGTCAAATCTGAAGCTCAAACTGCACGTGTGGATCACTGTGACAGTGACCTGCAGTTTGATTCATTTTTATCAGAAGGTTTTTCAAAAGAAGTGAAAGTGCTTCAAGAGGCAGGTGGATTAGCTGAATACAAAGTCACGAAAGGAGTTCAAACGAAGGAAAGATCTTAATCAAACAGCTCCAGCTCCAAACAGAAGCCCTCCACTGACCTGACATTAACACTAGCATGAGGCGGGGTTATGACAGAGTGATGTAAGCAGAAAAATCAGCATCTGGTCACTGAGGGCTCATGAAAACATTACCCTGACAAGAATGTGCAACATTTTAAATACAGATGAAACCAAAAATGGCTAAAAATGAAAACCTGAAGCTTAACAAAAAAAGCAAAGTGAGAAACTGAGCAGAGGCTCATGGGAGTTTTTTATTATCTTCTCTGAACAAGATTTTAGCGGCCAATGTCCCATTTTCCTCGTCACGCTGATGACGGGCCGCGCTCAGCCTGGTGCAGTCAGCTGCAGCTAATGGTGTCCGGTAGGAGCTGAGCGGAGCTACATGAGCATGAAATCATCCTGAGTTATATGCAGAGCTGACTCACATGTGCTAAACATACATGAGTCCAAAAGTGACGCTCCGAGCCTTCCTGCCTGATTCTGGAGCAGATTCCTCAAACAGGGATGAAGCCCTTCAGTCTGGTCTTTCCATTCAGCCTCCGTCTCTTTAGGATGTTTGAAAGAGGGAGCGGTTTCCCTGCAGCTCCGACTGTCTTTATGCGAATGAGAGCGAACGGCAGCCTTGTGTGAAGGCTCCTTACTGCTTCATCCTTCAGATCTCAATTTCCAGGATTTGTGAGCCATAAAGTGAAAGAGGTGGAGAGATAATCAGAATGAGAGACGTGGAGAATGGAAACGTCAAAGATGGAAATGTGAAAGCTATTGTCATATTTCTATGGGTCCATGCTTGAAAATACTTGTTGATTAATCTTAATATTTGACAGACAGATGGGAGCCTTTCCACACCCCTCTAGTTTTACGAGTGTTGTTTATTCTGTTCTTTATCAGCCTCATTTTTCATTCAGGGAGACCATGAAATCTTCATTTTTTGGTTCTTTTATTTAGTGAAAGCTTTGAGTCTCTGGAGGAACAGACGACCTCTGTGAATCTCACCTGTCCGGACCAAACGTCCCACCAGGTCCTTTCAGTCTAAGAGTGCTTTCATCTGAATGAATGACAGGCATGTTGCAGCCGCACTGATCCGGACTCCTCTTTAAAGAAACCATTGTCTCTATGTGTGAGACGCCATGATGGCGCTGACGTAACCCAGCAGCAGAAACTGGATCTGAACCCGAACGGCACTTTAGAATCCCATTCCACAGAGTATCCTTGTGTAGACGCGAGTTGGTCGCTGCTCCTCAAGCTCTGCATTAACATTTAGAGATTTAAAAACCTCTGGTGTTTCCCTCGTCCTCTGCAGGTCAGCGTTTGAATCCTCTTTTACTTTCTTTCTGGGATGAGCTGTAAGCTAAACTGACTGCATGTTTAATTCCATCGTTCTTGACCTTGTGTGCGTCTCCAGAGTGCTTGTGCACATCCATGTTTGCTTGTGTGGGCTGTAGCCAGAGGCAGCGTTGGGGGGCTACAGGGCTTTTTCAAACTCTGGGGATGGACTTCAACTAGTCAGCTCGGCTCAGACGCTTTGTGGCGCAGGGATCACCGACCGCGCCTCAGAAGCTGCGGCACACATGAGCCAAGCTCACACCTCCTCAAGCTCCAGCCGTACACTTCATCCCAGAGTGACACCTCCCCATAATCCAGCAGCAGCAGCAGCAGCAGGAGCAGGAGCAGAGGAGGCTGTCATGTCGGAGGAGCTGTGCTGAGCCAGAAGCTTCTGTTGATTTCACGTTAAAGTTGCTCCAATATTATCCAACAGAAATGTAGTTGAAATGCTTAAACTCAGGAGGATGTTTGATATATTTCATAAAATGAAATGGTCGTGTTTATTTTCACCTGAACTGAGGCTTCCTGCTCTTCATCTGCTTTAGTTTGACTTTTCCCAGAATTTTTACAACCTTTTGAAGCCAGTTGGATCCACATGAGGCCTGAGATCGGATCAAACCAGAAACACACTGGACTCTGTCACCCTCTGGGTTCTGCAGAGGAAGCCTGGAGTGAGAGGAGCATGTTGACTAGTTTGCTCCGCCCACATCAACAGCGTCCCAAAAACAGTAAAAGCAATGGGACATAGCATTCAATCTGCATTGTGAATGGACCCCTCTTGTTGGGCAAATTCCAAATCTCCTATGTTTTACAGAAATTTGTCTTTGTGTCAGTATCCTGCAGGGGTTCAGTACTAAACACTCCTTTACACTCGTTTGGTGTGATGACGTCACAATGGACAGGGTCAGAAACCAAGGACCCAGTAAAATGAGAAAGTAAAATGAGTTAAAAGCGTGTATCATGGTCCCGTACCTGCAGCACTGGATCTGTACTCTGTGCTCTGAGTGTGGAAGGGGCCG
The DNA here is from genome assembly GCA_014656515.1 of Oryzias celebensis. Taxonomy (NCBI): domain Eukaryota; kingdom Metazoa; phylum Chordata; class Actinopteri; order Beloniformes; family Adrianichthyidae; genus Oryzias; species Oryzias celebensis. The sequence goes on from BNCR01000013.1 coordinate 26,148,105, forward strand.
AGTCACAGGCTGCATCCGAACAAACAACAAACCGTAAAGTTGAAGCTTTTGTGTCATAAAAAAGTCTGTTTGCTTGTGCAGCACAAACTCTAAAAGCCACAACGAACAAGCGTACATCTAAAACCCCCAAGAAACTAAAACCACGATTGAAACCTGGCATCTCAAACAACACAACAGCCGTCGACATGCCTGAGCTGGAACCAAAGTGTAAAGTCACCATCAACAATGTGAAGTTCAAAGGCAGAACAACGAGTCCAATGAGCTGAAGAAGAGATTTTAGAATAAAACCCACTATAACAAACGGAGGCGTTGACCATCAAACCCTCTGAAATGACATGCAGCCGTCCAGAAAATCTGTTTGAGAGAACAGCTTCATGACAAAAGTAAAGTTAGGGAAGTGACTGTTGGTTCAGCTGAGAAGCTCCTGCAGAGCTTCCTAAAATGAGCCTTTCAGAACTTTTTGAACCTAAATCCCAACCTGGCTGGTCCGGTCTCTCCGGTCCATTAGTGGTGTTTAAAGCTGCACAACAACACTGACATCATTGGGCTCAACTTTGAACGACTTGTTGGAGGTTCATTGTGGTATTTTCTCAGCCATATTATCTTAAAAGCCTCTTATCTGAAGTTCTGAAGAGTCTTGATTTCATGAAGTGATTCATTCATTTTGGAGTAAAATCCAGGTTATCTGAGCTTTACTCATCCATTTAACATTGAATGTTTGAGTGGAGGCCAATGCAGAGGTCCAGCAGCAGAGTCAGCCGGTTCTGATGAGGAGGCCGCTCCAGTAATGAGGAGACAAAAACAACGTTGCAGTTCTTCCAACATCAATGCAAACCAGTTCATTGTTAATTACAAGCAGAGGTCACAGGTAATTATCCCCTTCCTTTGACCATAAAGTGTGTTGTGAAATGCACCGGCATCGGTGGCAGATCCATACGGATATTCAGCAGCGGGCTGAGAGTCCATCTGTTACTATCGACGGCTGCTTACGGAAGCATGTCTTTATAATTGCATGTGCGGCTCAGTCACGGCATGCACGCCGCTCGAGCACAGCCAGACAAAACGACTCTGAGAAATGTCTCCAAAGCACAAACCCTTATTTTTAATGCACCATCACCTTAAAGCAGGCCAATAATATTTTCATAAAAAGTATCGATCGCCCCGCGGTCCCTCAGCAGAGGGTAGGTGCATAGGTAACTGGATGTGTTTGTGTGTACAGGTACAGACATTTCTGCTCTTTAAGCATCTGTGGGTTTCTGTCTGCAGCTCTGCTTTTATGGGCCAAACTGAGGAAATCTTCTCCTTCACTCCTGCAGTTGTAGGTTTGCTGCAGAAACACCAGACAGTCTGAGTTAGCGCTGCTTTCACTGTCATTTTCACAAAATATTGTCAAATTCTGAAAAAAAAGTGTCCATGTGATTTTCTTTAGGATTCCACGTTTCCACATTCCATTCAATTCAATTTTACTTCTACAGTCTAATATCATCACCGTAGCCGTCTCAATAGACTTCATACCGGTATTTATGCAAGAACATCGTCAGTCATCAGTTGCTAACTAAACAGATTAAGCTAAATTGGCATCCCTGCCCTTTGACCCTCCTTCTCTGTGAGGAAAAACTCATAAAAAGACTCTATCTTGTTGGAAAAAAATGAGAAACCTCAGGGATGTCCAGATGAAGGAGGGATCCTCTCCCAGGACGGACAGACGATGTGGTAGAACTGCTCCAGGATATTGAGCTTATCTAACTCTATAACTACCTGTTTAACAACCAACTACATGTATGAATAGTGTAGCAGATGGACTTCATCCAGATAAGACTGGGGGGCAGCTGGGGGTGCGAGAAGAGCCAGAGGCGAGGTCCACGACCAACAACAGGAGTACAGACGATCCGCCTGGAATCTCTCAAGTGGGAAACAGGAACAACACATGAATTGCACTGCACCAAACAAATGCATGAAGAACGAAATAAAAAATAGCACTGAGTGAATGATAAAGAATGTTTTTTATGTCTGTCTTTTATGGGTTCTTTGGCTACAACTTATCAGAAGCCTAATTAGTGTTAATTACTGCAGGGGGACAGGGACTTTGCAAGACGGGGAGAAATGCAATATTAAATTCTTTGAGGGCAAAGCACTTTTAGTAGAAAGACTTGGAAAGGTTTGAGTCGGTTGGTTGTGGTTAGTTGGTCATGATTTTGAGGTGATTTGGACTTTATATTGTAAATTGGCTGCTAAGATCCGAGCCCTACAAGTGTTTGGGTGGACACCATCATTTCGGAAAACCTTGGGCGATTCCAAAACAAGTTGAAATGATCAATAAAGATACAATTATTTCTTCCAACTTTACTACTTTGTCTTTCTACTTTCTCTCATTAACCGCGTCTTTTTTCATCGCACATTGCTTTGCCTTTCAGTTTCCTACAGCGTTTTTTTTCACAACTTCCTGTTTGTGGACTTCCTGCTTCCTGTAGTTTGTTTGTTTGTAGTATGGCGACCTTTTTTTAAGTTGGTATCAATCCATTTTAATTCAAGCATAGCTTGATTTGGGGGTTGGGGTCCCACTTATCTGTAGTCCCTCCATACTTCTGATGACTTGCATCCGGTGTGTTCCAGCAGCAAGGTGAGAGGTTGATGGAAAACAAGCAGGGCACCACCCCTCCCGGTCTGAGGCTGCACCCCCCCTCTGGTTCTAGTTAATGTTTATGGCTGCTGGCCAAGACAGGGTTGTCATGGTACCAACTACATTTAAGTGTGTGTGGGGGGGTGTATCCTGACCCAAACACAGGTTTTCATCTCTCTGCAGTTGTGAGAGGCTTTCTCTAATATCAGAACAATCATAGTCACAGCGAACATCTGCCCTCAAGGGTTCATCCTCGTAACTGTTTGAACAAACATGGAGGAACGTTTCAAGGACCATTTCTACAGCTCATCACAGTCTGAGCATTAAAGACCCACTCCGATGAAACTGGGGTTCTTGGTGTTTTTAACATGTTTTTCTGATGATGGAGGACATTTATGAAGATAATTATGATTAAAATAGCATCTCTGGGTAATTTCTTTATTCAAATCCTTGTAAATCAGGAACAACTGATGAAATGCCATTTGAAAAGGATCATATCTGTGATCCTGGGTGAGCCACAAGCTCCCTGCTCCGCCCCATTCTGATGCAGACAAACACATCCATGAACGTCTTTGTTTTCCTCGTCTGAGCGGGAATCTGGATCAGAACTTTATGGCTGGACAGCTCTGATGTTGCTCGCTGTTTTTGCTGCACCGCTAATGTTATGTTGAGGGTTTGAGGGGCTGTAAGCTAGTGGAACAGAGTGTGTAAACGGGGAGCTCTCAGTAATGGAGAGGAGGGGACAACTCCAAAGTGAATTTCTGATGAACTCCTGCCGCTCTGCAGAAACTATGTCCTAGAAAATGACACAGGCTGTCTGGGTAAAAACGACATCATCATGGTCTAAAGCACTGGGATTGCTTTGGAAACGGATCAAAAAAAGATCAGAGTGGGGCTTTAAGGCCAAAAACCGTTAAAGATCCATTTAAACTCAGCACTAACCAGTGATAGAAGAAACCCAGTTATAAAAATAGAAGATTTTAAAAAGGGCTTTCATAACCTTGCTAAAAATATTGTCTTAAAAATGAAACCCATCTTACAACTGTCAGCCTGGATCAAAGACTGAAAAAGTGGTTGTTGTGATGGTGCCCCCCCAGCACACACCTCTGAGGGTCTCCTGTGGGACAACACAGATTCCGAGTCTTCTCCCCAACTCCAATCTGAGCTGTAAACCCCAAGCATGATTTCCAGCCTGTCAGGAGAAGAATGGAGGTCTACACAGACCCCAAACATCTCCTCCTCCTCTTCCTGACCTCCTTCAGCCTCTTCCTCAGCAGCAGCCATCACTCCTGTTTCCTCCTCTGTCTGCTCTCCAAATTGAGGTCCCCCTCCCTTTACTGCGAGGAAAACTCCACCTCCTCCGTGTTAATGTAGTCTCTGGCAGTGCATGCAGCTCTGTCTCTCTCCAGCCTTTCTCCTCCTCCTCCTCCTCTCTCACATCGCTCTCCGGCTTCACTTGCGCTCGCAGCCTCCCTCCTGCACGCCGCTTCCCTCCTGCACGCTGCGCTCTGCTTACTCTCCCCCCTCAATCTTCTGCCTTGGTCACGCTCCTGTGCAGACTTCAGACTCGGTGTGGAGATGAAGCTGATCCTCGTCCGGCTCCAATGCTGACCCCTCCTCCATGGAAAGACAAACTAGTTTGAGAGTGATGTTTACGCAACAGCTCCCTTTGCTCTGTGCTCATCTTCTGCCATCACCTCATTTTCGGGGGGTCTGAGCGGGCAGCAGAGCTCTGCACCGGCGGTTCCCTCCCCTTCTCTGTCACGCTGAAGGATGCTCAGGTCTTCCAGACTTCGGGAATATCACTTGGACAACTGCTCGGCTGCTCTCTGTCCCAACCTGATGACGGTCTGAGCAGAAGCATGTCACAAGCGCCTGCGCTGCTCATGGAAACGAGCCGTCTGCTGCTGGTTCTGCTGGATCACTGCTCCTGAAGCAGACTTGACATTTTCCACAATCCCAGAATATTTTAGGGGAGAGGATCCCAGGAAACTGAGGAGCAGCTTGAAGGCTGGATGGTTCCTGACTTCCTCTGGGCTGGGATTTCGACCATCTGACTCGGAGGTAAGGCTTCCTACTCTGTGCTGCGTGTTTGTGGCTTCAATTCTGCACTTTGAGGGGATCATCCCGGGTTCTGAGAGCGGCTGGTTCTGCCTGATTGGATCACTTTGCTGCTGTCACTCCCAACAGCACTGAGTGGGCTGCAAACGCTCGCTCCGTCTTCCTCTGATTAGTCATTACTGACACCGCTCTGTCCTGTTTACTATGCATCATCCGGCGTCCAAAGCGGCGCTCTGCTCAGCAGCTGATGAGGAATAAATGACTCTGCAGCTGAGGAGCCAGAGGTGCTGGGTGTTAAGTGCTTTTCTGGAGTTTCTCATGTTGCCTCTGCTGGACTGAGCCCACAGGAACTGAGAGGCAGACGGTTAATTCAGGCTCTGGAAATCACTTGTGGAGTCGATAGTTCGTTAAATTGGGCTCTGGAGACGTTTACCGTCTGACAGTTGCTGGTTCTCCCCAGCCTGCTCCTTCTCAGTGATTCTGGAGCGCCGTGAGCATTGCTTGCTGGAATCTGGACCTGCTGGTGTGAGGAACTGTGTTTCCAGAGGATCCAGAATTCCATGTTCAGCAAGTCTCATTTCCTGCTGGATGGGAAGAACCTCATGAGAACATCCAGGGGAGAAGGAATCACATTCAGTTCACTCAGGTTAAACATCTGAATCACAGCACAGAGGAGCATGCTGGGAACTCTAAATTTCAGTGGTGACAGCATTCTGGGTAATGGTGTCTTTGTGGTCCAGTTTCCCTAAACATTTCTATGAATCTTTGTTTTTTTGGAAGGAAATTGGTATTTCTTCATGAGTGACCTGAAACGTTCTCGCGCACCAAGCCAGATCAGAAACTGGAAGGATGGAGTCTACAGAAAAATATGGAGCCTGAATGAGACTCTGCATATTGATGCACTCGTGCTACATCCATCCTGCTTACTCTGAAAAATGAACATATCGAGCGCTCCGGGGCACAGGCCTGTCGCTTAGATCTATATCAATTAAGCATCAGAGAGCTCTCCAGATGCAAATGCAAAACGGATCCCCACGCAGAGTAACGTGCAGTCGCATGGATCAGAGGTGGACTCGCTGCATAAAAGAGACGTTCCTCTCAGATTCCTGTTCAGACATTCTCCTGGGATTGATTTTGCTTCAGGAGTTTGTAGAAATCTTTCCAATCATGGAGCTTTTCATCTGACTTGAACAGCAAATGAAAGCTCGCGTTGGCAGAAAGAAAAGCCACTGAATCTGCTGATTGCTTATAAATTAAAGCGGAGACCTGCGAAAGCGAGCGATGTAGTAAAGCAGCTCTCCGCTGGTGTCATTAAAGCTCTAAATGAGAAGAAATTGTTTTGAAGATTGGCTGTATACGCTGACATCTGTGTTCAGCAGCAGCCGCTCGCTAAAACGCCACAAATACTCTAATTATGTTTATTTTTCCTCCTATCTATCGAGCATTAATCCTTTACAGTGGAGACGAGAAAATGAGAGTTTTCATTTATGGAAAAATGTGAAGAAATAATTAACAGAGTTATCTGTTAGAAAAACACATCATTTCATGGTGTGTCATGGAACTGACCAGAGAGATATCGTCCTAAAGTCAATAGTAGGACATGGTGGTGGAGTAATAGTCATGTGGGCGTGTTGCACCTGGTTTCTGCAGGTCTGTAATTATCTACTGATGTAAATTCTTATAAATTCTGCTTTCTTGTTTGCTGATTTCTAATGTTCAAGTGTCAAAGACGTGAAAGTCTGATGACCAGCGTTTGTCTTCCTCAAGTGATGCTCAAACGTCTGTCTTTGGATGAATGCGCTGAGCATCGCTCTCCGGCGAGTCTCTCAGCTTTGAATTCCACGCTGTGACATGTCGAGGTGCATTTCAGGTGCTGATGCCTTCAGGGTCAACCCGGCTGCACGGTCAAAGCAGAACTATATCAGTGAGACCACATCAACCTGCACTTTCAGCTGATCTTCTGTTGATGGGGACATTGTGTTGATGTTGTTCCACAACCCCCCTGCTCGGTAGAAACACAGCAGAGATGTTTCCATCAACAGTCAGATCTTTTGCTAAACCAAGAAAACAGCTCCTGTTGTTCTGTCACACCGTTCAGGAACATGGATCAGCAGGATCCGTGACTTAGGCAGTTCTGATCAGTCAGGAAAGCTGTCCGTTTACCAGCTGGTTGAGCGCCTGGAGCGGGGTCCACATGGGCTGAGGGGTGTGTGTGGATGGGGGGGTGACCAGGGGAACTAAGGAGAGAAGCTCATCCAAACGGAGGCTGTGATACCTGTGGAGATGCAGAGAGAAGAGAGTCCAGGAAGGTTCTGGATCAGACTGGCTGTTCCCTCAGCGTGGCCAGGTTCTGCTCAGAACGTCTTTCAGAACCTTACATGCTGTTTTTGGAGGAGAGGCTGTCCAGTCGTCAGTCAGTTTAGAGGTTGTTCAGTTTAAAATCTCTGTTGACCAAACGTTAGATTTTTTTGGTGGTAATCTGCAGTATGACTTTGCTGAAACTGAAATGAGTACAAATGTCCCCCCACCCCAGCTGGAGGTCCAACAAAGTTCTGATCCATCAGTCTTCTTGAGGGTGATCTCACTTACAAATTTAAACACATTTCTGTTTCCAAGTAAAAATTCTGTTTTTATTAGAGAATCGCAAAAACACAAAATCTAAGCACGTTTTTATCTCTAGTTCTATTTCAAATATTTGATTCTACTTGAAACAAAACTAACGTCTTATTAACTGTTAGGTGGGATGAAAAAGCCTTTTATAAGACAATATTTTTGTAAAATCTTGAGTCATTTGATCTTGAAACATCAGAATTTAATCAAAACAGTTTTTTTGCTTTAAATCATATTTTAAAGATGAAGTTTTATTTGTTGATGGACAATGGTTTCAAGAAGCAAATTTGGCTTTTTAACAACAGTGGGACAGGAGTTGTAAGTGAACACACATTTACATATCATTTGTTATAAATGTATAATTGGTTCTCTTATAATTATGAGGAATGTACTTTAACATATTTAATTCTAGTCTCATACCTTAAGATCTTTATGGTCCACAAATGAGGATAGGAGTGTTGTAGTTCTAAAAGTTTGACATTTGGATTTGATGGGGAAACTGCGTATATATACCTACTGTAAAAATATATAACTTTTATTACCAGATCAAAGCAGTAGATCAAAGTTTACTTTCATCTTCAAAGGGCAGGACATTGCAACATATATTAAGAAATCGCATCAAGACCAATTGTACCAAATGTTTACATGCATCCCGGAGGAAACCTTTCGTATTCCATATTTCTAAAACTTGTTTTAAGAGGAACATTTTTCCAGTGTGGGTTTAGAAACAGTAGCAAACATGTGCCTGAAAGGGGGGAGTGTGCAGTTGGTGGATTTTTGTTTCTCTCCTGGAATCAGCAGCAGGTTGGTCCTTCAGTCCTGATGTTCTACACGCCGTCATTTATCGATGCTTTTCTGGACTGGTATGGTCCAGTTATTTCTAGTGAGTGTTTCCATTCAGTTAAGCTTCATTTCCATTAAGCGGTTAGTTTTCACGGTGCATCAGTAATGTAAACCACTAGTGTATCGTTGCGTAATAGATTAGAAAAGCAACAATGGAGGTCATCCAGCAGGTTGTCTTTTCATTGCTTCACTTCTGGTACATCGTGCATAAATGGCGTTTACCTATATGGCGCTTTTCTACCTTCCTTGAAGGCCCAAAGCGCTTTACAGTCACGTTCCCATTCGCACATTTACACACTGATGGCGGCGCCGCTGCTGAACACTAGCGCCAACCTTCCACCAGAGGCAATGTGGGGTTCAGTGTCTTGCCCAAGAACTCTTTGACACATGGGCGGGCAAGGCGGGAATTGAACCTGCAGTCTTGCTATTAGAGGTCGACTGCCCTATCTGTGGCCGTCCCATAACAGGATGTTTTTCTTTTTTTTTTTTAACATAACAGGAATTTAATGTCGTATGAAAGAAGACTGGGAGCGGCTGAGATGAATACTGTCACTACCCTCTCAGTAGGAACTATGTTGGAAACGTTAGCTTAAATGAGCGCTTTATTGGCACTTTCTAATGTCGTTATCACTTTCTGACAATCCATGTTTGGCTGCAGCGGCTCCGCCCCAATCGTTCTGTTCCACTTTTCTATGGACCTACAAGCGATATGGGCCCCCAAGAGGAACGGTTCGGTACTGTTTAATGGGTCCATTTTACCATGGAAATGATCAAAATACTGGACTGTACCGTACCGGACTGGACCGGACCATACCGCTCAGTAGAAATGAGGCTTTTGTGACCTGAGGCCTTCATGCCCGGGAAACTTTTACCTACTTTATGAAAACTACCAAACCTGCAAGAACCATAATAATCCCTTAACAGTGAGGCACAGTGGTGAGAGTATCACTGTGTGGGCTTCCATTGGTTCAGACAAAAGCAGAGTAATTTTTAATGTGTAAAAACTAAGATTTAGTAGAAACAAGACAGTAAAATGGAAGAAAGCTGGGGGGGGCATGTTTGTAAGAATGAGGAATCTGCTGAAAGTGGATCAGAGAAAGCAGAAGGAGCTGACATGGGAGGTGCTGGGGGAGGACAGGAAGGTGAGAACAGGGGGGGTGCATAGAAGATGCAGAGGTGTTTCTCCACATGACACCCCTTCACCTCAGTGAGCACTCATGAATTACTTTGTTGTAAAAGTAGCTGGCAGACACACACAGAAGGCGTGTAACTGCATTAGAGGACGGAGGCAGCGTCCTTCTGCACAAATCAGCTGTTTGAGTGCTCTGATGACAGCCTACCTTCGCCACCGCCACCTTGTTTGGCCTCAGAGCACAAACTTTGAGGCCTTACAGGATGTGATTATGCAGCATCAGACCACAGGACAACTCTGAATTTTGATTTCCACTTAAAACATGAAGGACAGAGGTAGAGCAGAGTCTGTTCTCTGTTTCAAACCAGTGTCTGCCTGCAGACCTGCGGGGCCCTCTGTGGAGATGGAAGGGACCCTCTGTGGAGATGGAAGGGGCCCTCTGTGGAGATGGAAGGGGCCCTCTGTGGAGATGGAAGGGGCCCTCTGTGGAGATGGAAGGGGCCCTCTGTGGAGATGGAAGGGGCCCCCTGTGGAGATGGAAGGGGCCCCCTGTGGAGATGGAAGGGGCCCTCTGTGGAGATGGAAGGGGCCCTCTGTGGAGATGGAAGGGGCCCCCTGTGGAGATGGAAGGGGCCCTCTGTGGAGATGGAAGGGGCCCCCTGTGGAGATGGAAGGGGCCCTCTGTGGAGATGGAAGGGGCCCCCTGTGGAGATGGAAGGGGCCCTCTGTGGAGATGGAAGGGGCCCTCTGTGGAGATGGAAGGGGCCCCCTGTGGAGATGGAAGGGGCCCTCTGTGGAGATGGAAGGGGCCCCCTGTGGAGATGGAAGGGGTCCCCTGTGGAGATGGAAGGGGCCCTCTGTGGAGATGGAAGGGGCCCTCTGTGGAGATGGAAAGTACCTTTTATAAAGATGTGGGGAACGTTTTACGGAGATGTGAGGAACGTTTTACGGAGATGTGAGGAACGTTTTATGGAGATGTGAGGAACGTTTTACGGAGATGTGAGGAACGTTTTATGGAGATGTGAAGCTTCAGTGTTTGGCGTGTGGCTGCATGTGCGTGTTTTCAGTGCCTCATATGCTAATAAGGCGGAGCTAAAGCAGCAGCATCATCGCGATGAAGGAGCACGACTGCATTGTTCATGGGCGTAGAAAAGCTGTGGCTCGTGCCATAAACAACCTCCTCCCTTGCTCAGAAGCATCCATTAACACATCTAATGCCCTCCCACCCCCACAGCAGTGATTTCTGAGTAAATGATTCATTAGAGGAGTTTCCAGTGTTCGTGTAAATCAGGTTTATCTGAGCATTTTCCAGTTGCTTCTGCTTAAACAAACGCAAGTCGCGACCTCAGCTCTCCAACACCAGATGCTCCAAAACCTTCTCACTGATGGTTCCTGGTTTACTTCCAGAGGAACGGACGGGAAACGTTTCTCTTATCCTTGTGGAGCTTTTGTGTCGACAGAGGTTTTTCTGAGGAAGGTGATGGTTGATGTGAGGGAGGGGCTTTGGAGCCACAGAAGAGGCATGTCTGTCCTGAGTTTTGAAATTTGAAGAAAGGATCTCCGAAGCTGCTCACAGGTAAGTCCTCTGTTCTTCTGGTTCTGCTGCCTCTTCATCACACCACAGAGGAACACCGAATCTCCCTGAGACAACCATGAAGGCTTTGGACTGAAGTGTGCCAAAGCGTTAGGAGGGAAGTGGGTCACACAGAGAAGCTTGAGTGTTTTCTGCATGAGGAAGCTGGCTGTGGATGTAAACTCCAGTCTGTAATCAGGAACACGAGGAGCAAACATCCACCGACAGATGTTTCTATCAGAGTCATGAAGGATTCCCACATGATCCCCAATCATGAGATCATGAAGCTCTCCACACACGAGCAGATTGCAGTAAACAAGAAGCAGAAATGTTCAGTCACAGTTTTTTATCAAGTTGTGGAAATCCAAAACTGAAACCATAAAAGCAAAAAGAAGATCACGTCGTGTTCTGGAGGAGAAATATATTCTGGATCTTTGACACAAGAAGTTTGCAAATGTGAAGACTCTGGACTGACTCATCTTAGTTCCACATGTGCAGGTTTTCTTCATCTCATGATGTCTGCAAATGAAGAAACCATCAGCCTGCATGAGGATTTTTGTTTCTGTTTGATAGCTGTGATGCTCTGAGTGACAGTGGAGGAGAGCAGCTCCCCTCTGACAGGAGGAGGCCTCTGGGGGAGGAGGATCAGAGGAGCCCAGGCTCGGAGCTGACAGCTCTGCCTTCCTGTCTGCTCCTGGAGACTCCAGAAAGTTAATCCTGCAGACTGAGAGGGGAGAGCTCAGCTGGGAAAATGTGGATCCCAAAGATCTGATGGAGCTTAGCAGCTTAGATCTTTGCATGAAGATTTTCACATCCTTCTCTCATTTTAGGAAGAAGATGAAAAAGGAACTGAAAAACATGATCACCACATCCTGTTTGGATCAGGTCTGCGACACAAATGAGTCTCATTTGTTTGGACTTTCCCCAGAAGAACATGTTCTGCTGAAGCTTCATCCAGGAAGAACCTGCTGACTCGTCTGCTTTGTGCTGCAGCTTTTCAGAATTTAGGCTCTAAAATGTCTGAAAGGAAACAGAAAAAAAGTCGTTTGAAAAGGCAGAAACCTGTTTTTTTCTTAAACTCTTTTGATTTTAAAACTCCTCTCATCCGCCGCTGCTCCCCCTCTTTTCCCACCCTCTCTGATCTCCATCCGTCCTCCTTCATGTCTCCTTCAGACGTTCGGGCATGACTTCCTGACTCTGGTCCTGTCTGCGTTTACGGGAATCATCCGGATTTACACTCTCTAACCAATTAGCAGCAGAGCAGCACGTAAATAGGAAACAGACTCTGAATCGCCGTCAATAATTCTGTTTGCCAGCTATGTGGTGCTCAGCTGTATGTGGGGGGGCACAGAGCTCACTTCCTTTCACTAATTACCCGGCAACAGGCCTCAGTAATTGTGAGCGGCTCTGGTGTGCGAGAAGCCTTTGAGCAAGAAGCTGCGTGAAGCCGTGTGAATGAAGGGAGGGCAGAACAAATTGGTTTCAAGCTGTGAACCAACCAGGAGATGCAGGAGAACCCGCTCTTTGGTTCTGCGGGAGAACCCGCTCTTTGGTTCTGCGGGAGAACCCGCTCTTTGGTTCTGCGGGAGAACCCGCTCTTTGGTTCTGCGGGTGAGCCCGCTCTGTGGTTCTGTGGGTGAGCCCGCTCTGTGGTTCTGCGGGTGAACTCGCTCTTTGGTTCTGCGGGAGAACCCGCTCTTATGTTCTACAAGAGAACCCGCTCGTTGGTTCTGCGGGAGAACCCGCTCTTTGGTTCTGTGGGTGAGCCGGCTCTTTGGTTCTGCGGGAGAACCCGCTCTTTGGTTCTGTGGGAGAACCCGCTCTGTGGTTCTGCGGGTGAGCCTGCTCTGTGGTTCTGCGGGTGAACTCGCTCTTTGGTTCTGCGGGAGAACTCGCTCTGTGGTTCTGCGGGAGAACTCGCTCTGTGGTTCTGCGGGAGAACCCGCTCTTTGGTTCTGCGGGAGAACCCTCTCTTATGTTCTACAAGAGAACCCGCTCTTTTTGGTTCTGCGGGAGAACCCTCTCTTATGTTCTACAAGAGAACCCGCTCTTTTTGGTTCTGCGGGAGAACCCTCTCTTATGTTCTACAAGAGAACCCGCTCTTTTTGGTTCTGCGGGAGAACCCTCTCTTATGTTCTACAAGAGAACCCGCTCTTTTTGGTTCTGCGGGAGAACCCTCTCTTATGTTCTACAAGAGAACCCGCTCTTTTTGGTTCTGCGGGAAAACCCTCTCTTATGTTCTACAAGAGAACCCGCTCTTTTTGGTTCTGCGGGAGAACCCTCTCTTATGTTCTACAAGAGAATCCGCTCTTTTTGGTTCTGCGGGAGAACCCTCTCTTATGTTCTACAAGAGAACCCGCTCTTTTTGGTTCTGCGGGAGAACCCTCTCTTATGTTCTACAAGAGAACCCGCTCTTTTTGGTTCTGCGGGAGAACCCTCTCTTATGTTCTACAAGAGAACCCGCTCTTTTTGGTTCTGCGGGAGAACCCTCTCTTATGTTCTACAAGAGAACCCGCTCTTTTTGGTTCTGCGGGAGAACCCTCTCTTATGTTCTACAAGATATTCTGCTCTTTTTGGTTCTGCGGGAGAACCCTCTCTTATGTTCTACAAGAGAACCCGCTCTTTTTGGTTCTGCGGGAGAACCCTCTCTTATGTTCTACAAGATATTCTGCTCTTTTTGGTTCTGCGGGAGAACCCTCTCTTATGTTCTACAAGATATTCTGCTCTTTTTGGTTCTGCGGGAGAACCCTCTCTTATGTTCTACAAGATATTCTGCTCTTTTTGGTTCTGCGGGAGAACCCTCTCTTATGTTTTGCAGGAGAACCCTCTCTTATGTTCTGCAGGAGAACCCTCTCTTATATTCTACAGGAGAACCCGCTCTTTGGTTCTGCTCAAACCTGAAACTGGAGACCTCATCGTCCACAGCATGCTGGTGTTTGGATCCGTGGGCCTCCATGTCCTCTGAGTTCCTTCTCAGTTTCTGTTTGGAGCAGTTTGCTCAGCGGAAAGACAAACCTAAACTTTCCAAACTGACCGCTGGATCCTGAGATCAGTCAGTGTGGAATCCATCAGCTGTTCCTGGTGCTCCGGGGCTGAAGAGGACCGTGGGGAGGAGAGGATGGAAGAAGACTTCATGGCAACCATTTGTTTGTAACTTATGCTTTAAAAATCTAAATGTTTTACTCCAGAAAATCGGATGCGAGTCAGAATCTTCAGAAACCGAACCACAACAGGCGAGGCGTTTCTGTTCCAGTAAATTAGATGTTGAGGAAAAGATCTGTCAAAGATGCTCAAAAGGCTTCACCTGATGATGCTAAAGCAGGTTGTGGATACTTTTGTTCAAGAACAAAAACCCTTTTACAAACTCCAATAGCTTTGTTTTTTTTTCTGTGAATATTTGATTTGACAGGACGGATATGATGTAATTGTCTTGATTTTTTTTACGTCCGACTTCAGCAGTAAAGATAAATATATTATGGCTCAGGAAACCACAGGGAGACTGTGGTTGACACACATTCACGCTGCGTTTCCTTTCACTCTCCTCTCTGAATCAAACTGCTGGTTAATTGATGACAGGCCTCTGTAATAACCAATAATTCCAGCTACAGATCCTTGGGAATTTTAAAGAGGGGCTGCTGCAGATGGGGGGTGAAAGGAAGGTCATGGCTCCACTGGAGGACAGACAAATGCATCCAGACTTTTATTTCGCTCTCCGTGCCAATAAAACGCATACGCCTGGAGGAAGGGATCAGAAAACAAACAGTGAAATCAAGTCCGACATAAATATTTAATGCATGAAAGAAATGAATGTGAAATGAAAAACAGGGATTTGCTGTTGACAGATTCTCTTGACAGATGGGACTGGATTGTGTTTCCCTTCAGGTCTTTTGTGTCTGCGTGTCTTCCAAGCTGTTTCTAATTAATAGCAATCGTTGGTCTCCAAATATAAATGCCCCCCCACCCACCTCCCCATTAACCCTTCATTTCTCAATGACAGCTGATTTTAGCTCTAAATGTTAGTCATTTATCGAGGCCATCCAAATATTTCTGTGCTGTAACCTGCAAAGCATGATGGGAGCTGAAGGTTTTCGGTGGCAGAGACGCAGGAACAGCCACATCCCATAAAAACAGCAGCAGAAGTGAAGGCCAGCAGGAATCTGTGCTGAATGCGGGATTCAGCCTTTGGCTTCTCATGAACCTCCAGCAGCAGATGGAGCGGTTCTGGCAGCAGGCGCCTGCAGAACTATTCAGACCCTCAGAGTGAAAAGCAAATGTAAGAAAAAGTAGCAGAAACGGAAAAACAAAATGAGTCCTGATGAAGGAACGTCCTGATGAAACGCTGCAGTTTCATGGACATGTGGGACTGCGTTCACACTGCTCTGGTCTGCTTTGATCTGGTTCAGAACTGGTTTCCTCTGATGGTGCTCTTTGTTCAGCAGCTGTGAAACAAACAGCCGCAGTGACTCTGAAGAAGCAGGAACCATGAAGACGTTTAGAAATGCATGCTGGGTGAAGGAGGAGCAGTGAAGGGCTGCAGGCGTAGTGCCAGTCAGAGGACGAGCACGCCAGACTGGACTTTTCTTCTTGCTGTTTTACCGTACTGGTCAGAGCTGGTTTTGGACAATGGCGCCCTCAAATGAGCAGCTGATGGAGCTGAGGCAGTTTGGTTCTGTATTCGGTTCTCTCTTTGTAGAGCACCGTGTGGGAAATAAACCAAAGTGTGGGCGTTTGGTTTATCAACAGAACTGGTCCAGTTGAACTTAAGTTCATATTAGAAACTCCAGGATAATTCTGGGTTTCTGACATTGAGAAGCGGTGCAGTGGTCTCCGGTAAGCCTTTGCGTTTCGTTTGAGAGGTTTCTTTTGTTGAATAATTAAGCCAAATTTTAGCCCTAACTTCTGCTGATGCGTCTTGTGTTTTCGTTTTAACCAGGAGTGAGTCCATCCATCATTTAGCAGCGGTGGTGCAGTAGGAACCTCCTGAGAGCCGTTTGTGTCCATCCACACTGCGTTTTGGTCCGAGCCCGGTCTGTTTGAGTCAGTTGCGGCGGTGCATCCATCAGCGCAGTCTTCTGGAGTGCTGGGACCTCTTTAGCTTGAATTATGGCTCCCTCTGATGCAGCACTCAGACGTGTGAGTGGGAGAAGAACATGCATTGATTCGTTTGTCAAAGGAATGAATAATTCTGATGAGGTATTGACCGCTGCAGATGAAGACATAAGTCACCTTGGTTATGAGCAGATGGCTGCTGACGGCATGACGCATATTTGATCAGGAAACCTTGAAACAAGGCAGGAAAAATGGCCGCTTTGTTGTCTGAGCTGGAGCTCATCTTTCACAGAGAAGGTTTTTCTGAGCGCAGCAGCATGAAGATGATGTTGGAGCTGACTCTCATACGTTTGTGTAATGAGAGCTCCATGAGACTCTCGAGTGCGTGAATGCCAGCGGCACGTGAAGCGTGGTTATTGTTTCCGAGAGAAGTTCAAAAGGCAGGAAATAAGACAAACTACAAAGGGCTGATGGAGCAGAGCGCCAGAGATGAGAGGGAAGAGCAGAAAAATGTCCAGAATGAAAGAAAAAAAGGAGATTAGAAAGGAGCAAAAATGGAGAAAGTACAGCAAAAGAGAGGGATGATAAGGATGTGACGCAGAACACAGAGGACAAAAATCCAGTTAAACTCTTCACGAAAGAAAAATGTTCTCATTGTAGATGTGATCCTGGTATGAAGCTTTAGTTGGACAAAGACGGCTCTCCTCTCTCTCATACGAAGTTTCCTCACAGTTTCATGACTCCTGTGGAGGAAACGCTTCATCAAACCCCACTTGTCCTCTTAGACGGGAGGTTCTCAGGACCACAGGTCACCATCAGGAGCTTCCTGCTGCTTCTCCAGACATTTCTGCTTTACCTGTAGCTGATTACCTGGAGCAGGTGTGAACCCAGAAGCCAGAGAACCTCAGTTTTACTGCTTTCTAAAGCAGAACCTGCAGATCTTGTAAACGGATTTGCAGCTGCAGTTATTTGTTCTGCAGTCACACTTTCATAGACAGACTAAGCTGATCATCTTCACTTTAGCAATAAAAGTTCATGTCATGACTCTTCAAAACCGTCTGTTTATCCAGAAGATCTGCTGCCTTTCTGCATTATTTCTACTCAAAAACACGTCAAGTAAAAAAAACAAAACAGCAGCTTGAGACACAATGCCTTCATAAAACTGAATATTATTTTTGTTTTCTTTGAACGATGGAGCTTCAGGGTCAGCCATGAGCTTTAAACTCAGCGCTCTGCTGTGAGGCGCAGGAGAGTCAGGAGGCGTCACAACCTCGCTGTGAATAAGAACGCCACAGGCGTCCTGTCAGTCACTAAAAGCTCCAGAATCTGCAGCGGGTTTAGCTAATGACTCTGTGGCCTGAAGATGCTGGAGATCCAAATGTTCTGTTTTTAGCCGGGTTATTGTTGCTGCTTTGGGCTACAACTTCAGTGTAGCAACAGGAAGAGCATGAAACAGGAAACTGCTGAATGGCCGCTTCCAGTCGTTGGAAAAGTCCTCCATTGAATCCATGATTTACATCCATCAACATCATTAAAGCTCAAACTGTGGTTATGGACCGAGCCTGAAATGTTGGTGTTGTGCTTTCACTGGTTTCATCAGTTTTAGTTGAGTTTAGTGTATTTTCTGTTCATTCTATACATGTGTAGGTTAACTGGAGGTGGCTGTGGAGTAACGGCTGACCTGTGGTAGCAGGTTTGGTTTGAAGCTCTTTCTGCTTGTTCTGCCGTAAACGGCAGCTCTGCATGTTTGGGTTGTGAACAGGTGAAGGGGACGTGGCTTTTAAGGGGCCGCAGCCTTTACATTCCACCTTAACTATTCTGTTTGTTAGCTCAGCTCTTTGGTCAGTTTGTGCTGTTTTTAAAGTGCTCTCTGTTTAAAGTGACGTGGTTACACTGCAGAGCTGATGAGGAGAAAAGGGTTCCTAGTCCAGAACCCTGTGGAGCACCACAGAAGACAACCAATGCTCACCGAACTAAATCTGCAGCCAGTCGTGGTTTGAGAGTCTTTTAAGAAGATTCGGTGCGACTTTCCTTCCTCTGTGGTAAAACGGTTTAGCCTGAACTTCCTGACTTTCCCGTTTCCTGATTTGGTTTCTCTGGAAACTGTTCCTCCAACCAAAGCACAGGAGATGCTGGTAAACAAAGGTAGGAGGAAGCTGCTTGGGCCGTCTGGTGGCGTCTCCTCGCCGGGTTTCACTTCAAACTCTGTCATTTGTGTGGCGTGGGAGGGAAACTGACGGGGGTGTTTTCCTGAAATGATACTTGAATGAAATCAGGCTTCTCGCTCTTCATGTCATGTTTATAAAATATCCATCCCAGCCTGCCGCCCGGCACTTCCCCAACATATTTGTATTTCCAAATAAGCCATTGTCATATTGGATTACATTTCATATTGTGTGAAAACACCTATTAAGTCGCTGCGAGTCATTCCATGCGCCGTAATGCGTTTGTGAGCTCTTGAATGTCTGCAAAGGAGCAAATGTTCTTCTTGCTAGCGATTATTTTGTTGTGTTCATGAAAAAGCGTAACTGCTCTTGTCTGGCTGATTTTACTTGGCGTTAACATGAAAGAGGGAATCGCCGCCACCTTCTCCCCGAGCCGTGGAGAAAATGAAATGAGCCGGGATGCAAAATGTGTTCATTATTTGATTTGCATCTGTGGAGGCCGGCCGCTGAATCCCTGGATGGCGGCGGCTCTGGGGCTGCCCCTGGCGCCTGCTGTAAGTGCTCAGGAACACGGCCGTATCATTGAAATGCAGATGTTCCCGGCAGTGCACAGAACATTACCGGAGTGTTTTCACGAGTCTGACCTGAAGCAGGCGAAAGCTGAGGCAGCTCACAGGAGCTGCGGTCTGAGCCGCGGCGGCCTCTGTTCTGAGTCTGAGAGCCGCTCTCTGCTGGGGGGCCATGATGAGCTGCAGAAACCTGAGCCAGAACAGACTCCATGAGGGATGCTCATGTTTACCTGCTGCTCTGACTGTCGGCTCATTTTCGCAACTGCTGACTAGTGAGGCCACAAGAAGAGATACAAAGGAGTGAGGACATAAAAATGGATGTTAATCCAAATCCCTGACGTCATGGTATTTGACCACAGCGTCTGAAAGTGATGGTTCAGCAGAAGTGAAGCTCTTCTGAGGGCTGCTTGTTGGTTTTATTAAAACTGTGACAGAAATGACAGCAGAAACTTTGAGTCTGATCTTTTAAAATCTTTGGTTTGTTTTTTGAAGTTGTTCTGATCATCTTCCCGTTTCTTCCGGTCTCTGTTCATGCACATTCTGTTCCGTTTGTTGACAGCAAACCATCATCTGCAGGTGAAGCTTCATTTCTCATTTTCCAGAAGATTCTGAAACCGAAGCATCAATGAGAAGCAGCTTGTGCAGCAAAGACCTGCATGATCCAAACCTGCGAGGAGGATCTGAAAGCAGACTGCACGTCTGAAAGGCATGAAGCTGCAGGGCTGTGAGAGGGAAATAAATGTCGTTTTTGAATTTTTCTTCTGAGTTTTAAGGAGATCGGCACCAGTCAGATCAGTAGTCTCATCTTTAGACTTTCCTGCAGATGTAGATTGAATCTCCATGACATCACGAGTTTATCTTCTGAAAAAATCAAACCCATTTAGTCAACAACAGATGCAGACTAATGAAATGTGTTTTCAGGTTTTCATGAAAAACGTATCCAGCAAATCCTGCGCGGTGGGGGTGGGGGCCACGGCGGGGGCCACGGTGGGGGTGGCCGTCCAAACTCTGACGTTTAAAGAAAAACAGCAAACCTTTGGAGCTTTCTGCTGAAATATCCCAAATGTTCACAGGCTTGTAATGCTGCATGAAGGGAAAATGAATGAATTCTCTTACCTGAACTTGACAATCTGTTGGGGGGTGGGGGTGTACAGACAGAAATGCCTGGCCTGCAAATATGTTGCATTAATGCCGAGTTTAGTTAGAGCTCTTTCAAAAACCAGAGTCCATTCAGGAACAACTACTGTGAGTGTCTGTTCAGCCGCTGGTTTTTGCACCGCAGGCACTTAAGCAACCAGCCAACAGAACAAATAATTCTCACTGCTCCGAGGAAAGATGAAGATTAAAGTTACGGAATAATTTCCCTGCAGGCTGAAAGAATAACTGAATAACCTTCACTGAAGTTTAAGAACCATTCTTTAAATCATTCCTGCTTATTTGGAGAGATGATGGACGGAGGGACGAACGGATGGATGGACGGACAGACGGACAGAACCTTTTGAATCAGAAGCTGTAAATCTGATTGGATCTTCCAAACAGACTTTTCTATAAAGTAGGACCTTTTTTTATCATGTTTCTGTCCTGCTGGGATAAAAATGTTGCTTTTGTCTGATGCAACTGAAGATGCAGAAAAACCCCTCCAGCAACAGAACTGTTTCTAAAAAACAGATGAACCCTGTGGTCATGTGATCTGTGGGTTTGTCTCGACCTCTGAAGGCAGATTTTTTAATCAAACTCTCAAATTGTCTAAAAGTTTGGCAACTCAAACACTGAGCCATTTGACTCGTTGTTCTTCAGACATTGTTTTTGCTTGACTTGTGCTTCTTTACATTTGTTTTTTCTTCCCGATTCTTTTTTGTAACATTTAATCCTTAGTGAGATTTGCATTAGAAAAGAAGCAGATTACAATAATATGATCCTGATCCTGAAGGGCATTTCTTTCAGCGTTATAGACTGTCAGTTTGACAGTAAGTCAAAGGATGTTTTAAAGAAGTGATTTGGACAGCTGGTGATCTCCAGTCTATAGAAAGTTCTGTTTCTCAAATGTTTCCTTTTGTATCAAAGCCAGATTCTAACTTTGTTATTTTTGGAATTGTTTGTCTAAAACACTTTAAATTCTCTGTGTTTTTGAGCTCAGGCGGGAATGTCTCTGCTGTGTCTGGTGACCTCCTCTGTCAGATGAAGTCGGCCTGAAGGCGGCGCTGTTTAGAAGTTACCCAGAAAAAAAGAACTGTCTTTATTTTCTGAAGTATTTTAAAAGTTTCAAAATGATCAGGAAATTCTGTCTCAGTCTTTGAGTTGTCAAAAACCAAACTCCCCGCTTATCCCATGACATGTCTCATTGAAGCATCAATGCTGCCACAGAAAATGAATGTGAAACTGTTCTACAAAACTCCTGCCCACAAATCTTGTGTGTAAAGATCAAACCCCTCTCTGGTTTTGTCCTTCTCAAGTCCTCATCCGGCTCAGCTGCTCCTGTTGTTCCGAATTCTTCCCTGAACTCAGCTGTTCCTCATTTCGTTCAGCTTTCTGCTCTCATTATTGTCTGTTTGTTTCTCCTCTTCTGTAATCTTAGTCTACATCTGTTGATGGATTTGTTTGTTCACATCCTCCCCCAGCTTTCCCCCTGCAGCTACTCTATTTAAAGGTGAATGCTGGTGGAGAGACGGAGGAGAAATTCCCCTGAAGCCCAACAGAATTCACACTGATTCGATTGGTGGGTTTGGTGTAGCAATCAAACACTTTCTTTCCTTCATCTCAGACGGTGGGAACATGGCACTTTGAAGTCTTAAGAAAGTGGCACAAAACACACATCCCTGCAGGCAGAAAACGAGTTTATCCTTAAAACATTTTCTACTTAATAAGTTCACAGAACAATATGAAAAGAAGCAGATTTATTATAGAAAAATGGTAAATAGTAAATAAACCTGAGTCTGAGCCCCAAAAGCAAACAACAACTTCTGAAATGATTATTTTAGATGATGAGATGTAAGAAGATCAAATGAAAAGTCCATAATGCGCTGTGATCCATAGCAGGGTTGCAGCTGCAACAGTTTCAGCAGGAACCCCCAGACCTCCATCTCTACAGGAACTCCCCCCAGTTCTGCCTGGGGCCCCTGTGGGGCTCTCAACCCTTCTGCAGCAGAGCTTTCATTTATCACGTCCTTGGAATTGTTTACTCAGTTAACATAATGCGAACGGATTCTGGCACTGATCTGCAGAACTGTAGTGCTGACGCAGCACCGATCAGCTGATTCTGTCCCGGTTGCACTGTTGCACTTCACGCTAAAAATCTTTTTACATGAAAACATATGACTTGAGAAATAAAAAGGAGCTTCCTGCTTCAGTTATGCATCACTGGGGGTTTTAGGTGTATAAATAATGTCTAAAGTAAATGCAGGGCCTTCAGAGTTCATGGAAACAAAGCAGCACAGCAGACGCATTTATATATGTTAATACTGTGAATCTGTCCTGTGCTGCCTCCCCAGGCCCATTTAGGTCATGACAGTTCAATGTCCTCTGAAGAGATGATACAAACAGGGTTCAAGAGGGGGTGGGGGTTCAAATCTCCTTCAAAGTCATTCAAACAAAAAATGATAGTACTGTGAAAAAGAATGAAATCCTTCTTTTCGTTCCGTTTTATGTATCAGCTTTCAGAGCGTCTGTCGCGGCTGTGATGGCGGCGATGATTCGTCCTGCCTGTGGCGTCATTTACTGTCTGACGTTAAAGCTGTGCAGCTTAAAGGCTTTAATTCTTTGGAATTGTCTCTCGCCGGGATCCACAAAACTCTTAATTGGAGCCCAGGAATACCCCCCCCCTTTAATTTCATGTCGTAAAATTCCGTGAGAGTATTTCAGGGCGCCTGCAGCACCTGTGCAGGTCAGGAGCTGCCGTTTGTTGGGGCTGGGAGAGACGAGCCTCAGCATCACAACAGGAGCTCCTTCTTTGGAGCACGTCTGCTCCTCTCCCCTGCAGAGGAGAAAGCCATGTATCGAGTGTTAGGAGGAGTGTTTACCCTTTGGAGGAGAGGAGGTGAGCCTCACAAAGAATCCTTCAGCTCCTCAACAACTATAATTTCACCGCTTTCAAGGCTTTTGTGTCTGAACTGTACTTTTCTCTGATTTCTGAAGGCATCATCAGCAGATCTGCTGCTGCGCTGCTTCTCTTCAGGCTTTGTGTGATGGTTTCAATGCAGTGTGATTTCATGGATATGAGCACTCGATGAAGCTATTCTCCTGCTGCTCATCACTCTGCTTCTATTACAGCTTATATGAGGAGAACATATGCTAATTATTACAACATTTTAAAGCCTTTTTCTTCTTTGTCATGAGCTCAAAACACTTAATGGAAATGCTTTTAAAGATTTGTTAGATGTTAGTCCAACACTTTATTTTCATTCACATCACAAGGTTTCTATACCAACGTTTAATGTTAAACTCTGCATTAACACGAAGGATTTGATTTATAGAAATAGTTACCGCTGTGACATATTTGTTTGCAGGTTTTTTTCCAAAGTGCTGCTTTGCATCTTTTATGTTGTGAATAAAATGCAGACTTGAGCTAATGGAGTGGGGGGGTCTCAAAGATACTTTAATGTCACATTTGATTTAAACAACAGTGATTCTTAAGAACAGATGCTCCTCTCATAACAAAAACATTCCTCCAAACTCCTCTGGAGTTCGGTGGTTCCTTCTGTCTGTGCAGCTGGGATTAGATGAAGAACAGAGACTGAGGAAGAGGAGAATGCAGCCGGTGTCAGAGTGAGGACAAGGCGGGCCCATGTGTGTGATGGAAAACCAACATCTTTCACTGGCTGAGAGCGTGATGCGCAGCATCAGCACCGAGCGCGGCTGCTGTGTGATCCCGGTGACAGCCTGCTTCCTGCGCCGCCGTCTGCCTCCCCGTGTAGGCGAGGGAAAAAACCGAAACGCCGAGGCGCTTTCAGGAGACAAAAATAGAACCGATTTTTCTATTTGTGTTTTAGAAAGACTACCGAGGGAGATAAAATATTCTGCGGCCTCCTACGTTTTTTTCCATCCTCTTAGAAGGCCGATGAAGATCAAACTATTCATATTATCAGCAGAGACTGAACTCCAAGACGCCTTTTTCTTTTACAGTATTGATCCAGGATGATCCATGCTCTCGTGAGGCTTGTGTTGTCATGGTTACAAAATGACCTGTAATCTGAATTCTTGTACTTTATAAGTGCAGGTGAAGCAGAAATGAATTATTGAATAGCAGGTTTTTAGAGGCATTCAAATGATCCCAGAGGATCCAGAATTTGCATTTTTAGTTCTTAAAAAAATGAGCAGCCAGTTCAGCTGCAGAAATGCTGAGTCACTCTCCCACTGCACATTTTAACATTTCCTGACATGTCCTTCTCGTGACGTGAGCTCATTGTAACCACATCCATGTGAGAGACAGCACTCCAAATGTTCATTCATTAAAGGATTAAAGGTACCGGCGTCTCTCAGGAGGTTGGAGCTCCTCTGACCTTTTCCCATCACACTTTCAGGGTTTCTCTCCCCTGATGTCAAAGGCATTTATGCTTCATTCGTGTTAACAGAAAGTCTCTGCACCGTGCACTCTGCTACAGCTGTGAGATTCAGTAGAGCTGAGCTTTTAGTCTTTACTGAAACCAGAAGCAACACAAACAGTTTATTCTATGTGATCAGCAGAGGATACATCAGAGCAAAAAGCATCTTTACTCATTTGGGTCTCAGACGGACGGATGGAGTTTCTGTGTTTGGGTCTTTCAAACCAAAATGCTGAGACGTCAGGAGGATTCCTCAGGGAGTGGTCTTTTTTGAAACATCAAATAAAAATGGAGGTGTAGCTTGCTAGGTTAGGGTTAGGTTAGGTGTAGTGGTTAACATTCTCACCTCACATCAAGAACGCTCTGATTCGACTCCCAGGGTTCTTTCTGTGTGGAGTTTAGATGTTCTCCTGCTTCATGTGTGGGCTTTCTCCGGTTTAGAGGTTCAATGATGATTCTAAACTGTCCCTTTGTGTGTGTGTGTGTGTGGTCCTGCAACACTTATGATCTGTCCAGGTTGAACACACCTTCACTCTACAGTAGCCAGGATAGGCTCCAGCAACCCCTTGACCCCAAAAAGGATACGGATGGACGGATGAATGGACGGATGAATGGATGGATGAATGGATACTAAATTAACTTGAAATGAGCCAGAATATGTCCAAGCAGCATCTGAGGATTTTTCGGAACATCCGTTTGTTAAATCTTGCAGCAGAACCAGCTCATTACAGGGAAAAGGATCATAAAAGTAGATTAAAAACGTTTATGCTCTCTTTGAAGGAAGCTAAAAGTGCAGAATCTTATAGAGTTTCTTTTCCTTTTATGTGATGTCTCACCTTTGATTTTGACGGCTCCTTCAGCCAAATGCTCTTTGAGTTACTGTCATGTTTAAGGAAGTATTTTTTGATAAACCGCTTAACTCAAAGGTAACTGTGTTGTTGTCATGAACGGCAGTGAATTTCTGAATTCAAACTGGAGAGGAGGCCTTTGAATGGTTGTTGCTCCTTTTTCTTGACTGGAAGCATCTTTGGTTGAAGGAATCATGGCCTCACATTAGTTTGACTCCTGTAAGAGGGGACAGGTGAAAAACCTGTTGGATTCGCTTCACAGCCTCATTCTGTTCAGACTGTAGATTTCCACGCTTCCTTCAGATACACGGATCAAACGCCAGAAAGCAAATTCAAGCATGGAGAGCTTGTGAATCATCTTAGCAGCACCTTGAACTGTTCTTCTGCCTCGTCTTCACGCTTGACGGCTGACGCTGGACAGATTTTAGAGCCACACAGGATTTTCTTCCAACGCCATGATGTCAGACAGATTGGGATTAAGACGCTGGATTGACGAGCCTCTTCCAGTCAGCATATCTCTGCTCTGTGAAGAGGATTCTACTGAGCATGTGCAGACTCCCGCTGAGCTAATAAAGACTTGGGATTTTTTTCAGAGCAAAGTGCAAATTTGGCAACAAAAGGTGGGATGAGAAGTTAAAAGTCTTCCTCTGCTGGATATGGGAGCCCTGCAGGCTGAAGCTCAGCGTGAATGACACGTCTCCTGACACTGAGGTTAGACTCTGCAAAGAGAAGCAGAGCAGCTTCAGGCAGCAGAAACAGCAGCTACTGAAGCTGCTTCCTGTCAAACTCAAACACATTTGATGAGTTCAATCAGACCCAGAGTCATTTAGACGGTCCTGCTAAAGTACATGTACACCACCATGTTGAATTACAAGCAGGCATTTTTTTAGACACCACAGCCATAAGAGCTAAAAGAAGAATGGGAAAAAAGATGCTAAGCCTTGACTGCATCTGTGAACTGGACCCAGTGACCTCCTCCCAGCATTCCAGGGGGGTGGGGTCCCGTGTTAACGTGTTCTTGTTACATTTTTTTTCTGTAGTTCAAGTTATTCAAGTTATAAACTGACCAATCAGATGCCTGCTGTGCCCACGCCAACTGTTCAAATGTTTGACAGAATTCGTGTAGCTCGCTTTCAAGTGGTAGGGATGTGGCCTTTCAACAAGCTCACCCCTGATTGGCCAGAGGGGTTGTCATAGGAACATACAAACCATTGCCTGTATGTGAGACCTGGACAGAGTGAGAAAATGGTTTATTTCTGGCTCCACCCTGATGAAATTAATTCAGTCGCCAATATGGACGCTGCCCTGTGACGTCAGTGATTGGTCTGAGTTATTGATTAAATTCATTGGCTCCATCTTGTATCACTGATTTGTAAATGAGTCATTATTAACCCTTTAACACCGGGGACGTCGTCTTTTTGACGTACCGTAACTCTTCGATTGTACAAAAATCAGCCATTCTGATCCAGAGAAAGCTGCTTTTCATTGCAGCTTTGCACTGCCATGTGTCACATTATTAATGCAAAGTTTTGCATGTTTTTCTCCACTTCAGTATCTGCTAGAATTCCGTTAATCCCATAAACTATTGAAGAGTTACGGTAATGAACTTAAAATAACTCAGGTATTCTGTTTTTATGATTTTATTCATCACTCTCCAAGTTTCTTTCATATTTTGTCTTTGTTGCTCTAATATTCATTACATTCTCCTTTCTTACAGATTCTCATTGTGTGGGTGTGTGGGGGGGGTCTTTCCTTGCACACATTAACCACAGCGGCGTGTCCAGTGGGGGGGCACGTCTGGGCAGCCCGTGCCCCCCTAGCTGACATACTGAAACCTGGTTTTGCATAACTTGTTAAACGACGTCTCAATAGTGACACTAAATGTCTGAGCGTCCTTGAATGAACCAGTCACGTGCACTGGAATGGTTAACAGCTGAGTGTGAAGCGGCTGGGATGAGGGTCAGCAGCGGTAAGGCTGAGTGAGGTCATGGTTCTTGACCAGAAAAGGGTAGTTTATCCTCTCTGGGGGGTGGACTGCTCCTTCCTAAGTGGACTTTAAGTATCCTGGGGTCTTGTTTCATGAGTGAGGAAATCAGAGCATGACATCAACAGGTGGATTGGTGCGGCGTCCATCGTTATGTGGTCGCTGTACCGGTCTGTTGTGGTGAAGAGAGAGCTGAGCCACAAAGCAAAGCTCTACGGTGGATCTACGTCCAATACTCACCTATGAGTTAGGGTTAGCTCATTTGTATAAATGAGCTTCCTCCGTAGGGTGGCTGGACGCTTGACTTAGAGAAGTGGGAGGAGCTTGGAGTGGAGCCGCTGCTCCTCCACATCCAGAGGAGCTGGAGGAAGTGGCCGGGGAGAGGGAAGTCTGGGCATCTTTGCTTAGACTGCTGCCCCTACGACCAGGTCCCAGATGAACGGAAGAGGATGGATGGAGGGAGGGATGGAGGGATGGATGGAGGGAGGGATGGAGGGATGGATGGAGGGAGGGATGGAGGGATGGATGGAGGGATGGATGGAGGGATGGATGGAAATCTCTCCTGAGAGTGCAATGATCCTCCAACTGTCTTCTTGTGTTACCCTTTAACTAAAATCATTGACATCAAAATATAATGAAACAAACATTTGAACCAACAAACAGTATTCCAGACAATGAGAACTTATTTAACAGCTTTAGTTGCTGGTTTGGTTGAAATGAAAATGTCATGTCAGTGTTAGTATATCATCCTGATCATAAGTTACTGAAGCATTTCTCCTACAGGCAGTTCAGATGTTGTCAATAGGACTTAAATAATGTTGCCACAATAATAAGTCTCCTTAAATGACGGTATATTTGGGGGCATAGATGACTACTGTGTTCCTATAGAGTCCCTATCCTGGTTGTTAAGTCTCCTATCCTTTCAGATTTGTGGTATGTACATATTTCCTCACTCCTGATTTAATGGGTTACTACAGTTTGGGAAGAATCATTTTAGATGTAATCAGAAACTGGTTCATTGAAGCAGTAAACATAAAACTTGAAAGACAGGACTAGAATATAAATGTCCTTACATTGCTAAAGTTAAATTGTTAACCAAAAGTGTTATTTTGAGACAAAAAATAGCTTTATTTCTTCAGGACCAACAAGTAGAAACAGTGAGTTCTTAATTTAAGCACTTGAGCTTTTTTCATTTTCTCTGCAGTTAAACGTGTGGCTGCTCAGAAACATCTGATGTTTCTGTTCATGAAGGAAGTGTAGAAAGAAAACCTGCAGGAAGTTATGGTGTCTTCTGACTGTGTGGAGCTGAAGGCCTCAGATGCTCAGACGAAGGCCTCCTGCTGCGTTGGACGGTCCAGCTTCTCCTCCGTTTGCTGGACTGAGTGCAGGAGATGTCAGGCTTCAGAGGGTTCTTGTTCTGAAGAAGAACTGAGATGCTGGAGAATGAACTTAAGAAACACGCAGCTTCTGAGTTTCCATGGCGGTGTGGGTTCAGCTGACTCGGAGGAACTCGCCAGCGGCGTGTCTGATGCATGAGGAAAAAGGCAGGTGAACACATCTCCATGTGTCCATGAATCATTCATTTTCTCCAATTCAGACGCAGCGTGGAAGCTCTGACGAGAACGGGTCGCTGAGTTTGTATCGAATCTTTGTCTTTGATTTTATTCAAACCATCTTTAATTTTTAAAATCCAAATATTTGGATTTTAAAATTCTTTCAATAGTGTTTTTTCCAAATACTATCTTGGGGCTCATCTATAAAACAAAAAGTCCTTGAGAATATGAGCTTACACTCTCCATGAAAAAGGTTTTCTTGAAACTTGACCTCCAATCGAATCTTACTTTTCCATTGTCTGCTCCATGAGGAAGATTACGGACTTCTTCCTAATTATAACCTTAACTTTGCTCCTAAATATGGATTTCAGATCTTTTTCTTATTTATAAACATGCAAACACTAAAACACTTCAGAGACTGAACATCTTCACATGAGGAGGTAAAGCAGAGCGGCCCTGGAGCCTGGGGGGCTGAAGGCTCAATTATCAGAAGCAGAGAAAAGACTTGTGTTAAAAACTCTTGTGAGAATGATGGGAAAACAGTGCTGCCTATAAAGGCTTCATTAAACTCCCCCCTCGCTCATAAAGCTGAACGCTGCATCACACCCGCCAAACAAAAGCACCATCAATCCAGCCGCAGAGCACACAAATCCCTCAAGATGAAGCAAACATAATCCAATCCTGCAATTAAGGGTGATCTCTGTCCACTGTGTTTCAGCTGAAACGGACAGAAATGTGTTTCTATTCACCAACAGGCGAAGCCTATTATATTAATAGGTGAATTCACACAATAAAAGCAGAGTTTTCATATCAAATATGCTAAAGAAATAAATATCATAACACAGTAAATACAATAAAATAAAACTGAGGCTTTCATGATTTCAAAGTTTTTACCTGCTTTTGATTTAAAGAGCCGGCATCAGCAGTGAAACGGGAAGAGACGACAGTGATGTAACTGTTGCAGCACGAGTTCAGGAGACGAGCACAGGTTTGGCTGGTCCAGAAGATGGAGCTGACCAGGACCGGCATTAGGAAGCGGCTTCGGTGTGAGGCTGACATGAGGAACTCCTGAAGAACAAGATCAAGCGCATGGATCAGGAAGCAGCTCTGTTTGTCTGGTTGCCATGGTGATAGGGGAGACAACACCGTAGAGCTTTAGCGGGGGAGGGTGGTGCCAACCTGGTTGAGAAAGTTCTGATCCTCGTCCACACTCGCTTAGATCCGACCATCTCTCCGTTTTCCAAACCTGCTGGCTCCTGCTCAGGATTACCTACCAGAGGCGGAGGTGAAGGTGGGGTGTTACGTCCTCCTGCTGCTGCCCCCACATCCTGTCATGCCGCCTCACCCGGCAGGTGAAGCCAATCGTCCTAATCAGCACCTGCCGGGTATTTAAGACACTAGAGGCCACACCAAAGAACCACCCGGAAGCTTGGATGGTTCATCACAAGTCCTCCACCACCGCAGATCAAACATGGCTGCTCATGTGGGGCGGAGTTGTCCGACTCACATCATAACCTGTAGTTTTTGATCCGATTCAAAGTCGATCTTTGTTCGTTTCAAACGATCTGACTGGGTCCGATTCGCTGACCTAAAATTGATCCAGAACATCTTGATCCATCAATCATAACTTTGATCTGATTTGATTGTTGTAAAAAAATCGATTCATGGGTTACTCCTTACACCTCTAGAATAAGGCCCCCTGTAGGTTTCTGCTGACCACAGACTGATAAACGTCTGCTCCACTGAACCATCATAACAGAAAACAGAAAACAGGCAAAGAATGTGAAGGAGGAGCTCAAACCCGTCACCAATGCTAACGTCTGCTAGCACAAACAGGAAGGATGTGAAGCAGAATTTGTGAGGATCTGGGGCTTCCTGGACTGTTGGAGTATCATCTCAGAGGGTGAGGGGCCCCACAGGCAGGGGGTGGGAGCAGGAACCAGCATCCATGTGCGTGATAATGGAAGTGATGGAGATGTATGACTCCTGTTGTACTGGTTGGAGGCCTCGGGGCTCCTGAGGACGCTCTGTGGTACCATGACGCACATAAACTCCAGCGGCCACCGGAGGCCGAGCAGGCGAGTCGGGGAGTCACAGCTGCTTTTAGAAGGGGTGGAGGGAAAACAGGAAATGCCCCTGATGGAAAAAGGTGAGGTTTTTATGGCAGCAGTACATCACTGTGGAGGTGGGTCACTGCTGAGGGAGGAAGGGGTTTTCTCTGCAGATTTAGTGGTCAGGACAGTCAGGTGATGTATATTCACTTTATGGTCATTAGCCAGCCAGAAGAGTGCACCTCCGCCACTGCTGCTGCTTTGGCGCCGCTCCCAATTGGTTTGAAAGCGATAGCGTAGCCCTCACAGGATCATTTGGATCCCTGTAAATCTCCCCACTATTAGGCGAGCCTCTGAGGACACATCCACAATCAGGGCGGCTGCATCCGACCCGTCTGACTTCCACAAAGTGATTATTGAAGGAATTCGCTGCTTTGCAATGACATCATTTTCTTCTCATGTCACCGCAGTTCAGGCGGGTTTATGCTTTTGTTCATCAGAGAATTGATTTCAACACTTTTACCTTTAGTTAGCATGAAATTAAAAAACAGAACAACGTTTTTGTCTTTTTACTGTTTTAATATTTAGATTTATTGGGTAGCAGCTGCTCAGCAAATGAGGACGGGTTTGGAGTGGACGGCGGGGGGCGGGGAGCGCCTGTGGGCCATGCAGCACCGCTCACCGCTTTATTTCAATTACGTTTTTATTTATTTTTGGATGCTTATTAATAAATGCCTGTAGAAACTCCTAATTTTAAAATAAATATAATTATTTAGAATGTGTTCTTTAACTTTAGTTCATTTTTAACTCATAAAATTGTAGAATTTTTTTTTTTTTATTTAAAGTGAAAGATGAGAAACAAGGTTTTTATTCACTAATTTTTCATATGACTCATTTGCATAAACTTTATGTTTCTACACATTTAAAAAATTCATGTCGATTGAATTATTGATAAAGCATTAATCTAGGTAATTATTGCTGCTATTGTAAATTAATTATTTTGAATATGAAAGGTATTTAGTTTTATTTAATTCTACCTCTAAAAAATGGTAAAGCCCCCAGGAGCAAATTAAGTAAGTAATCACTAATGAATAAGGAATTTTAATGACTTCATCTCCACTTTCTCCATAAATGTCCATGTTTGGCCCTCTTTCTCATTCATACATAATTATTTCTGCCTGCTATTGTGCCCCCCCTTTATGATGTTGGATGTTAATTACGGTGCTGAAACACATCCCAAGCTCACCGCCTGATTTCTACAGGGTGTTGTTTGTTTGCACGGAGCTGAAAGGCGCCAGATGGCGAGGACTTAAATATGGCTGCGTGCACTCACACATGAATTAAACCGCACTCATTCAGAGGTCTGCGTGAGCATGCGCAACCTCGCCGCTTCTGCAGCCGCACTAATTACGACCCAGTTGCTTTCTGACTGGCCTTCTGTGGCCCGCAAGCCGAATGAGAGGCCCACCAAGAAAAGAGCTGTCAGGAAAGCCGGACCGGGTTCTGTGACACCAAAAGAACCAAGAAAAATGACTGGTGGAGGAAAAAACACAAGGAAAGGAGACACAATCACCCTGTGAAACATTCCTCTGTCAAAAGATCCTCAGATTTATCAAGCCGGCTTTCTTTCTGCCTCCCTCCTCAGATAATTGGAAGGCAGCATGTGTGCAGGGAGCCATGGGAGGCAGAAAACATATTTTAGCAGAGCCGGACGGGGAGACAATGCTGCAAAAAGTCCTCAGCAGACAATAGGAAGAGAAAGGACCTAAGCGCGTGTAAAGGCTTTGTGTTGTGGCGTGCGGCGCTGCTGTGATGTCCTTGGAACAGCGAGAGCAGCGGGGTACGTGCTGTGGAAGGTCACAGGTTAATTATGGGCAGTAGCTCAGCCGCCGCTGCCTCCTGGAGCCCAAAGTGAGTCTGCAGAGCGCCGCAGGAGAACAGGCTGCAGTAAAATTCAGTGGCGTCCAGTCAATAAAAGCAGCAATATACTGTACTTTGAGATGGAGCTGTAATGTCCACATGTTACTGATCTAACTGTTACTGTCTGTAGTTACTGTTAAAAGAGCGGCCGGCAGAGTCAGAAAAGAAGGATTTCACCGTGTTGACCCTAAACGCATCTCTGCTGGTAAACGTGAAGACAAGTCCCAGCAGTTTGAGTGGATGATGGGATTTTAGTGACGCCGTCTCAAACGGTGCTGGCTGGCTGCTGAGGTTCTGCTGATGTTCTGCTGATGTTCTGCTGATGTGCTGAGGAAGATTACACATCAGAGGACTTTCGTTTGAGGAATTTCCAGCAACAGCTGCTTTAGAAGAATACAAGCAGACGTCAGCTGTCTGCACTGGATTCTGGGTTTTGTTAGATCTCAGAGTTTGACAGAGAAAATGTGACCCTGTTCAGTCATATGGATGATGATGATGATGATGATGATGATGATGGGCTCAAACAAAATCAAGGTCTATAGTGACACACAGGAGCTGAAAACCTACAACACTCCAGACTGAAGGAACTCTGCAGTGTTTTGAGAGGCAAATATTTGAGTGTTTGCGTCTTGTTCTGCAAACTTACTGTACATTTGAAGTTACATCTGTAATCTGATGGAGGTTTTTGTCTTTGTGGAGTTTTCTTTTCTTCATTTGTGTTCGCCGTTTATAATCTCTGTGGGGAAAGTCAAATGTTGGATCCTTTATGTAAAAAACTCATATTTGATTCTTTTGAGTGGCTTTGAAGAAACACCCCCGCCCCCCCCACACACGCACACAAGCACACGTGCACACAAACGCACGCACGCACACACACACACACATCTCACAGGTTGGAGTCGTGTCGCACATCAAGATTAATGATCCCGCCAGACGAGCTGCAGTTTCCAATGTCACTGAGGTGCTGCCTCTGGAACCAGCAGATGACTTTAGTAACTTGTGCGGGAATCGAACTCCGCTGCTCATGGGGGGTCAGTGTCTTGCAGCAGAAAGGTTGTGTTTGAGGAGCCAAACACGTGCATGACGAACAGCTCATCAGAGAACTGGACTGAGGGACATCCTCCATAGAAAATGGTTTGCTTCCAGCTCCAACCAAACTCAGTTCAGTCGCCATTTTTTCTTGAAACACACGCCACCGTGTTGCTAGAAGTTATCAGTAAGCAGTGACGGATCAGTCAGTCTGAGTCATCATGAGTCATGGCTCCAAGGTTGGACAGCAGAGTTTCATCCGTGTGTCAATGTGTGTTCATGGGGGAATGTGACTATAAAGTACTAAATAAGTACACGCCAATCACCATTTCAATCTGGAAAGTATGGAGTGGCTGGAACAAGCTTTATGGTGTTGTTTCCCCCTATCACCATGGTAACCAGACAAACAGAGATGCTTACTAAACGACGGTCAGCACGCTGCTGTGTTGGTTGACCGTTCCCTCACATCCTTGTGTTGGTGTGGGTGGTTGAGGGAAAAACATAGCAATGTTTCTTTACTTAACACAGAAATCACTGATAAAATTATTGTTTAAAGTAAAATATTGGTCATTCATAGTAATGCAACCACAAGGGGGCTCAGTTCAGTGCCTTTGTGTGCCGGTCCCAAGTCCGAATAAATACAGAGGGTCTGTCTGAAATGGCATCTGACATAACACCAAATGTACTCACCCACAGAACTTTCATGCTGGATCAGTGGTGACTCAGATGAAACCTTTAATACCAGAGCGTTAGCTCCAGTGTTTGAGTTCTTTGATTGACAGTAACTGTTTATGCAGCAACGTAGTTCCAACGGAGTCTGAAGCAGAGAAAAGCAGCTTTCTAATGCGATGCAACAGTGTTCCAGTAATGAAACATGCGATCAACGTAAACCAGCTGATTCTTCAACTGAGAAAAGCAGCTTCACTAGCATGGTGTTCCTTTCGCATACGTAGCGTTGCATTCGCTAATGCGGTGTTGCATTCACTAATGCAGTGTTGCATTGGCTAACATTTTGTTGCATTCACTAATGCGGTGTGGCATTTGCTAACATGTTGTTGCATTCGCTAACACGATGTTGCATCCGCTAACATGTCGTTGCATTCCCTAATGCGTTGATGCATTTGCTAACATGATGTTGCATTCGCTAATGCGGTGTTGCATTCTCTAATGTGGTGTTGCATCCGCTAACATGGTGTTCCATTTGTTAATGCGGTGTTGCATTCGCTAACATGTTGTTGCATTCGCTAACATGTTGTTGCATTCGCTAATACAGTGTTGCATTCGCTAATGCGGTGTTGCATTCGCTAACATGGTGTTGTATTCGCTAATGCGGTGTTGCATTCGCTAACATGTTGTTGCATTCGCTAATGCAGTGTTGCATTCGCTAACATTTTGTTGCACTCGTTAATACGGTGTTGCATTTGCTAACATGTTGTTGCATTCGCTAATGTAGTGTTGTATTCGCTAACATGTTGCATTTGCTAATGTGGTGTTGCATTTGTTGCATTCGCTAATGCGGTGTTGCATCTACTAACATCTTGTTGCATTCACTAATGTGGTGTTACATTCGCTAACATTTTGTTGCATTCGCTAATGCAGTGTTGCGTTCGCTAACATTTTGTTGCATTCCTTAATGCGGTGTTGCATTTGTTAATGCGGTGTTGCGTTTGCTAAGATTTTGTTGCTTTCGTTAATGCGGTGTTGCATTCGCTAACATGTTGTTGCATTCGCTAATGTGGTGTTACATTCGCTAACATTTTGTTGCATTCGTTAATGCGGTGTTGAGTTTGCTAACATGTTGTTGTATTCGCTAATGTGGTGTTGCATTCGCTAAGATTTTGTTTGCTTTCGTTAATGCGGTGTTGCATTTGCTAACATGTTGTTGTATTTGCTAATGCGGTCTTGCATACGCTAACATTTTGTTGCATTCGTTAATGCGGTGTTGCATTTGCTAACTTGTTGTTGTGTTCGCTAATGTGGTGTTGCATTCGCTAACATTTTGTTGCATTCATTAATGCGGTGTTGCATTCGCTAACATGTTGTTGCATCTGCTAACATGAAGTGGGCATTTGCTAACATTTTGTTGCATTCATTAATGCGGTGTTGCATTTGCTAACATGTTGTTGCATTCGCTAACATGGTGTTGCATTCGCTAACGTGGTGTTGCATTCGCTAACGCGATGTTGCGTTCGCTAATGCGATGTTACAGAGTCTGGATCTGTTGCTCTGCACATGTCAAGAGAAAAAATTCTGCAGCTTGTACTTCTGCAGGTTTCTAGTGTCCTGAAGATCAACAGTGTATGAACACTACAGTATATTTATCAATACCAGTGTAAACACCCTTCCACACCTTTGGCAGATCACTTTCAGGTTCAGGTCTCGGTGCAGGTTTTGGTGTTGGTGCAGGTCAGGGTCTTTGTGCAGGGTCAGGTCTTTGTGCAGGATCAGGTCTTTGTGCAGGTTTTGATGTTGGTGCAGGTCTGGGTATTGGTGCAGGTCTGGGTCTTGGTGCAGGTCTGGGTCTTTGTGCAGGTTCTGGTCTTGATCTGACTTGCCTTGCTCTAGTATCCATGTTTAAAAGATGCTCAGTTTTTCCTGAACTGCGCGTTATCACTGATTTGCCTCCAGAGTTCTGACCAGTTGTGATGGCGACTGCAGTGTTGGAGCAGAGTTTGAGTTTTGTCTCTTTGTGTTAGTTAGCTCTTTGCATGTTGTGAACTGACTTTTAAAAGTGAGAATGCGTTGTGTGTTCTGCAAAGAACAGACTCTATTTGCAAACTGTATTTTAGGTTTAGACTCAAGAGTTAAAGCCGTTGATCAGCCGGTTTACCAGTTTTGGAAACTCTTTGGTACCCCCGTACCAGGTTGGTATTTCCCTGGACCGTGGGACCCCTTTCCTCTTTGACTCCGTCTGTTTGCATGATTAACATCACCTCCTGCTTCTGGATTCAGTTCAGCGCTCCTTTCATGATTAGGCAGAGAAAAAAGGCTGTTTGATTTATACACTGCCACCAGCCAGCTGAACACTCGTCCACCCCGCTGCTGACTATCAAGGGCATCTCTGATCGGACTATAAATAATCAATTATTTCAACTAATGACCCTACAAGATCCCTTTTAGACGAGGTCAGCCTCGCAGCACAACCCCCCCCCGCAGAGCCGACATGCTGTCCACATTAGCGGGAGCTGACATCTCCTCCCAGCCTCCCTGATGGACCGAAGGCCCGGCTCTCCTCTGTGGTGACAGAAACTCCTGGTCTGAGCGCTCAGCTGTCGTGTCGCTCCATCCATCTTTCCCAGCAGTCCATCTGGAGTCTTTAGATCAGGGCCGCTGTGTGTAATTAGCCAGTGGCGGGAAATAAATGTGAAAACCATAGCAGGTCAGAAGATGACTGTCTGAACTGTCACGGAGTGAGACCAGAACCAGTGGAGTGTTGGTTCCATCATCTCTGTCCCTCTGCAGGCCTTTATTTCTGCTTTTAATATAATATCATATAAAATTCACTTTCTGCAGATTTTCTTCTCATTTCTCTGCATCTTTTCACAAAGTGAGGAATAAACTGAGAAGTTTGCAGACGTTCCTGCTGGGACTTTTCACTGAGATCATCTGAAGGGTTTTGGAAATCACAAAGCTTCATACAGTTTAGCAGATTCCTGGGCTGGATTCAGTCTGAATGTACCCAAACGGCCCCTGGTCTGGTACCAGGAACCCTCTCTGACCGCTCTCTGGAGGCGGTCTCGGTGTGATTCCAGTCGGACTGAGCTCTGGTGTCCTCAGTCTGAAACAGCTCTGTGCTTGGAGCGGAGTAACTGATTAAAACGACCACCGTAGCCGGGTATTATGGGATGTAAACAGAGCAGGAACAACAATGAGACACAGCAACTCATTGAAATGTGGTGGGATGAGTGCAGGCTCATTAAAACAGCGTTTAATGCGATACTCAACAATCTGTCTGTCATAAACACTTATCGGCGTACCTTCTTCACCATCGTCTGCTCAGTAACCGCCTTACAGCATGCCTCCTCCGTACCAAAGTACAAAGTGCTTTTCCTGACCTTGATTCAAACGTTCAAAACTGATCACAGAAATCTAAAGTTTGAATCACTGAACTTATCCATAAAAGGGCTTCAAAGCGCAGGACTTCAGTTTTTCTTTCTTTCATTGCTTTGCCCGCCTTCATAATTCCTGGCCAATGACTGAAGAGATCTTTGGTCACATGGTTTTGTTTGAAACAGAAATGTTTTCTTGACATTAGTCTGAATACAGACCAAGCTGTTAGGTTCAGGACTGGTTCAGGACCAGCGGACTCTTCCAGTCTGAAAGCATCCTCATACTTTGTTTTATTGCGATAATTCTTTGCCAGTGAGATTTTGTGAAACTAAAAATGTTTTTTGGTCATCAGTATTCCTTTTGTAAAGAAGAGCGTGGTGTTTTTCTGCTGACTCAGCCTTTCTCCAGACTGAACCCTCGTTATTTTAGCTGGTTCTGATTGTTTCTTTGGATGTGGGGGTACAGCAGATTGAGCGTGAGATCTCTGGAAAGCCCCCCCAACACCTCCCAGAGCTGCAGTTTCTCTGTTTCATGACTTTGGACGTTTGGATTGTTGCCACAGAACTTGCAGGTCGAGCTGCAGAACCTCTCACCTGTGACAGCACATTCAAACCAGCCGTCACACCAAGCGCGTTCGAGGTGAACGCAGCATTAGCTCCTCCCATGATTTGATTGAAATGCTGTTCAAAAGTATCAACCTTTCTTCTGGCTCAAGCCATGCTTGATCTCCAGGAGCTTAAATGCGAGAAGTGCTTCAGAGTCCATTTCTGTGCTGGAGGGATCCGTTAGTTCCAATCTGGGTTGCAAAGGTTGATCCTGAAACATTCAGCGTTTTGATTGGTTCTTTAGCGTCAGTGGAGGAGCTAAAAAGCAGAGAGGTTTCCATCATTCCCACCTCTGCTCAGGTCTGCTGCAGTGTGAACAGCCTGCCCCCTGTCGACCCCCCTGCTGTCTGTTTTCATGCACGCCTGATGGCGCCTTCGTGTGCTGATGTCTCGCCAGAGTCTTCCTCCAGATAGAGGCTTGGCGGCGCTGCTGCTGTCCTGCTGGAGCCGAGCCAGAACTCCGAAACCAGAATTCTGTTGCTTTAATCTGCAGCAGGACGGCGCTCTCACCTCAGAGAATCAGATCAACGAACCCTAATCCCACATTATTAATCTGTTTCTCCTGAAACAAACCTGCAGTAGGAAGTTTTTAGACCTGCAGAACACTCTTTCATTTTCAAGGCAGAATTTGTTGTAGCTTAAAAACATGTTGATCTGTACTCACTCCAATGAAGGTGGGAATTTAAGGATGAAGAACTATTCAAACATTAGATATAGAACCAGGAGATAATCACCATCAGCTGTTTTGTTCTCATTAAAGGCCATTGAAGCAGTGAAACGTCTGAAGGGGGCGTGTGAAGGACCTCTATGTCCATTTGGAATTCAAACATTTCCGTTGAAGGTCAATATTAAGTGTTGCTGACAGACGTACCTCTGGGTCCGTTCTCATCAAGCCACTGAAACCTTTGATTATTTTTCTACACAGAAGTTCCACATCGATTTCCATTCATCCGCAGTGCTGTGAAATGGAGGCTTTTCAGGTGTTTTCATCCATTTCTCCGGGTAATTATGGACCTTCTATGCTGACTGTATATCAAACATGAGGGTTCTGCTCACTCCTAATTCCAGTTCACTTCATTTGAGGTGAATGCATAGCAGGTTCAGATGGTATCTTCCACCCCTGTGGCATCCTGTCTTTGAACACTCTTTGTCAGAATGAATATTAATCAAAGGTCTTTCTGCCACCGTGTTTCTGGAGAGCAGAACACATGTTTTTTGGTGCTTTAAATATTTCCGTTTGTTTTGATGGATTGAAATCATTTGCAGGAACGTGTCATGCTGGCGGCACATCCAGCTGACTGTGTGGCGCAGAAATCAAACATCCTGCAGGACCCCCACTTTCAGCTCAGCTGTTGCTGCTCTGACCTGGAAACGTTCCTCGACCCCTCGGCCGCTTGGATTCCTGCTCGCAGATCACCAGATGTCAAAACGGCGAGTGACTCTTTATCAATGGGCCGCCGTGTCCGATTCAGCCCTCGCCAGATGTCCCCCTCCATCAGTGTCAGAGCAGGTTTCAGAAGCGGGCCAAAAGTGGGCTGCTAGATTTAGCAAGAGGCTCTCAGAAGGGTTTCTTCACGGGTCATTATCCTCCAGGATAGCAGGTTGGTTCTGGCGTCATTAGCGCCGACACACAGGGTGTTGAGGGCTGTCTGGGCCTCCGTTTGTCAGCAGAGTTGGGGGTTTATTTGATTATGTCGTATCATCTGGGATCATGTTCAACCAAAATGTCCATTTGGACGTGGCGAGGGCGGACTTGGCCCAAGCTGTGTGGTGTGATCCACCATCTTTATCTCTCCAGGGACTCAAACTGCAGCAGACAAGCAGAGACTTCCTCACTGATACATTTTCATTGGAGTTTGAGGTTACATTTATGGCAGAAGAAATATTAAGAAAGATCCTTCCTCCATCGAGATCATCAAGAGGTCAGATGATAGTTTGGAGAAGTTGTAAAACAGATAATGGAAACTGCCTCCTTTTGTAATTCCAAGAAGGTATTTGCCAAGAGTTGCCTTTCCTATAATGACTGCAGACAGACTGAAATGTCTTTCCATTAAAATGTTGAAGGGGAAATATTCTGGGCTAATCAGACCTTTGGACTCACGTGTCTCAGAGCTGCTGGTCCAACCACACCTTCCAGGGAGACTTTCTCAGATTTCTCCTCTTTGTATGTTTCCCTCCAGATCAACTTTGTTTGGGGTTGCTGGAGCCTATTCCAGCTACAGTTAGGCAAAGTCCACCGCAGTTTTTACTTAGTGAATAAATATGAAGAATAATTTTGAAGAATATCTCTGTGGTGTGACAGAAACTGAACACAAAAACTGGAAGGAAATGTTGATTACCAAACCTGAGCATCACAGCGGCACTCCCAGCTGCAGGTTGGTTGTCTCAACTTTTGTGTGGTGAAATGTGCAAGTGTGTCTGCTTTATTCAATTTATGAAGTCCTTTGTCTGTGCTAAAGACCCACAATGTTCCTCAGGACAGAAGTCTGTTTTGAAACTTTAAGGAACATGGCTCCTCAGGGTGACTCCGGCGTGTACCGACTCCGTGGACGCGTTCATCCTTTTACTAATGCTTCATAAAAGAGCTCATATAATCAGACACTACAGTAAATTTTGATGGAGGGTCTCTAACACTCTGCTGGCCGATCGTCTCCTGAAGGAAAAGCTTCCTGTCATAAAGCCCAGGAACAACCTTCAGGATGGAATAGAAACTCCTTCCTTTCTCCTTGCTTCTGTTTGTCCTCAAACCGAGGAGTCGTGCTTGGAATGCTAAACCTGAGAAGAAACATCAAAGCAGTGCAGTCCTTTTTCAAACTGCTAATGTTTTCTGAAGAATCTGTTCTTCTGGAGGTTTCTGCCGGTGCTGGACATGCCGAGTACGGTCATCTACCTGCAGTGAAGAAGGAAAACGACACTGAAATCACTAAGCTTCGGTTTCCGACTTTGTGACCATGAAGGTTCTCAGTTGTCTGATAAAATTGGGAATTTCCGAGCTTTTGTGTTTTGTTTTTGCTGCAAAAGCATCCGCTTCAGGTTAGCTTCAAGCAGCTTAGTGATGGTCATGTTAGACTGCATTAAATGAGAAAAACAGTTTGCTGGCAAAGACTGCATTTAGTTTATCCCTTTGAGGCTTCTGTAGTTGAAAAGTGAGGAAACCATCAACACCACTAATATATAATATGGAACCAGTACACGCTGTGTCTTCACAGAGAAGGCTGCTGTTAGTTAAAGCCTTTGTTACACGCACCTGTACAGGTGCTGCAGGTGTACGGTCAGATGCAGGAACGGCTGCATCTTAAGGGGAGCACAGGCCGGTCTCACAGGTCTCCTGAGGCTCGTAGCGCCACCTCAAGGAACGTCATAAAAATGGAACGTACCATTGTTGTGTGGTAAGTGTACTGAGAAGTTTTCATAAGGATAATGGAAGCTGCACAGCTTTCATGTACAGGTGATGCTGTGGAACAGCGTCCTTACGCCGTACTCTAGTCATTAGTAAGGTGTGCGTACTGGCTCCTTACTGACCATGCACGGGGTGTGCACGTGATACATAAGTGCTGATTTCTACCAGTCAGACTGAATGCAAGGAGCGTGCACGTATCACGTGAACAGCACTAACGGGATCCTTGTTCAGTCTGCAGGATTTGGGGGCATCAAAAACATGAAAATCTGTAAGACAGACAGGTGAACATGTCACCTGCTTCCCCTTCTGTGTGAAGTGTTCACTACGGCCTGTCGCCGCCGCGCCCCGTCTAAGACAAAGGTTTCCAAAGGCTGCGGTCCAGCACCATCCACATGAGAGTGGGACTCTCGCTGCTGTCAGGCCTCCAGGAAGCTCCGCCCTCCTCCCCAGTATCCCTCTGATCCCCTTCTGGGGGGTCAAAGGAACAAAACATAGGTTAACAAATGGATTCATTTCTTTTCTGTTTTAGGTGTAAACCTAAATGTGCATCTTTTCATGAATGAACTTTCTAAATTCATTTGAACAATCATTTTTATGTAGTGGGAGGATTTTTAGTTTGGTTTGTGCCAGACGCTGGCATCTGTGAACGTGGAGCTCTCATCATTTACCTGCATGACCCCCACCCCCCTGAGGTGAGTCAGCAGTGGTCTCAGAGAGGGTCACTGCTCCTGATTAAGTTTGGCGCAGCTTCCTTTCATCCTCTGATGGTTTGGACCTTCTGAGGTCACTTTGAGGGTCTTTGAGGTTGTTGCTGCGTCTTTGCTGCTCTGGAAGGCTGAAGGTTCAAAGGTCAAGCCTCTGGAGAACTTCCAGATTTTCTTTTCTCACAGGCGCTGCACGCTGAAGCACATCCTGCTGTTTCTCCTGCAGCAGAAGTTTGAGGATTTCTTCCAGAACATCCAGCAAACTTCAAACAGAAAAAAAGGCAGATTTGTGTTGTGTGAAGGAGGGAGTAAAATGGTGAGTTTTACCTTCGCAGCATCCGTCTCGTCTGTGGTTTTGATGCAGGAAATCAGATGAAGTTTGCTGAGGTTTATCGTTGTGTTCCTCCGTCGACTGAAGGAGAAGAATCCTGTCAAACAAATGTTTACATTCACTTCCTGGATCCTCCATCTGAGAACTCGTCTGAGTCTGAACTTGACTCCAAATTTGTACATTTCTGACCGTCTCTTCTCAGGGGAAAACCAAAGAAATGTTGGTTCTCGTGGAGAAATCTGGCTCTGCGATAGAATCTGAGGCAGACAGTTCACTTTCCTCAGATGGTTTTTGTTTCTCCAAACACTGAACTAAAGGTCAAACCTGAAGCTGAAAACGTTTGAGTGAAAAAGTTCAACCAAACTGCTTCTGAGAGGAGCTCTGACTGTTCACCTCATCATTATTCTGCTCTCATGAAGATGCTCTGGACCTTCTCTGCAGGTACAGATCTGATTGAGCATTGAGCCGCTTGCTCCTCTTCACTGGTTACTATGGCAACCGTTCATCAGTTTAGGATGGCCGGGGTTTGAAGGCCTGTGTTGCGATGTAGCAGAAAAGGTTCTGACTCTGTGGTGTTTCATTCCAGCTCCTCTCATTGTCCTTCAGCCTCGCTCTAATTGCTTCATAAATCTTTATTTTCTGCTTTCAACCTTTTAAATTAAGAGCAAACTCTAAGATTTTGTTCTTTCCTTTAACCAACAGAATACAGTCTGCCCTGATGGAATCCAAAACTCACCTGGACTTGGAAGAGCGAGCTCGTTCATTTTCATGTTCTGCAGAGGTTAATGGAGATGGAGAGCCTGCATTAAGTCCTTCAGAACATGCTTTAATGCAGACATAGACTCC
Source organism: Oryzias celebensis (assembly GCA_014656515.1). Taxonomy (NCBI): domain Eukaryota; kingdom Metazoa; phylum Chordata; class Actinopteri; order Beloniformes; family Adrianichthyidae; genus Oryzias; species Oryzias celebensis. The sequence continues at coordinate 26,191,585 of BNCR01000013.1, forward strand.
ATGCATCACAGGACGTTCAGACTCGTGTCAGGGACACTCCTGAACAAAGGTTGTACGCCGCCCTTGAACCACCGGCGCTCTGAGCTCTGCAGGCCTCACTGATCAGAGGAACACCATCACATCCTCACTGCTGCAGCTTCTTCAGGAGAGCACCTCTGCCTGGTTCTGCCTGGTTCTGCCTGGTTCTGCCTGGTTCTTCTGGCTGCTCATGGATTCAGATCCTGCAGCTGCAGCCTGGTCTTTGGCTTCACTTTTCAGCAGATTTGTCTTGTTTTCTTCCAGACGTTGCTGTTGTTTGGAGCTTTTCCTGCTCCTGTGGCTTTCAGAAGCTTCTGGCTCTTCATCGTTTTTCTGGGATCCAAAAGTCTCTTTCTGACTGTTGGATCCTGAACTCTGACCTGAACACAGTCCAGTGAGCCCTGCAGGTCTTTCCATCTTCTGCTGGTTTCTGGACCTCCCGCCTCATGTTTTTGGAGTCTTTTTGGTTACTGGTTCCTGTGAAGGTTCTCCTCTCTTCAGTCCTCTCCATGTGTGGATGGTGGGTTTCTCTGAGGTTCTCTGGAGTCCTAAAGCTGCAGGAATGTCTGACTCTCAGACAGAAACCTGTCAGAGACTCTGATTCTGTTCTGGAGTTCCTCAGATCCAGAGATTAGATGATGGGTGGAGCAAACAGCCCTGACAGCTCCATTGTGGGAGGCTTGAAGAAGTCCAGAAGATAAACCTGTTGGTGTCCCTTCACTTCCTTCAGCTCCTCTGAGTCTGTAGTTAAGCAGCATATGAGTTTTGAATTCATCAGTGACTAAACAGATGGATGGTTCCATTAATTCCATCTTTTCTTGTCTTTTGATGCAGACAGAAAAACAGATCATTGATTCTCTCTGAACGATGAGACGACACATTTCGGCTGATAGATGTGGATAAATATGGTCATTTTCTTCTGTTTGATTTCATTCATCGCTTGTTTAATTTGGAAACGTCTTGTATGCATAGTTAAGTTGGCATGAACTCTATGAATGTTAACCGTGATGGGTCCAGTTGGTGTCTTCTGCATCACGTGATGGATTCCCGTGCAGCGTCCTCCTGTAATCCTCAGCATGTTCTCATGAGATGAGCGTCTCTCTGGGGGTCAAAGGTGAAACAGGAGCATTTGTAAACAGCTGGTGGCATTTTTCTGCGTTTGCTGGAGACGCTCATCTTGATCTGTCTTAGCAGACGTCACATGTCCTCGTGCGCCGGCTTCATGCAGGTCAGACTGCAGCTGTGAATTTGAATGAAGTCTGACTCCACGTCTTTACATTTGGAAACCAGGAACTGTTGAAAATGTTTGTTCTGAAGGTGGAGGGAGGTCACACTGTCTGACCTCCCCACACCTCATATGAGGCTGGGCGTTGACTTTTTGGAATTGTTTCATGTCTGTTCTGTGTAGTTCAAGTAACTAAAACATTTTTTTTTTAAGTTTTAAATTGCATAGTATTAAATCTATTTAAAAAGTCTGGACATCTTTGCTTAGCCTGCTGACCCCGCGACCCGGAAGGAGACAGATTAATGGATACATCTATTTAGGTCATAATAATAAAAAGATTGAAGAATAAAATAAGATACAGTCACATACACATGTATGAGATGACAGTATGAGTATTTAATCATAAATAGACGTGTGGACACATTACATGACACAATAAATCCTTTAAATATGATGATTATCAAATAGTTTGGTTCCTTCCCTGAGCAGTGGTGGAAGCAAACATATGATCTCAGCACTATTATGTTAATAATCTGCTTCTGAACTTCTGATCAGACTCATTTATTCTCTACCAGTACAAGTGCAGATATTTTGGTAAATCCATAAATATTATTACGTTTTTGTTGATTATCATCATGACTTTGTCAAAGTGTTTTCTTTATAATGTCGTCTACTTCCTCATCTCTGGGCTTTTCTTCAGAACCATGGTCAGGGGTCGCTTTTCACAATTAATTCAGAAGAAAGTACGTTTTAAGTTGGCTGTTTAAAACTCATTGTACTTACAGAACAGAAAAATTCAGCTCATTTTATGGTATTTTGTGTCAAACATGGATTTAAATATTAAAGTGCTGAGGGTTGGAATCATCTCCCCAGGTGAAGAACGCCAAAGCGGCGAACTGTCAAAGAGCAAAAAGATTTCAGAGAATCTCCGGCTTTGCTTTCATTCAGCTCTAAAATTTCAAAAGAATAAAAGTTTCAGAAACTGAAACTACAGTGGACTTGTGTTTAAAACGCATCCCAGACTTTACACAGATTCCTCTTTCCTGCACGAGTTCCAGCTGCTCCGCCTCCCGATGCTGCTCCGCCTCCCGATGCTGCTCCGCCTCCCGATGCTGCTCCGCCTCCCGATGCTGCTCCGCCTCCCGATGCTGCTCCGCCTCCCGATGCTGCTCCGCCTCCCGATGCTGCTCCGCCTCCCGATGCTGCTCGGCCTCCCGATGCTGCTCCGCCTCCCGATGCTGCTCCGCCTCCCGATGCTGCTCCGCCTCCCGATGCTGCTCCGCCTCCTGATGCCGCTCCTGCTTGTTCGTTGCTGGGTCCGGCCATGGATGACCTGCCGTGAACCCTCAAGACGAGGGGAGCTGCAGCCTTTGAGCTGTGGATGGCCTGCTGGACGGCTTCTCTGTGATCACAGACTGAACCTTCATGCCAGACTTGCAGTTTGGAGCTCCTGGAGGAACAGACGACTTCACCAACGGCATCAGAGGTTAAAGAAGCAAAAAGATTTTAGTTTTTACAAGAGCTGTCAACATGAATGCAAGTGATTCATTTAAAAGATGAATGTGTTTTATGCATGAGCGCAGATTAATCACACGTCAGAAGTGACCGTCTTCCGCTTCATGTCAGGCAGTTCAGGTTTCCGCCGTGTGTACATTTCCAAAAATACAGACTTCATTAAGCACTATGCTGTTCATAACAGTCACTTACAGAAGAAATAAATATTCAATCGATTTTTACTACTTTATTCTCTGTATTTTTTGGTTTATATCACTTTTTCACAAAAAGCAAGAAGTCTGAGCAGTGATATAAAACATTTGGGCTTTGTGACCAGAACTTCTTTTTTAAATGTGCGTCGACACCGAGCAGCCAATCAGATTTGAGGATTCACCTGGACCATTTAAAGAGCAGAAACACAATGTTAGTTTCTGATGGCTGAATATCAGCATCTTTGTTTTCTTGGAGTAAAACTGCAGACATGAAAGTCTTTACAGTTCTGCTGATCGTATTGATGATGTGTTTCATGCACACCTTACATTTCCGACTTAACATTTTACAAATTAAAGCATTTCAGACAATAGAAATGAAGGAAACATGTTCTCTGGCCTTTTTTGTTCAAAAGTCGTATATTGTCCTGTATAATTTACCACGTGAAACATTGTGATTAATCACAATCCAAAAGTGTAATGAATCTGATGACTTTTTAAATCGACTGACAGCACTAATTTTAACATGTATTGTAGATTTTTATAAATGTGTCCACATCTTCTTCATCAACAGAACAGTGTTTCTCTCATAAAGATTTTTTAACGGCCGAAGTGCTTCTCCACAGATGGAAGTGATGAACCATCAGATGCAGACAGGATTCTTGGTTGCTTTTTCAAAGCCTTTGTGTGGTTCCATCATTTAAAGATTTCTACAGAAGAGCCGACATTCACCTCCTCCATTTCGGCTTATGTTCACTGTGGAAAACCACAAAACGTCAGGAGATTTCAGTAAAATCCCACTTTGACTGCTGTTTTCCAGCAAAGGAAGGTACAAACATGTTCAGTAAAGGTTGGACTTGTACTTTTTAGTTTTACTCGAAGAACATCATAACTTCTTTGGAGACCTCGTGTTGTGAAGATTATTCTAGATATGGACAGTACAGCTGGATGTCAGATCAGAACGCATTGTGTTCAGCCTGACTGAGAAAGAACAAGAAATGCCCCCTCTCCCCTATCAACACCAGTAAGGACCCCCCAGCATCCGCTCACCGTCTGCCTGCTAATTATGAAAGCACATCTGGATAGAAGTCATGTGACTGATCTCAATGAGCCAAAAAACAGCTTTTTTTGGGAGGGGGGGGCAGGTGCTGTCTGCGGTAGCTCCAACCAGGAAGTGATAACTGGAGCAGAAGGGGGCGGAGCCAGCATCTGGTGACGGGAGCCAGGCAGGAAGTGGAAGCTTGAATCAGCTGTTTGGACGTTTCTACAGGAAATGCAAACAGAGTTTGAACCAGAAGAGAACAAAATACTCTGAACTTTTCCACAGGAATCCAGATTCAGAGCTTCCATCCGGAACCAGAGGATGTTTGGAGATGGAGCGTTTCACAGGGAAGGTTTTGTTTGACAGCCTCTGGTCTCATTAAAGTCCAGCATTTGCTCATGGGGTCAAACCTGCTGCCGGCTCTCGTTCCCGTCAGTATTCCCACATCTCAACGGTTCTCTTCCTTTGGTCTGCATCCGTGTCAGCATCATCTCCTTCCATATATGCAGTTTGGATTCTGATTTTTTCCCAGTTTTTATTCTGTTTGTTGGTTTCCTGTTAGTTTCTCTGTGATGGACGTTCAAACCCAAAGAGACGGATGTTTGGTGCAGGTCTAGACTTCAACCTCGGCAAGTCTTCGTTTGCTCTTCTTCACTGATGGTTTCAGAAGAGCAAAGACTCTCCGTCACAGTCTGACTTCCTTAGCTGCACAGCTGGAGGTGACAGAGGGTCATCCCTGCACTCGTGCTTTGAAAACCGCCAGCAGTTCTGGACTCTCCCCTCAAAGCCACGTCTTCTTCCTCCTGCAGAGCGTTTCCCGCCTTCAGGTCCGGCAGGTGTTTTCCTGTTTCAGTGGAGATGAACCTTCACAATAAAACAAAGGTCAGCTGATGGTCAGGACGATCAGCTGAGGACAGATGAGGATCCTCTCTGTCTGCCTGCTTCACAATGAGCTGCAGTTTTGACCCAAAAGGAAAAATGATGGAAGTTTCAGGAGCAGAGACGGTGAACGGCTCTGGCGGCGGTGGACAAATCTCCTCGGTGAAGCGCCTCGGACTTCCAGAGGTGTCAAGTTCAACTTTTAACAAGCAAAAAGAGGTGACGAATATTGGGACCCGACGTTTCCTCAGGAGAACGGCTGCCCAAACTTTAATTAGACAATGAATATTCCTGCAGCACGGATCCAAATGGAAGTCCTTTAAATGGGAAGGCAGGTGTGTGGACTGGGGGTGCAGCTGCAGCGTCTGCGTGCAGACGGGCAGACTTCTGACCGACTTTTAGCAAAAGATCTTGGAAAATGGAATGGAATCCTATTCATGGATTTAATTGAAATATTTATCACCATTTTGAGTTAAAAATAGCAGAAACTGTAAAAGGTCAAGCCTTTTTTGCAGCTCTTTCGGTCACGTAACAAATCGATATTGTGCAGATGCTCTGAACTGTAGAGAATAAATAAAAATCCTCAAAAAAGAGCCAGCGAGTCTGCAGCTCACAGCTCGGAGACGCGGCGCTCCTCTCCACGCCATGGTTTATTCATGAGCAGATGACCCGTGTGTTTGAGGGGACTTCAGCAGATTTCAGACGCTGTTTCGCTGCCCTTCGCCTGTTTGCAGAGCAGCGGGGGAGTGGCCCCGGCTCTTCTTTATTTATTTTCTTTACTCCAGGGGAGGAATTTTAATTTCAGGGAGGGTTATTAATCAAGGCTTTCAGTCCAAGGTTTTCTCTGCTGATCATCTCCATATCGTAACAGTTACAGCATCCTTGAAAGCAGCTTTGAAAGCAGTGTCCGTTGATTAAAAACCAAAAACACATTTGCTTGATGAAAAACCACCAATTTAAAGTGATGGTTCATTAAAATGTGGTATTTGTCTCTCTTTAAAGAGTTTAAACTCACTTCTAAATGTTTTAAAGTAGGATTTTTTATTCTGCTGAAGAGCAACCTCCTTGTTCCTCATATTTCTAAGTATGACTTTGCAGTAGTCCCCCCTCCAATAAGCTGGCTTAAATGAACACGTCTTCCAGAGGACGGTCTGTGCCTCAGTGACGGAAAATGACACAAGCAGGCCTGGGGGGGTATCACCCCGGGGCACTTATCTTTGTAGTTGGAGCAAATAAAACGACCTCAACCTGAAATCATGCGAGCGAGTGTTAAAACCTCTTTTCCACCTAAAACAGTCACATTTACATTTAGGCCTTTAACTTAGTGTTGATCCAAACTTACTCACTGTATGAAGACGATTCAGGAAAGGAAGTGTGAATATAATCAAAGATCACGGCGGATTGAGGGTTTGTTTACTACTACTTCCTCTATAAATGGTGGGTTAGCGCATTAACCTACGTGAGTTCAGAGGTCGGCAGCAGAGCCTGTGGCTGCAGCAGGACCGTAAGCAATCCGTAGCCTGTGTGAGTCATGTTGTAGGTGGACTGCTCTGTCCGCCGCCCCGGAGCCGGACCGCATGCAGTGTGAGTAGGACTTAATTAAATGTGTAAGTGTGCCAACTGTGCTGCTTAGTTTTCTGTTGGACAGTGAGGGACAGCATGTCGTTTCTGCAGTGGATGCGCTTTATTTCTCTTTTTCTTGGAGGTAAAATGGAGCCAGATTGCTTTGTTTTGCTGATGTCCAGCAGATTGTTTTCACAGAAACGTGTCCACTGGCTTCACAAAACTCTCCTGTTTGTTTACAAACCTCCTCTGGGTCGTCTGTGTTTCTGTCAATGTAGGAGATGGTGGATCCCACTTCTGTACAATAAGCCACTCAAAAAACAGCCAGCAGGAAGTGAGAGGTTCTACCTTTCTTTACGTGCTGCTAGAATAAAGTCCTAAGAACCCCTGAGGGTGGATACGGGCTGTCTGCGGGTGTGAAATGGTCAAACGTATACGGGGTACACAGGTGATCCCCACAAAATATCAAGCTGGTAGACAACTCAGTCAACCGAAGGGAGAAAATGTTCATGTTTTTCTACAGGCATGCTGCGGGTCGTAGTGAGCACAAATGCTGCACCGGACATGGTGAGAACACGGTGAGGGCGTCAAATTGGCGTCTGCCGCTTCTTTTTTGTTCAGTGTTAAATTTACTGCTTGTCTTGGCGCCCCAGCCGCAGATCAACCGCCTACAAACTTCATTTGTTGACCACATCAGGGAAAACGTGGATGATGTTGAGCGAGTAGCTTGTGTTTACATGTTTACATGTTGGCTAGCTTTGCGTGCTTGATCGCTGTAGCTCTGTGGCGACCTGTCCAGGTTGTATCTGTAATCCTGCAGACTGAACAAGGAGCACGTTAGTGCTATTCATGTGATACGTGCACGCTCCTTGCTGCAGCCCGACTTAGAAAGGACTGTGTTTTGTGTACCATCACCTGTACGTCATATGTGTGTGTAACTTCTTTTTTAAATGAATGTAATACACGTTCATGAAAATGAAAATAAAAATCAATGAAGAACCAGACTGCCAGCTACAAAGTTGACCACACCCACAACGTGAGCCTCCAGCAGGTCACTCACAGACTTTACTGCTTTGGGTTTAACATTGTCGTCCAGATTGACTCACAAACATAAACAGTTCATACTGATCAATATTTGATACCTCCCCAACGTTTTGGTGACCAAATACCGCTGTAAGCCCAATGAGACGGCTATGGTTGTGATATTGGGCTATATGAATAAAATTGAATTTGAATTTAATGTTTGCAGATCAAGTCGATGCTTTAAGGAGAAGTTCAGAGATCAGAAGTGTCTTTTATTAAACTACCGTTACATTTCTGTCATGGTATCAAACCTGACGTAAGACGAGACTTTCAGTTATTATTAGTGCTTTGTTTTTGTCTGAGAGAATATTCTTTATAATCAGAGACTTTGGATGTTACCGGCCCCCCCGGCTAATGACCAAAAAAGTTCATTTAGAGCCCTGAATGAATACAAGCTTTTTAGATTACATGCTGGAGCTAACATTGGTGTAAATGTTTGTAAGATCAGGATTGGATTTTCTCACAGCTGCATGATGTTAATAATGTGTTTCGAAGGTCTGAAACGTCGCATGAAAAGAGGAGGAGAGCGTGACAGAACATCTTGATCCAGCGTGTCTGCAATCAACATCATTTCATAGAAACCTGTTGATGAAGGATCTGCTGAAAACGAGCTCATTTACAGGTCTAGTTGTAGACGAGCCTCAGAAATCTCATTACCTCATGGATGGGAAACAATTATTACGTTTGTCGATTGTTATATTTGTGTCACAGGGGCAGCAGATCCGGTTCGATACACCAGGAGGCTCCATTAAAAACCTGATTTTACCCATCAGTGGCTCCAAGCCTTAATGGCTTACTTTCTATTATTCACCCCCCCCATATAGCTGCACATCCCTGGATCAGAGCTGGAACCACAGGATCAAACGTTTGGTTCCAGAACCAAAGCTGGAGGACGGGTCCTTTTCGGGCTCCGTCTTCAGAGCTGATGAGAATCTCTGCTGAGGCCGCAGAACCGTTTGGATGGACTTCATGAGGTTCTTTCCAACCAGAACTTTGTAGGTCCTGAAAAGCTCTTCAGCTGTCAGGGTTTCTGAAAATGGAGGGACCGGTTTCACTCTCACCAAAATACCGGATCTGTGGGAGCGCCACAGGAAAAAATGTGGGAAATGTTTCCATGACAACAGGGATCACTGCACTTCTCCATGCAGTGAGTGGAAGGTCACGTCCTGGTGGGTCTGTTCCTGCAGATGAGAAGCTGGAGATGTTTCCATGGAAACAGATCAATATCCAATCATTGATCCATAACTCTGAGTGTCAAATATTGAATGTTATTTGTTCCTTTTTCTAAATGATTCAAAGGGATGAGAGGTGAAAAGGAAGGACTCTAGGGTGAAGCCCGCCAGCCTTTGGCCCAAACCAAAGGCTCTGCTTGAAGAACCAGCAGTTCTGCCGTTTCTTCATCAATGATGAGGAGTGAAGGCCTTTCTGGGTTGATGGGTCACAGCTGAGAGGTCGGCCTTAACAGGGTGGAGTCTCCATCTCCACCTTCTCCCCCCCACATGCAGCCTCTGCTGTTAACCCGCTGCAGCGTTTTGTTCTGAAGGCTTTGCTGACCCACTTCCTGTCATCATTCCTGACTGAACAGCAGTGACCCCCCTGCAGAGCTGGAGATCTGCCGTTTGGATCACAGGAGGCTCTTTGCTTATGAAGCCATAAAACATATTTCAGCTGAAACTTTCCGTCCAAACGCTGCAGCCACAGTTGGAGCTCCTGCCGTCACACGTCTGCTCCCGTTCTGTCCACAAAAACCTCACAGAGGAAGTGAACGTACGGTATGACATCCAGGAGACAGAGAAGAGTGTAGATGAGACAATTCAGAGGACGTCTGACAACAGAGATGCAGTCAGAAATACTAGCTATAGATTTAAGGTGTAAGGCCAATAAATGACGAATAAAAGGAGTTTTTCCTCACTAAAGGTTCACCAGGTTAAAGGGAGCATTAAAACAGGCAGAGAATGGTCTGTTTGCCTGTTTGCTCCGTGGCTTTTCTGTTATCATTTTAAGATGTGTTCATTTCTGAATCATTTGGACATTGATCACTTCATCTTCAGGGTTCGGAACACATCCACCTGAAGAATGAAGTATAGATCTGATGGCTGACTTTGCTTTTCTGCGCTGTGGTTGGTGTGTTGATGCTGTTTTGGGAGTTCTGCTTTAGTTGTTGAATAATAAATAGTGTTTTCTGCTGGATGATTGTTTCTGGTTGAACTTTTATTGAGTTTATTCATCGAGATCGCCTGATGGAAAGTTCCGTTTTAAAAACGTGACTTTGAAAGCTTCATGTAGTTTTCCGAGAGGGTTTTCCCAGAGTGTTTTCCCAGAAGGTTTTCCCAGAACTTTTCAAAGCTTTTATAGGTGTGTTACAGCGAAACAGATGAAGCAAAATCTGTAAATCAGCTTCAGCAAAGCATTGTTAAAACAATGATTAAAAATTCAAGTTTTGGAGTGAAATGTTTCTGAAGAAAAAAAGGCTAAAATGCAATTTTGCTTTAAAAAATCAAGCTGATTAACGTGGCTTTTCCAGCGTTCTGTTTGGCAGTTCATGCTGAAATCATGTTGGAAACAGGACCAGAATCAAAGACAGATCCCTGTGGTACTCCACAGCTAACATAAACCAAATCTGTTTTGATGTTGTTAAAACTATTATTCATCTTTGAATAACTGATAACCCTCACACGGGCAAACCCTCTAATGCTATTAATGTTATGAATATCATCCAAACAGGCTCGGTGTGTGTTTCAATACATCCATGTTTGAAGCAGAACTCCTGGTAACCTGCTGTTTTGGTTTTTGTCTTAAAGTTGGACCTTTTCCTTCAGTCTGATCTAATGTCCCCGCACTAATCTCAGACATTTGCAAACCCACCACCACCACCACCGAACAAGTCCTCGATGACCTGGTAGTATTACAGGAATACTGTAAAATTATTCCTTTTGCAAATGACAAGTTGAAAATATAGATAATCATTGTCTTAATCAGAGACCTATTCATGTTTTTACAAATGTCTTTTCTATTTCACCAAGAAAAATACTTTTGGCATTTTTGATGATTGTTTTCTCACCAAAATGTTCCCTCTGGAGCTATAGAACACATAGAGTATGTTGGTGCAGAAATGTGGTTCTGATGGCTCTCATCCAAACATCAAGCATGTTCTGAACGGGATGTTGCCTCGTTTGGGGTCAGACTTTTGTCTCCGTCAGGACAAATGTTCTGAGCGGGTCCGGTTTCATTTGTCATTCCCGATAAATGAACAGGAGTGCAGAAAGGTGAAGCTGTAGTTGCGATGATGAGTCGTTTCTTTTGCGACAGGGAGCTGCGTGAATGAAGTCCTGACAGAGATGAAGCGCAGGAATGACGCTTTGGCTGCTCAGCTGGAAGCAGCTCATCCATCAGGCTGAGCGCGTCCTGCAGCCAGCGTGCATAATGTGGGCCTGAGCCGCCGTTTAATGTTGAAACACACGATGGACGTGAGAGGTGCTTTGATGTTTTGATCCAAACTGTTGGTTTTTCTCAAGCTGATACACTTTTCCACAGAATTTTGTTTTGAAGCATAAATGTGACCTTAACCCTTTCATCAAATCCTGTGGGAGTCTACAGGTCTGGGGACAGTGGTGGGGGTCAAACCTCTGTCCATCTCAGATAAAGGATCCTCAAATTTAAGAAAACCAAACAGATTGTGTTGAATTTTCATGCCAAACTCCAAACTAAAAGCTGTAAAACTCTGATGATGCAAAATACACACATTATGATAAACAGAGACCGACATGAAAGCTGCAGGAAACCTGGTTCTCTGAGGAACAGATGTTCCAGCACTTGAAGAACGTCATGTAAGCTACTGGATCAGTACTAGTGGATGGAAATGTTTGCTGCTGCAGAGCTCATCAGCTCCTGACCCACTTAAATACATCAAACCCCTGAACGGAGACGTGTCTGCTCAGACTCAGCTGTCAGAGGAAACGTGAGGAGGAGCTCCTCCTGACTCCTGAAAGGAAGATCTTCCTCAGAGCTTCTGCTGCTCTTCATCAGAGAGCAAACCTTCTATTCTGAGCATCTGGCGTTTCCAGGTCAAAAGCGTCTGTTCAGCCTCACTCACCGACACAGAAGAAAACGGTGCTCTGCGCTGAGCGGGGTGGGGGGTCAGTCCACATTTAGAATTCAGTCCTGTCCTCCTCCTGATGGATCTGGAAGAGCTTTGACCAGCCGGAGGACATTAAAGGTCCTGCTTTGTATTTGAAGCTCTACCTCCTGAGCTGGATTACACCATAAATCAGGAGATTCCATTAAAAACCAGTCAGTGTTCCAGGGTGCGTGGCTTTGTTGAGGGTCATTTCAATGTTTAGACCCTTTTTCATCTTTGGACCAGTGGTTCATGTGTTTACATCACATACGTTCCACATACGAAACCTGAGAGTGACGTCAGCTTCAGGAGAACATGCGTCCATGAGGCTGGACTTGACAGACGTTCATGCGTCAACACTTCACTGCGTCTCAGCTCTTTCACTCACCTTAGCAGCAGCTTGGTCCTCCTCCTTTCAGACGTTTGAGGAGCTAAAAGTGCAGCTGTAAACCAACCCTAATGATTTTTCTCCACGTCTGAGCTGGAATCTGGATTTTGCTCTCCTTTTTTGTTACACCGCTCATGTTATGTTGGGGGTGTGAGGGAGCAGAAGGGATAGATGCTGGATGGGGGGGTGGGCTTATTCCACACCAACTCAGAAGGGAATTTCTAATCAGCTCCTCCTGCAGAAAGTATGTTCTAGAAAGCAGCTCTTTAGATTTGAGCCCAAATGATCACACTTCCACCCTGATGCTTCTGAATGTGTTCAGTTTCTGAGGCTGAAAGACTCCAGTTTGGTGAGAATCTGTAGCAGATTATCAACCAGTTTTTCCAGTTTGTTCTGTTGGGAACATCCAGCTTCCTGATGGAGTTCTGTGGGGTTTAACTCGTCACTCAGGCTGGGATAGAAGCTGCTCTTTGATTGGCTGAACTGGAGGATGACTGAGATTCTTTGCTTCTTCTCTTCTGTTGTGATGTTCTTGAAAGAGTGAAGGATCATGGAGAAGCGCGGTGAACATCATTACTGTCACCACAGTGTTTGTTCAGATCTGCAGGTTGGCGTTCAGACCGGCTCTTCTCCTGGAGAGCTCCTAATGGTGGCGAGTCCTCCTGACAGGATCTTAATGGAGCAATTACAGTTTCTTTGTGCACATGAAGCGCTCGCCGCCCCTCACAAGTCTGATTAATAACACTTATGTTTATTTACGGCATCGTTGCAGCAGGTTTCATATCTCTGTGCGATGTCATTCAGAGACACCACAAAGATGTAAGGAATAAAACCTCATGGTGGCGTCTGAGCCTATCGTGATCATAGTTTTTGATCCACAGAAGTTCTGCCCTTCACCACGTTGGAGATGCTGGTAGAACATGTCAGACGAGAAGCTGGACCATCGCTCTGAATCATTGGTTTGGCCCCCATGTTCATGTAGATGTCAGCAGTCTTCAGCAGGCAGTTCCACCCTCCCTCCCCGTACGATGAGGTCTCTCTTCCTGAAGGTTACAGACCTGAAGATGGCAGCATGACTCGACTTCCTGCTGCCCCCCCGCTTCAGTCTGATCGCTCTGTAAGCTCTCAAGAAGGTGGTTACTCAACAGCAGACTGAGTCTTCAACGCTCCACTCGTCCCTGCAGCTGACCCACCTCCTCCAGGTCTGTAAACTGAGACCTCAGGACGCCATCCTAGAACCTCCAAACGCTGTGATGCTTTTCATTCCAAAATCTGAACGTTCTCCTGATTATGCCGCGTCTCAGAGAGGAAGATGAAATGACCACAGAATCATTTTACACATGAATTACGGTTTCAAAGAGTTTCCTTGTGACTGAAATTAAACAGGGAAGTAAATAAACATGGATGAAGAACAGCAGGTTTTTCTGTGATAAAGACACAAAAACCTGACTGTGAAGGAGCAGAAATATGTCAGGAACTACATTGTTCTGTTTGATTCAGATCCAAAAGAGATTCAAACATCATCAAAAACTAAGACAGGCTCTTTAGAAGACATCTACCTGTCTTTACAGTGTTATTCAGACACGTTCACATCAGAGCATCACCAGATCAGGATACTCTGTAGGGAGCAAGGATTTCTTCACCAAATGAAACCAAGAAAAACCTGAGACGTTGTGGTTCAGAGACGTCGTCCTGCTGGTGCTGGTCTGCTTAGAACTTCTGTTCTGACAAACCTGAGACGTCTGCAGGCTTTTTCTTTGGTTTGGTCCCTCGGTAACGACAGGTTTCTCTGAAGCTCCTCCTGTCACCTGCTGCTTCAGAGAAAACACAAACGTAATCTGCTGGTCACTAACGACCTGGACAAAGAGGAGTGCAGACGCTGCGAGCAGCATCCACCACCACCCAGTGGTTATTTTACTCCTGTTTGTCTGCAGTGAAACCCAAATATACATGCGGGTCAGCACCTGCCAGAACCACGCAGACGTTAACAGCTGTTTGCTGTCCTCAGACCTCTGGAGGGCTCTTGAGATGCTGCAGAAAAGCTGCTGGACAAAGCCAGAGAGGAGGGGCTCTCAGTATCTTCTGGACTTTACCACGACCACACCTTCTTTGCTGAGTGACCGCAGCTGCGGTCGTCTCCACAAACACTGCAGATGCTCTCGGATCGCCTGCAGGGGGAAAACCTGTGGGATGGATGTAGACACGAGTTAATTTGGTTTAAACATTTAAGGATCAAAGGTTTTAAACCGTTTCCACTCAAACGGCTTACATGTTTGGTTTTCCTTCAGCCTCCTCTGTTTTCTGGTTGGGCTAAAGGCCCGGCTGCAGGCGCAGAACCGGGCCGTTGCAGCTCAGACCTGTGGAGCAGGCAGAGGAACCTGGTGTTCCTCTCAGACACATTGATGGCTCTCTGGAGATTCACTGCAGTTCTAAAGGAGGTGTCACCAGAAGCTCTGGAACAAGCCCCCCAGATCCACACTGACCCCTACAGGACACTGTGGACTTCTGCGGCTTCAGAGGTCAGGGGGGAGGCTTTTGATTGACATGTGGCAGATTGAGACCAGCCAAACTGGACACGTCAAAAACTGATGGGTACGTTAGTACAGTATCAGTTCAGACCTGATCTGTATCTAAGCGCAGTGAAGGTAAAAGGGTGGAGAGACCAGGAGAACTGCTTCCTGTTATGGGGGCGGAGCCTTAAGCCATTAGTCATGATTCCTGGTTAGCTTGGTGAAGGTTAGTGGATTCCAGGACCGATCTGGTTCTCCTGCAGGTCTTTGTTTTCTCTGCTGTGGCTCTACGGGCGTCACACCGGTGTCAGGTGTCAAGAGCTGAAACTGAAGCTGAAAATAAGCTGTTTCCTAAGAGGTGGAGGATCACCAACTGCAGCTCCACCTGAATTCATGGGGCTTAACCCCTTCATGCCTGAATGTGTTTCCAGTTATATCACATTTTCTACAGGGTTTCTCCATTCAGTGCTGAATTAAATAGATTAATTCCTGGATTAAATGGTGTGTGTGTGAATTAGCGGCATACGGCGTGAAGGGGTTAAAGCTAGACTCGTGTTCTTTCTCCAAATCACATTCAGGCCAAATGACTCCAGTGATCAGGGCTCTGCAGCTCCGCGTGTACGTCTTAGAAAATGTCAAATCTGCATGTTTACAGGTGAAAATCAGCTCAAAGGGCTGCAGCAGGAAGGAGCATCCGTGTAGGGATTGTTCTCCGTGTCGCCAGAAGAGCCTGAAGAGCAAAGACAATAAGAGGATTCATGTGGAAGATCAAAGACGCTGCTCTTCAAAGCTCCTCCTAAGAATGGCTTATTAGAAGCTTTTGAATCCAGACCACAGGAAGCTGTTGGATTTTAATGCGGAAAATAAACCAAAAAAAAGCTTCTGGTGATTTTCAAAAGAAGAGTTTAGCAAGAGTTTAGAAATGTTCTGCGGGTTCAGCGTCTTTGTTTAAACGTGTTGGTGGACAGCAGCGCCGCTTCTGGCTTCATCCTAAGGTTTTGACCCAGTAATGAAAATCAAACTCCAGGAAACTGGAGCCAATATCAGGATTTTTTTTTCCTCCACCCCTTTTGAGAACGGTATTGGTTCTTTAAATGAGTTGCTGAACTCGCTGGTGTTTCATTTGGTGCCATCATGAAAGTTCCGGATTAGAACCGTCGAGTCATGTCAAGAATCATCCGTCTCTTCTTGGTCAGTTTCACCATCAGCTTGTAAGGCGTCCATAAAAACAAACCTTCCTTTGTGAGCAGTCCCTGAAACCTCACGCACCGCTCTCACGTCACT
Source organism: Oryzias celebensis (assembly GCA_014656515.1). NCBI lineage: Eukaryota > Metazoa > Chordata > Actinopteri > Beloniformes > Adrianichthyidae > Oryzias > Oryzias celebensis. Next base: position 26,207,397 of record BNCR01000013.1, read on the forward strand.
GTTTGACCAAACACGCGTGACTTGGGTCAGCGTGTCATGAGGCCGTGCCCTCAGAGGAAAGTTGGCTGATGTCCTCCCTGGCGGTCTTTCTGTGGTCATTTTAGCAGCTGGCGGTGATGCTCCTCTGAGTGTTGTATGGTTGGACCCCCCACTCCCATGTGTGACCCTGCAAACGGGCTGCAGGAGAAGCATACATGAGAGCGCTGAAGCTTCAGTCAGAGGAAGCAGACCTTCCTGATCCAGGCAGGTCCAATCCACCTGACTGAGCAAGCCTCAGGCTCACAAACGCTATTTTCCACCGTTCAGAGCAGAAATGGGTCAAAGCTATTTACTGCTGACCTTTTCAAAGAGCATCAAACATTTGTGAAACCAAGCGGATCTAGAACTTTTCTTTCATCAGAATGTTGGTTCTTCTCCGTGGTTTGATCTGGTGCTTTCTGGACTGGAGGGAAGGGAGGAGTCTGAGTCATGCTTCTGATGTTGCTCTTAAAACTTCATGGTCTCTTCCAGGACGCGGAGGAGATGAGGAGTTGACAGAAGACCGGGACCCTCGTCGCCCTCTCCGGAATCGGGCCCAGACGGCAGGATGGAGAGATGAAGAGAGGAAACACAACGCGCACGACATGGTGAGGCCATGGCTGCGAGATGAGCAGGAGGTGAAGTGAAAAGGCAACGTGTGCGTGGAGGGGAGGGGGGGCAGACCCCCACAGTGACCTTCTGTCCCACAATCCATCAGGGCGTCTGAGCTGCATGGCCACACGCCAGGATGACAGATCTGCCCGTCAGCCGGACACGCTGGCATTTCATCCTCAAACATGCAGAAGACGTGACGCTCAGCGCAGAGCTGAGCAGCACGCCTCCATGGTCAGGCCCCTCCCTCCACTCCCCCCAGCAGAAGGAAGCCCCCCATGTAAGGTCACTGACAATAAATGTCAGATGACTGAAACCTCACGCCCACCATGACTGCAGGAGCTGAACCACCTCAGACGATCAGAAATGCAGGAAATACAGTATTGTTCTGGAAGATTCTGAAGGAACATTTCAAGCCTTTAATGAAAGTAAAATTTCATTCAAACTGAGACGTTGCTCGTGTTTGATGCTTTGTCTGTGGACGCCGTTTTGTTTATCTAGATCTGGTTCTTGATTTTGTGTTTTTATTGGTTCTGTTCAGCAATGGAGCAGAGAAAAGGTGTGACGCTGTGTCCACGTAGCGAGCTCTGTCCTGACGCTGTGTGGACGTGTGGACGCTGTCCTGACGCTGTGTGGACGGGGCGAGCTTTTCTCTTCCCGCTTGTTACTTCTTCTTCTCCACTTCTGTGCTGCCCCCCCATCCGTCAGCGTGACTTCTACTTTCCATGGAATGATGGGCACGCTCCTGATGATGAGCTGCGTTCCTGGTTGGGACATCCCCCCACACACACACGCTTGCAGGTTGACCTCAGTGTAAAAACGTTTTTCTGGAAGTCGATTTCCGTCAGATGCATTTTTGGATTGAAGTGGCGTTCAGCCTGACGCGGCGTTCCTCCTCAGAATTAACAGTGGGATTACACTGATAATTAGGATCATTGACCTCTTCAACCCTGCAGCCGTTCTGGGCTCTATCAGCATGAACTGATGCTGAAAACAGTTTCAAACCTGCATTAATTCTCAATAAGGCTGAAGCCTCAGAACTCGATTTCATGAACAGTCGTCCCTGAAAGAGCCGAAAAGTAAAGGCTGGATTTGGATCCTGGGTTGTGGTCTGGTTCTGTCGTTCTGGTCCCCCGACTCTGCAGCATAGTAAGAGCATAGTAGAGCTGATTTTTTTCTTGCTGGGGGGTTGATCACCTTGTGATCAATCTGATCACATTGTTTGAGATGCTTTGGGTGGTTTTTTAATGAAAGTTTCAGAGTTCTTCATTTCTGCAGCTCAGTGGACACCAAACGCTGGAGGTCCGGACGGGTAAAACATGTGGGTTTGAAGGACTTAGACATAAAGCGTGTATAAGAAAATAACATGTTCTTCTCTACAAAAACAATGAGGAGCTGAGAAAAACGGCCCTCCTACAGCAGGGCCCCCCGACTCCAGTGAGACATTTCAGTGGCAGGTTAGTATGGAAACACAACTGACCCTCCGGACCTGGAGTTTGAGACCCATGACTTACAGGCAGAAAAAAGCTGGAACCATCAGAACTTCTGCGTTCCTGAAGGATGGTCCGGTGTGTCCTGATGATGAAGGCGGAAGCACAGTCTTCCTCACAGAGCAGTTCTGATCCTCCCTTTGCAAAGCCACAGTTTAGATCCAGGTTTCAGGTTCAGGACCAGAAAAGGTCCAGTTCTGGCAGCAGCAGCAGACAGAACCAGGTGGAGTTGAGGGCTCACACCAACCTCACACGTCAGCCGCCGGGGTGTGGGGGTGTGTGGGGGGGGGCTGCTTCCAGCTGCTGTCCTAAAAATCTGATGTCAGTTTCTCATCCAAACAATAAATCATTTTTGTAGAACCTGCATAATCCCAGTTTGTAACCCTTCTAACTGGTTCATTCAAACACTTGTTTTAAAGATGAGCTTTGCTAAGAGGAAGAGGAGACACGAATGGAGGAAGAGCAGCAACTGGACTTTTAGCCAATGTCATGTGTTTCTTTTGCTAAAAATTAAATTTATAAATCATCTAAAATTAGACTAAAATCTGAAAGAAGAATTTGTCCAGGAGCTTAGTGTTGAGAAGACAGAAACATCTGAGCAGACTGGACTGAGTTGGAGAAGCATCTCTTCATCTTCTTCATCCTCACACCACCATCCTCTGCTGTGTCTCATCTCCTCCTCTTCACAGTCTCTGATCTTCAGATTACTAATCTGAGCAGGACCTAATAAACTTGTCTTCTCCTCCCTCCACTCTAACATCTCTCTTTATGTTCTCTTTTCTGGACAAACGTCGTCTCCACTGACGTTTGCGTTCTGTGGCAAAGTCCTCCACCATCTGCTCTGGATTCTGGTCCTGAACACCAAACTTCTCCATCACGTCCTCGTCTCCTTTGTTTCCTTCAGTCGTGTCTGTTATATTCTTCTCCAAGCCCCCCTCTCTTCCCTCCAGAATTCCTCCTACCTGATAACCTTCACCATCACACCTTACTCTGCGTCTCCTGCGTCTCCTGCGTCTCCTGTCAGCTCCTTCCTGTTGGACCTGTAGTGAGCGCCGCCTCCTTTAGTGTTTGTGTTCATGTTTGCACCTCGTCCAGCGTGTCGCTGTCAGGAGGGGAGAGTGTTTAACAAATGACTGCCAACACAGGGACACAGGGGCCAGGGACCTCTGTGAGGGAGTCGGCCAACAATAAATCTCAAAAATCAATATGACAGGGCCCGGGGTAATCAGTATCAATGATTTTAAACGGGAATAAGTCCCTCGGGGAGAAGAATGATCAAATTTGTTGAGCTTGGAGCTTGAAAAACATCCCCAGGATGAAGGATGGAGAAGAGGAGGAATACGAGGACAAAAAAAAAGACGGATTATTGATGTTTTTTACCCACAAGGCTGTGCAGCAAGGTTACCATCTCTGTTATGCTTTCTTCGTCTGTCACTTCTGCACTTTCCTTTTTCCTCGCGCTTCATTGCTCATTCTTCTGCTGTCTCCTCTGGTCTTCTTCATTCTCACCCAATCCTGCATTTTTGCTGCTTTCTTTTTCCCGTCACCCCCCCCATCCTTCCTTTCATCTTTGTTCTCTCTTCACTCCTTCTCATCAGTGTTTGGTCCTGTCATAAAGGTGGTTTTTCTCTTAAGGTTTCAGATTTTTGCAAACCCACTGACCCAGAAACCCGACATGTTGACTGAAGCGTCTTGGGTGGAGCAGTGGCTCCACCCACCACGGCGGCCATCTCTGGCTTTACATTCCACATCCTCTCTAGCTCTTCTGTGAGCCTCCTGCATTTCCTCAGATTCCCATGTTGGATTGTGTAATCCATCACTACAAATTGGTCAGCCATCAGCGGTTTGTCGGTCTGTTTCCGCTAATCCCACAGGATCCTGGTACAACCACTCTTCACCATTTCCTCGTGTCCTTCCTTGTCCGTGGGACTTGCCCCTCTCAGCACAGATGTTTCTGCACGCTGACTGCCTGCAAACATCTCTGCTGGTACGTGCTGCAGCATTAGGAGCACCCACCTGAACCTGGAAGACTCCTCCCTAAGAGATTCAGTCACCTTCAGCATTTTCACGGGTACACGTCCTTTTAGCATGCGTCAGTGGTGAACATCAGGGTTTGTGATGGTCCTTCCTGTTTCCTTCCTCTGATTTCTGTGCACTGAAAGTCATCAGCCTCCCTCCTGTCATACAGTGTCGGATCACAGACACATTTCAGAGCAAAATTAGAACTAAGCTTTAGGTTGTATACATGTTTGGAGCTTCTTCTCTTCTGTTGTGATGTTCTTGAAAGAGTGAAGGATCATGGAGAAGCGCGGTGAACATCATTACTGTCACCACAGTGTTTGTTCAGATCTGCAGGTTGGCGTTCAGACCGGCTCTTCTCCTGGAGAGCTCCTAATGGTGGCGAGTCCTCCTGACAGGATCTTAATGGAGCAATTACAGTTTCTTTGTGCACATGAAGCGCTCGCCGCCCCTCACAAGTCTGATTAATAACACTTATGTTTATTTACGGCATCGTTGCAGCAGGTTTCATATCTCTGTGCGATGTCATTCAGAGACACCACAAAGATGTAAGGAATAAAACCAAAACAAAGATGATGAGGGATTGTGGGTAATTTCTGACTCTAACGGGGCCATTTTTCACGGTCAGGTGATGCAATAAAGAGTCTGCGACAGGATGAACAAGGAACCGACGCCATCTTTAGTCTGCGTTCTCCGTGGAAATGAACATCTATGCGATGCATTTGGAGCGTTTTAGGAGGAGGGAGTTCCACCTGGAGTGTGTGGATCACCAAGTCCTGAACCGCGATACGTCTGGAGTGGTAGAGGACTGAAAGGTCACGATTCCTCCACCATCAACATGTTTAGAACCGTCTGTCTTCTGGTGGGTAGGGGTTTTAATGTTTTGTATTTATTTATGTCTTTTATTTTTATTATACTGGTGTATTTATTTAGTTTATTTGCTGACACAGGTTTTTTGATTTTGTCTAAAAATATGATAATCTTAATGAAAAGCTCACTGGGAACGCTTTGGAAATGATTCAGGAGATGATCAGAGGGAGACTTTAAAATCAGAGTTCTTGGTGAGACCATTTTTCTAACTTCAAAAGCCGATTTTTGTTTTTTAATTGAAAGTAAATCTGCCAGTGGCTCAGACGTTTTGAGTCATTTCTGAGGGCCTGTTTCTGGAGCTGAAGATATGAGTTTTCTGCAGCTAAGGTGAAAGACACTTTCAGAAACCTGCAGTTCTCATAGTTCTGCCTACAGTTCAGTGTGGACCACACGGGACCTTTGTTAGGTCAAAAAAGTCTGATGTCTCTCCACGCACCATTCCATTTGGAGCTAAAGGTCAGGAGAAACTGAATTTATGGTTGACTTTTTCCTCCTCGTAACTACAGAACACGGCTGTTCATCCTGTGTGTGTGAGAAGAATCCTTAAGGTGAGGATGGCAAAAGCAGAGGAATTTATCACCTAAAGCTGGCTGGACTTCTCTTTCTAAAGGAAGAGTTCCTCTGAAGCTTATTGGGTGATTTTTTTTTGTTTCATGTCCAGAATTGGGTTCATTTGTGAGCATTTATGATCTTCCTGCAGCTTTGTGGAGCTGTTGTCTTTGTGTGTCTCAGACAGGAGCAGAAACTTCCAGAGCAGCTGTGTTCCATGTTCATGCAGGAGGACTAAGCTGCTGTCTGACACTGTTTAGTGGATGTGAAATGCAAAGCAGAGAAGGATGTAAACCACATGCAGAGCCACACTTCCTACAAGCTATGCAGTAATTAGCAGAATGTGCAGGACGCCTGCAAGGGTTTGAATGATCAAACCATGGGGGTGTGTTTGTGTGTTTCCATTGTGGTGCTGCTGACCGTCAGACTGAGGACATTTGTACAAAGCAAGGTCACTTTGGGTGAAATTTAGTAAATGGCTTTTCCAGATTTAAATTCAGGTCATCCTGATGAATGGACAGCAGGAGCCACCACAGCAGAAACTTTCAGAGTAAATGAACCGTAGAAAAGAAGACCAAAGAAACCACAGTCCTCTGTTCAAAGCTCTATTGATTAAGTCAGGAATGTTAAACTCAATGACACAGTAGACTCAAATTTAAAATAAATGTACGAGTTGAGGGCTGGACGAGTTCAATGGTCATTGAAAACCTGCTGATGACCTCGTTGCCTGATTTCAACCTGAACTGAACAAAAACCAACAACATTTTAACAAAAATAAATAAATAAACAAAATTAAATATTAACTTATCGGGCAATATTAGTTGAAACTGGAACTAATGAAGCTTACAAGGTATTTTTTCTCAAAAAAATTAAACAAAAAAATGTTAAACATAAGGAAATTAGAAGAATGAAATTCCTAAAACTCTTTCTATAGATTTTCTGGATTAGTTCATATCAAACAACACTTTTATGGAGGCCAAGAACAACCAAAGCCTATTGTATTGTAAGCAAATAAATGAATAAACCAAAATGTCCTGTCAGCAGTAAAACAGAAACCTGTATTTAGGCTTCCTTTATTGTTGTGTTCTGCTGGATATTCTCACGTTTCAGAGCAAAGTTCATCAATGTTCTCCATCAGACTGTGAGCTGAGGAGATCCTCAGAACTGAAGGAGTTCATCAGTGGATGGCTCCTGGGAGATGGTTTGTTTGGGGCTACAGGCCAGTCTTTTTACAGGGAAATATTTTGGCAGTGCATTGTGGGTTTTGTAGTGTAATGTAGTGTGCGGGCTGATGTGATCACAAGAGCCAGTTTGTTTCTGTTTCCAGGCAGTGTTGCTATATTGAGGAGTTTCCTGTCCAATTGGGTGGTTTTGGTTCTGAATTTGCAGGCAAAAATAGCTTTGGGTGGATTGGTGTAATTTGTACGGGTGTGGGGCCTGTTCAGCGTCTTTTTATTCCTCATTAAAAAATACTTTTTAACTGGGGACGTGCGGTCAGAGAGGCATGTGAGGTATCACACTTTTCATCGCCCTCACCATCATGAGCAACTAATATTAAAATAAACGTACTCACTAATCTGTTCCATAAATACATTTTTAAAGTATCATTTGAATCCTTGTCTTCCCTAAAATGTGTGTATTTTGTGTATTTGTTGATCAGTTGCACCACAGACTGACAGGCAGATTGTGCGATCCCATGTAACTCGGGTCAAATTCATGCCTCTAGTGTTATTCAGTGTATGCTGATAATGTCATGCTTTATGACTTTTTTATACATTGTTGACATTTTCTGTTACATGTCCTGACTTTACATTTCTATAATTCATACTTGTCTAACATTAATTGAGTGTTCAGATCTGACATAAAGCTGCCCTGAAAGACACGAAGGGAGGAAAACAGCAGGGCTTTTTGTGGTAAAGAAACAACAGATCATTTGTTTATGACAGTATAAAAGCTTTTGGGAGGGTTTTTACTGTTTGTGTTGCCCACAATTAGGAAAACACTTCATAGTTTCTGGAGTAATCTCAGGTGACATTTGATTTAGTTTTGAATGTTTTATCAGTAGGATATGTAAAAATAAAATTCCGACAAGAACAGAAGTCCAACCGCTCTTTAAAACGTTTCAAAGGGATTTTTGCTTCTATTTTACTTGATAATAACTAGTAAAAATGCAGGAAAGGTTCTGCTTTTGATCATGATAAGAAGTTACCAGTAAGTTTGTGTTTTCCTCTTCTTTCCTGATGGTTCTGCATGTTTAACAAAGGGGGTTCCAGGTTTGACCTCCTGTGGTCGTTAATGAAGCTCAATGGGAACCGCTATTTATGTTGTGCTCTGAATAGCAGCACAACTGTGGATGTAATATCATTAAAAATGTCTCAATGTGGGACATTCGATTACATTTGGAAGTACTAAATAAAGAATGATTAATTACTGCCATTTACAGCTAATTAATCCCTGATTTAACGGTTTTTTGTGGGACCTGGTGGTTTTTAGAAGACTTTTGGGCTGAAAAACCGCGACTCTATCTGGCAACGCTGCCCGCGGGCTCTGGATCATGAGGAAGAGACTGTCCGGATGTGAGAGTCTTCAAACATTTGAGCAGACTTTCATCTGTGACTTTAGTTTGTTCGGAATCAGAACCAAAGAACATCAGAACGAACCAGGAAGACGCCGTGGGCCTCGATGGAAAGTTCCAGATGTCCAAAGGTAGCGTTAGCTTGACGACATGTTAGCATGAGCTGTTCGTGTTTGCAGCTTCAGAAAACGATTAATTAATAATAATAAAAATTAAGATTTTGATTTTGCTGATGATTGCTTTGTACGTAATGTTCCAGTAAACGGTAAACCAAGTCTGGTTTTATCACGTCAGATGGACATTGTGAAGACTTTTTAAACCAAGCTTATTGTGCAGGTCAGATTGGTGCTAGCATAGCACAAGATTGATCTGTAAATGTGTATTTTCAGTTTTAAAAACGTCCTAAAAAGCTGTTGTTTGATTTTAGTCACACATGTCATTTGTAAGGACACTTTCTTTAAAGCTTTCACCTCTGAAACCGGGGTAGCCACATCTAAATGCCAATGGTTAAAGGTGTTCTCCTGGAAGTGAAGCGGTCAGCGCTGTATCTGGACATAGGCAACCTAGGCGGCTGCCTAGGGCTTCATCTGCTGGAGAGGGAGCCAAATGACAATAATTTGGTTCAGCTTTTTTTCAGGTTTATGATATATATAAAAATATATGTATATAATTTTTTTAACAAGTGATTAGCAGTTGGACACACCACTTCTTTACTTTAAAAAAGTGTTAAAACATAGATAAAATAACAAAAAGTTTGATGTAATCAAAAACTTTGCCTGGTGCAGCGCCCCTCCCCACCCGAAGGTGCCGCTGTTTAAGCTGGAGGGGGCGGGTTAGTGCTTCTTTACAACATTAAGGATGAGAAAGCAGCAAAGCAAGCCCTCAATGACAGCTTTAGGGTCTAAAAGGGGAAGGAAGAGGAGAGAAACTGACTCAAAGCTGAGGTTTGTCTGTTTGATTTACATTCAACTGCTTGGAAATTCACCCCCCCCCACCTGCATGTACGTCAACAAACACTCGTTTTTGCTGGAAAAAGTCAAATAACTGACAATCTAGTGATTTTTTTTTTTTTTTACTTTTAACAACCGAGATCTTTGAACTTTTAACACAGCAGATGTCTTTTCTAAGACCTACCATGCATTGCCATGGCGGAGTGGCTCCAATGGTCACGCACACATAAACATACTTAGATTACCACAACACTTTGAAAATAGATCCAAAGATGATCAGCGTGGGACTTTAAATGACCTTGTTGGACAGTAAATGAGAAGATCTGACTGCATTGTTACTCCTTACAGGAAATAGCTTCACTAATCAAATTGACTTGTCTGTGATTTTGAGAGAGTAAAAGTGAGGAGAAACATTTCTGTTCATTCATTGGTTGCAATGCTGCTTTGTTTATAAGGCAGAAACACAGTATTGATTTTTGACAGAGTGTATTTTGGAATAGCTTCTTGTAGCAGAGCGGTCCTGTACCTCCGTTCCTTTGCTGGAAGTGAAAAACAGTTTCCCTTCTTGGGTTCCGTGTGAACAGTTGTCTTGTTTGCTTTGTGGTCCTGAAGCACACACTGATACTACGCTAAACTGCCTCTGTTTAGTCTGTGCAAATTGCCAGAGAGGATTGGCAGTGGCTTAGCAGTGTTGGCATTGGTATATTTTCTGAGTGAAAACAGGAAATCCTCCAACGTTTGTCTTATCAAGGACACACAAGCTTTTGCTTGAATAAAAGTACCTCAGTGAAAGTAACCTCTTCACCTTTGCTTAGTCCAGCACAATTAACCGGATTTATTCATTCTAAAATCATAAATGTTATTTAAAGGAATTCCACTTTGTCTCGCTCTAAAGCATGTTTGCAGAGCATGTCAAACTGCAAGGTTCAGTTCAATCGTAGAATTCTAAAGGTTTTCAGGTTTTTTAGCTTTTCAATAAAATACTTAAGAGTTTAGTTCAAAGCAACAGTAATGTGACTAAAATAGCAGTAGAAGAGAAGGACAAAGATAAAGAGCTTTGAAAAGCTGCAGATAAGTTATGAAGAAAAACCAGAAGTTCAAAAGAAGTGAGACGGAACAAACAGGAATCCATTGGGTTTCTGTGAAACCTGCTGGATGTTGAGGTTTCATGCAATTAGGTTTCAATGGAGGCTGAGTGAAGAAAAGCTGCAAAACAGAAACACTTAAACAGTTCCCAGTAAAATAATGATTTTAGAAATTTGTATTATTTTCTAGCGACAAGAGTGTAGTGTAAAGGCTTCGTACATTAGCCCGTTAGCTTCGCAACTACTTTACAATACACTGCCCATACACAACAATGGTACGTTCCATTTTCATCACATCCCTTAAAGCGGCCGTACAATCCTCAAGGAAACTGAGGCTGACACCTGCCCTCTCTTTTAAAGACCTATATTCTGTTATTTTAAGCCCTAAAGAGTAAACTATATCCATATTTTTGATCATGTATTACCTTTGGCTCATGCAAGAATACATTATTTATGAAAAATGAGTCATTTTTGTGATCTCTTTTCCTACCTGGAAGTAAGACACCTCAATCTCTGAGGCTCCGCCTTTCACTCCTTGTGGGTGCCGCCCATTTTTTGATGTCATTCTTCAACCGGCCTCTGCAGCGTGTCTGCGTTTTGTCCACAAAAATGTTCAACATTCAAACTTCTGCAAAGATAAACATGCATTTTGTGCATATAAAATGAAAGTGTTTTGCCGATCATTGCTAGCTTCGTGGAAAAAGCGGCTGTGTGTGTGTTGGCCTGGGGTGTGCTGGCAGTACAGATGCTTCCTGGAAGGGGATGTTCTCACTTTGTGATGTCACAATGTGGGGACCCGCTCATGGGTTGTGTGGGGCTGGTGTTCAGAGAGCAGGCTTTTAGAGGAATACTCAGAAAAGATCAGGATAACCCTTTGGGGGTGTTTTTTATGAGGAATTAACATGAGAATACCCTAAAAGCTATAAAAACATTATTTTGAAAGAAATGTCTTTTAAGATTCAGCCAATCCTCTCAATTACCCTCCACGGACCCGGTGAACCCAAAAACCTGCAGCGCCTGGACAGAACAAACCTCTATGGATGCAAGTGACTACTCCTATAACCAGTTTCAAGGCATCTCCAAAAATCTATTTAAAAGATCTGCTGATCACTGGCGTGGAGTGTGATTGACTCGACCCGTTTACACCTGTCCTGTAAGCCGTGGGACCTCTTAGATCAGCTGCTGAGCCTGGCATCCACAGACAGTCAGTGGTCCATGGTCTGGAGGTTGGACTCCTGTGCTGTAGGGTTAACTGTACCTTTCCTTAAGTAATAATATTGTTTTTGTTGAAAATCTTTTTTTTTTTTTTTACATAAAATCACAAAGAAATGAAAGTAAAAAGATTCTAAGTCTAAAACACATGAACAAAGTTGTTTGTGTTTTCTCACTCATGCCTCCACTTTTCTGCCCTCTCCTTCCTGTCTCTGGATGATCTGTTATAAAGCCGTGCTCTGGGAAAATGACAGCCCACTTTGTGCCCCCCGTCAGCCCCCCAGCTCTGAGCGTCACTTGAAGAGAGATGGCAGAAACACCGCAATGACAGTATAGCTGCCGAGGAGGGAGAAAGAAACTGAAGGATACGCTTTTAATTTGAGTCCTGTGCAGATCTGGGCCACCCTTCATTAACCCCCTCCACCCATCCACCCCCCGACCCCTCATTAATTCACGTCTGCTCTCTAATTGGGCAGCAGTGTGTGTAATGGATGCTGCCGTCTGTGTGGAATAGAAAAGAAGTGATTAACAGAAGTGACATTGGTGAGAGTGTGGCGCTCTCGCCGCTTGTTTCTGTCAGCAGGACGCCCCGCTGTAGGGGTGTGGACGGTGTTCAGAGATGAACCTTATTAGGTGTGGGTGTGGCTCTCCTTATGACATGCATGAATGAGGTGGACTCCAGGACAGCTAGTGGACCATGATCCAGTGAATACATGTGGGTTTAGTCTTTTTACTGGTAGTTTTTGTGGTGGAATTTAGGATCCAGACAGTCGCAGCGAGAGCGTTGGACATCATCAGGGCGTGTTTCATGTTTCTTTGACTATTTGTTGCGTCAAAGCGAGGCTGCCTCAGATGTGCAAACATGAGATGTGGTGAGGTTTGAAGAAGGGACGTGCTGCCAGTAAATGTGCCCTGCAGTCTTCTGCACATGCATGTGGAGGATTATGCAGCTTTGCAGGTCTATCAGTTGTATTTCAAAAATGTCTCACCTTGGGCTCATATTCCTGATGCGTGTGACTGAAAGAACATGCCGCTCCAAACGTAAACTCCCTTACTGTCACTAAACTGGATTTCAAAGCTTTTTCACGAGTTGCCGTAAAGTGAAAGATGTTGATGCTTCCACATTTTAAGCCTCCAGATGTCCTGCAGCTTTTGATCTGCTGAGCTGCTAATTCCTTAAACAGTATTTTTATTCTTCAAGCGGTTTATGAGGCACCAGGTGTGTCACCACTCTCACTGCCGGCTGTAAAAAGCGCACGGCCAGCAACTTGTCCCTGAATTTTGAAAAGCAGATTTTCATATTGGTTATAATGAAGCTTCAAGGAGGCCTCTGCCTGACCTCCTATTGAATCTGAAGGGCGGACATGAAAGCCATGTGTTCTTCAATTAATGTTGAAGAAGAATGTCAGGAAGAATGTTCCCAAACAAGCAAACTGGAAATGTCACCTTTGTCTAAATTTACATCCTGCAAGCCCACTAAAGTGCATTAACGTGTCACAACAAGGTGCTTCAAAGGTGTGAAGGGCGCCGCTGGTGCACAGCTGGGTTTCCAAAGGCTCCTCGTATCTGTGAGGTACAGCTGCCGTGGGTTGCAGGATGCAGCGCACCTTAAAACGTAGAAACAATTTTAAAGAAGCTTGTGGTTGTTGGCGCCAGCACCAGACGTATGTGGGATTGTTGGAACTACCTTTTGTCTGTACATCCTTTCTGCTAAATATGAATGTTGATGATAAACTTCTAGACAAAGAAAACATGAACAGGAAGTTATGCAGCAAACAAACAAACACAGGTAAACAGATGTTTGGGGATTGTAGTCCACAAACCCTGCAGAGAACTGCAGGACTGTTGCTTCTCAGCAGAGCTCTGCCGAAACCTCCTGAAGAGTGCATACTAATAACTTCCAAAAGGTCAGAGTTCAATGATCATTTGTGATGATGTCGTACAACTTTATGTCAAAATGAACCTACGTAGATTCTTCATAAAAACAGAAGGACATTTGCAGCACAGCTGTGCCCCCCCCACACACACAGACCTGAGAAAATCAGAAAAAGTGTCTTCAGTGGAAGAGGCAGGAAAGTGGTGTTTTCATGGAGTAAACGCTCCATGATGCCGCTGTTAGCTTGTTTTTCTGCTGTACTGTTGAAAAAATACAAATGCTCAAATGTGTTCAACAGCTAGTTAGTTCAGTAAAAATTCATTTAATCTGATATGAAAACTGTATTTTAAATATTTAATGAGACTGTGGGCAGAAGTTCTGCCTCCTGTCCCAGCAGAAAAATACATTTCTCACTTTAGAACATAGTGGAGTTTGTAGAGAAAAGAAGGAGAGTCGTAGGTTTTTAAATTGATAGTTTTGGAAAATGCTAAAAACATTTGCAGGAATATCAGGAGGATCAGTTTCAGTGCAAGTTTCTGCAGAACTCCCCTTCCAGCTGAAGTGCGACTGTAGAGAAACAGAACGAAAACAGTCTTCATGGACCCGACTCCGTCTGTACGTTAGCTCGGTGGGATGATGCTGTGGTCTGAAATGAGGCCTCACCTCGCCGCTGACCTCCAGCGCTCCCTGAAGCTTCATCTGAGAAGGATTTTGCTGATCCGGTCTCCTGGTTCTTACTCACTTCTGCCTTGTAATCAAAGCTCAAGACAACATTCCCACGTCAGAAGGTCTAATTGGGGATGTTTGGGGAAATAAAATGAGCATGGGTGGAGATGATGGGCTAAGAGACGGCCTGTTCTTCATATTCTGACCGTTTCTTTTTACTTCCCCTCTTAGGTGATTAGAGAAATCCCCCGGACCCTGTCGGATACTTCGAATCAGCACACTGAGGTGGGTTTGCATCAGTTTCCTCCTTTAATCTGCTTTCCATTGCTGTTTTTGTCTTCAGACTGCACTCGGTTTGGGTTTGATTAAGAAAATCCATCATGTCGGAAAACATGTAAAGGGAGTTGTCCTTGATGATGACATCATCAGAGTACCTCTTGACTGAAGCGCACCCTCACAGTCAACTAGTTTAGTGTATTTCCTTTAGGGGTTGTGGAGCTGCTGTTTTATTTCAGTTTTTAACTGTAGCCATGTAACCGGGCTGTCTGTGTGAGGTTGATGAACTTTGTTCAGAAAGCAACAAACACTGGGAGATAGTAAACTTGATTCTCCGCTGAGCTTCTGTGGGCTTGTTGCACAAGCGGTGGACTTCGCAGATGATGCAGTCTGGAGAAATGCAGGGCAGGCCTTCAGATGCTACAGGAGGCCTATCAGGCCTTTTGGGAGGTCTTTAGCCCCAACATGATCAGAAACAGCATGAGCTGGAGGGAGGGGAGGAGGTGGAAGGTGCTATAAATTACTCTGATAGGCTGTGCAGTTTCAGAGTCCACCAATCAAGACCTTTATCCATCTAATGTTACAGATGCTTGTTGTTCTTGAAAGTTACAATGAAGACCTGTTAGCAAACTCAGCAGAATTTCATCTGAAAGAAAGTGAAATTATGAAACTGACAGAATTTCAGTGAGTTTGAGCTCGGTGCTGAAGAGAACCAGGAACGGAGCGGGTCCTGTGTGAAAGAACGCCTGACTTTACAGGAGAACGTTATTAAGATGCTCAAACTCAGCTGAAAATGAACCTTTATAGAAATGAAAGTCAGCTTCACTGTAGCATGTGCTCTCAGAGGGCAGATGGTTTTGTTCTGCATAAATAAAAACGTTGTTTAATCATCAGTTTACTAAAAAAAGTGTGAATGATAGAAGGAATGATTAGAAAACTGCATAAAAAATGTTCAAATATCAAAACACATGAAAGCTTTTGAGGCCATTGTTCACTCCTAGAAGAAATCTGCAAATCGTCTGGGTTTCATGACCTCACAAATGTTTCAAATGAACCACTAAAGTTAAAAAAGACTCAGACACATCCTGAACATGGAAACATCACGCCAACTTGAAATGATACCCAGAAAGGGATCATCCAGAACCTTTTTGAATCCAGAAATGATTGTTAGTTTTTCAAAATACCTGAAGAAAAGCTGGTTTAGAAACCAGCAGAATTCTTTCTGAAATCAGACGTTTTCTCATCAGCTTATCCGTAAAATAACTGGGAAGGATTTGACCCCTTCTTAAAACATGTGTGTGTTCTTAAAACGTGTGTGTGTTCTTAAAACGTGTGTGTGTTCTTAAAACGTGTGTGTGTTCTTAAAACGTGTGTGTGTTCTTAAAACATGTGTGTGTTCTTAAAACGTGTGTGTGTTCTTAAAACGTGTGTGTGTTCTTAAAACGTGTGTGTGTTCTTAAAACGTGTGTGTGTTCTTAAAACGTGTGTGTGTTCTTAAAACGTGTGTGTGTTCTTAAAACGTGTGTGTGTTCTTAAAACGTGTGTGTGTTCTTAAAACGTGTGTGTGTTCTTAAAACGTGTGTGTGTTCTTAAAACGTGTGTGTGTTCTTAAAACGTGTGTGTGTTCTTAAAACGTGTGTGTGTTCTTAAAACGTGTGTGTGTTCTTAAAACGTGTGTGTGTTCTTAAAACGTGTGTGTGTTCTTAAAACATGTGTGTGTTCTTAAAACGTGTGTGTGTTCTTAAAACGTGTGTGTGTTCTTAAAACGTGTGTGTGTTCTTAAAACGTGTGTGTGTTCTTAAAACGTGTGTGTGTTCTTAAAACGTGTGTGTGTTCTTAAAACGTGTGTGTGTTCTTAAAACGTGTGTGTGTTCTTAAAACGTGTGTGTGTTCTTAAAACGTGTGTGTGTTCTTAAAACGTGTGTGTGTTCTTAAAACGTGTGTGTGTTCTTAAAACGTGTGTGTGTTCTTAAAACGTGTGTGTGTTCTTAAAACATGTGTGTGTTCTTAAAACATGTGTGTGTTCTTAAAACGTGTGTGTGTTCTTAAAACGTGTGTGTGTTCTTAAAACGTGTGTGTGTTCTTAAAACGTGTGTGTGTTCTTAAAACGTGTGTGTGTTCTTAAAACGTGTGTGTGTTCTTAAAACGTGTGTGTGTTCTTAAAACGTGTGTGTGTTCTTAAAACGTGTGTGTGTTCTTAAAACGTGTGTGTGTTCTTAAAACGTGTGTGTGTTCTTAAAACGTGTGTGTGTTCTTAAAACGTGTGTGTGTTCTTAAAACGTGTGTGTGTTCTTAAAACGTGTGTGTGTTCTTAAAACATGTGTGTGTTCTTAAAACGTGTGTGTGTTCTTAAAACGTGTGTGTGTTCTTAAAACGTGTGTGTGTTCTTAAAACGTGTGTGTGTTCTTAAAACGTGTGTGTGTTCTTAAAACGTGTGTGTGTTCTTAAAACGTGTGTGTGTTCTTAAAACGTGTGTGTGTTCTTAAAACGTGTGTGTGTTCTTAAAACGTGTGTGTGTTCTTAAAACGTGTGTGTGTTCTTAAAACGTGTGTGTGTTCTTAAAACGTGTGTGTGTTCTTAAAACGTGTGTGTGTTCTTAAAACGTGTGTGTGTTCTTAAAACGTGTGTGTGTTCTTAAAACGGGCGTGTGTTCTTAAAACGGGCGTGTGTTCTTAAAACGGGCGTGTGTTCTTAAAACGTGCGTGTGTTCTTAAAACGTGCGTGTGTTCTTAAAACGTGCGTGTGTTCTTAAAACGTGCGTGTGTTCTTAAAACGTGCGTGTGTTCTTAAAACGGGCGTGTGTTCTTAAAACGGGCGTGTGTTCTTAAAACGGGCGTGTGTTCTTAAAACGTGCGTGTGTTCTTAAAACGTGCGTGTGTTCTTAAAACGTGCGTGTGTTCTTAAAACGTGCGTGTGTTCTTAAAACGGGCGTGTGTTCTTAAAACGGGCGTGTGTTCTTAAAACGGGCGTGTGTTCTTAAAACGGGCGTGTGTTCTTAAAACGGGTGTGTGTTCTTAAAACGGGCGTGTGTTCTTAAAACGGGCGTGTGTTCTTAAAACGGGCGTGTGTTCTTAAAACGGGCGTGTGTTCTTAAAACGGGCGTGTGTTCTTAAAACGGGCGTGTGTTCTTAAAACGTGCGTGTGTTCTTAAAACGTGCGTGTGTTCTTAAAACGTGCGTGTGTTCTTAAAACGTGTGTGTGTTCTTAAAACGTGCGTGTGTTCTTAAAACGTGCGTGTGTTCTTAAAACGTGCGTGTGTTCTTAAAACGTGCGTGTGTTCTTAAAACGTGCGTGTGTTCTTAAAACGTGTGTGTGTTCTTAAAACGTGTGTGTTCTTAAAACGTGTGTGTGTTCTTAAAACGTGTGTGTGTTCTTAAAACGTGTGTGTGTTCTTAAAACGTGTGTGTGTTCTTAAAACGTGCGTGTGTTCTCAAAGGATGATGAGTTTTAGTTCTTTGATCTCAGGTATGTGGAACACTTGTTCTGACCTCCAGTGAACGGCGCCGTTCTTTTACTGACCACAGTTTGAGTTTAACTTCTGAATACAGCAGATATAGAAGACTGAACAAACAGAGAACTGACATTTATTACTGATTTATTGACTTATTAATTCTTTATAGGTTAATGCATTTATTAATTGATAAGTTTATTAACCATTAATAAATAGTTTGATAGTTTATTGATAGTTTTTTGGATCGTATGACTAAAACAGGATCCAGAGATCTAAAGCAGCCCCGCCCTTTTTCCAGAAGTCCACAGTTTTCCTGTCTGAAGTCTACAGGGAGAAGGAGTTCTGCCAGGAAAACTTCCGACTGGACTCACTTCAACAACAGCAGCAGAACCCCCCCTCCAGGGCACACCAAACCCCCTCAACACATTCAGATGCTGCGGCGTCCTGAGCACATGCCTCCTGCAGCTGAGCTGCTAATTATCTGTTCCCTCCTGCTAAAGTTAATTTTATCTGGAGAGTGCTGGCAGACTCATCCAGGAACACGGCAGCTTTTGTTATTGCTGCTGGCGCTGCCGCTCTGCTCTCCTGTTTGCTTTCATAAAGCCACTTCTGGTTTCCTGCGTTAGCAAACACTGGAGACATCAGCCCTACCCTCCAGGAACATGACATGATGTGCCACAGAGCAGCAGCCCGCTCCATGTATGCGGATCCATCAGAACCACTAAAGGAAAGTCCCGTCACGTCGGCTGAAGTCGGAGCAGGCTGTCGGATGGAGACGAGCCCGGAGTCTTAAACTGTTTGGGGGAAACTTAAGTTTCTGTTACCAATTCTGTTCTCAGAGTGAAAAGAGGAAGCAGAACGTTAAAAGAGCCTCATCTCATCTGATCAAAGTGTCACAGCAGAAAAGGAAGACAGAAAACCTTCTGGGTTTTGAAAGTTTTGCTGTGGTGCTCCTCACTCCAGAGGGTGGTGCTCCTCACTCACTCCAGGAGGAGGCTGGAACCTCCCTTTCAGAGGGTGGTGCTCCTCTGTGATGCTTGGTCTGCAGCATTTTGACGTTGGTGTTTTCAGGCTCTGAAACGCCTGTGAAGGAGCTGCTGGAGATCTTTTCTTCGTGTAACAAAAACAGGTTTAAACTTCAGGCGTCGCGTCATTAAAAACTCCAAAGTTTGAAGTAGCTTTTGGAGGAGCAGCAGGTGAAGAACCGTAAAAGTTCCCATCTCTGTGAAATGTTGTTCCTGACAGTTTGATGTGCAGGAAAGATTTTTATTGCTGATTCTACAGAAAACAAGCAGCAATGGGAGAAGCTGAGAGATGCAGAAATGGAGGTGGGCCTGCACGAGACAGCGATTGAACCGCGTGAAGAACTGGCAGGCAGCAGAGGATAAAGAGGAGACGGTCGCGTGACAGACTGGCAGGTGTCCAAAGGTCTGCAGCGGAGATGCGGCTGGTTCTGAAGAAAAACCTGGTTGCAAACTAAGCAGAAACGGCTGCAGGAAAGAGAAACCAGTAAAAAGAACAGAGGGGCTGAGAGATGTCTGACACAGAAACCAAGAAATCCTCTCAAATTCCCAACAACCAGCAACGCTTAAGCTTTGATGCAGCCCAGCACTGAGAAGGTTTACTGTTATGATCCTGTTCTGTCTGTGCTCCAACATCAACCAAAAAACCAAAGAGGACGACCAACTGGCTCTGCAGAGGAGGGAAAATGCTCCTCCATGAAGAGATTGAGTTTTTCTCCCTGATCCCAGATTCCAATGTGATGATATTCAGGATTCAAAGCTGTGCTCATAAATCAGGTCTGTCTGCAGGAAGTGTCAGGTGAACTCTGACCTGAATGGGTTTTTGAAGGTCTCCTCTCTTTGCTCCTTAAAGCAGATTTGTAAAAAGCCTCCTGAAACCCTCATGTTCGCCATTGGTTGGACTGAGAGGAAAGCGCGGTGGAGTTCTAAAGCGCTGCTGTCAGTTCCTGCAGAACAATGCAAGCAGCAAACATCCTCCCAGGAGGCGCTCTCATAATGAGCCGGCCACAGTGATGCTAATTACTACCTACACAAAACTTGTGCGCTCGCTCGGCAAAGTGCAGGGACCTCCATACACGCGTGCAGCCACACAGCAGCGGCTGAGAGCAAAGCCTGCTGGGAAAACTACAAGAGGTTTGCATTAGCAGCCCGACCTTCCCGTTAGGCGGCAGCTCTTTGTGCCGTTTTTAATGTCTCTGCATAGCGTATGAAATACAAGTGGGGGGTGTCATCATTACGCAGCTCTGTCAGGACAGCTCTACTTCCTTTGGAGTGAAGAGCAGAGAGGAAGAGGAACCGCAAAGAGGTTCAAGAGAGCTAAAGAGAGAAACAGGAGAAGGTTGGATGGAGGGAGGAAAGAGGAGAAAAAGGGATTAAGAAGAGAAAGATTATTAGTTTTGAAGTCTTCCTGTAACTTTTTTTCTTTGTGTCTGTTGTTCTTCATTATAATCCCATCAGGAACAATGGTGTTTGTTTTAAAGACATAGAATAAAAACCCAGATGAAGGATGGAAAATGATCACCCAACATGTTAGATATTCATCGATGTGAAGTTCCTGACTTTAAATCATAACTTGAACCTAATCGTGATGCTGAAACCTGAAGAACCCGTGTAAACCTGTGTAAAACAGAAGGAGATTCTTCACCCATCCGTCTGATCAAAAAGACTTCTACTGACCCATCTTCTCATCCCACGTTTAATGCAGAACTTTCAGCAGAAGAGCTGAGGCAGCGAAAAGCAAGCAGCCAGCCATGCTTAAATCCAACATCATAGACCGAAGCAGAAAAAGAAGAACGTGTCAGTTGATCAGCCCTTATGGAGATAGAGATTCAGGAGGTTAAGGAAAAGCCAACATGGCCGTCTGTGATGACAGAAACCCCTCCTGCTGCAGCATCCACACATGAAGGAACATCAGCAACCCAGCTTTCTTCACACATCACCTGACATTTCACACTCTCATTCTGACCAACATTTTCAGGGTTTTTAACTGTTTCGTCCTGTTTGCTCTTCAAACTTCCGATCCCAGTTCTTTCAGAGCCAGCATGCCCTCCGTCCCCACAGCCCAGGTCACATGACTTTCCACAGGCCTGCCTGCTCATCCATGAGAAGCCTACTTCACCTTCTCTTGCTGGAAGCAAGCAGCTCATCTCCTTTATTGAATGATATGTCCCTGATGCGATCAGGCGTTTGGATGTGAGGCAGCTGAGCTGATGGGCTGCAGCACAAAGTCCTAAAGTGTTCAGGAGAATCCTCACTGCGGGCTCAGAATTTGATCCTGGTGAGGGGAACAGGCTTTGGAGTTTGCAGCCTGTCTGGATGTATTGAAATGATGCAGTGGTGATTCAGTCCCTGCAGGGGTGGAGATTTTCCTCCTGCTGCTGAATGGGGGGAAGTTTAATGGAGATTTCAATGAATCTCTATGGACTGATGTGAGGAGGATAAGGGAGCAGCAACTGCGTTTGTGTTTGACACGACAGTTTCTTTCACCAAAGACCTTCTGGATTGGATTTGAAGCTAAAATGGTTTAAATTAAGAGAAAAGAATCTCAAGTGTGAGTCCAACGCTTCCAGAAAACCTGGGGTGATGCTTTTATTTAAAAAAACCCAAACAATCAAACTAAAAGTGGTTTAAACACATAAAAGGGGTCTGCAGAGCATGCAGCGGTCTGACAGCTTACAGGCGTTTTCTGCAGCAATGCAGTGCTGCGTCACTCTTCCCTGTACTCCGCTGTCATCTGCCCGTCCATCAAGTTCAGAAACAGTCTGAGTCCAGATGTTTGAGGTTGTTCTCCTTCCAGAAATGTTGGGATTTCTTTCGATAAAGTCTAATCTGTTCCTTTCTTAAATGTTGTGTCATCTTGTTTGGATCATGTGTCTTCCTGTTTGAGATTTGCCGTATCTTTTAGTCTGCTAAAGACGGCCACATCTCGGTTAACCCTAAAAAAGCAGTTCTTTCTAGTGCATCATCAATATTTATTGTTAATAAATGATCAATATCTGCTGGTCCAGTCATGTGAGTGAAAGACAAACACCTACAGAACCTGAGGTGTGAGGTGTTTCAGTAAAGAACTCTGTGACCTGAGGCCTCACAAGCTGCATCAGAAACTCTGAGGACACCTGACAGTCTGCTCCTGCTTTCACACCTCCACACTGTGAAGGTCCGGGCTGTGTGGAGATCATCACGTCGGTCTGATCAAGCAGCAGATGCAGAGCTCAGCCCCCCCCCCCCCCCCCCCCCCCCCCCCCCCCCCCCCCCCCCCCCCCCCCCCCCCCCCCCCGCTGCACTGCTTCTCATCATCCACTTCATTTTAGAGCACTTTATATTCAGAGCCAAACCAGTGGGCTCAGTTGGACTCCATTTGCTTTAATCCAGTGCGTGTAATTCTGGGAGGATGTGAAGGGGACGCCACAGCACCCTTCACATCATATCACCCTGAAACTGACTTATGACGAGAGGAGCGAAGGCCCCTCGAACCCCCCACCTCCCATTTGCATCTAAATGTCTGGCTTTGTTCATAGAAGCTCCTCGTTGTTTTGCGGCATGATGACCCCGTACAGCTGCTGCAGGCTTTTGGGGTGTCCATGGAGGGCCGTAGAGGGCTGCGTGTTAGCAGAGGCGCGGGTGTGTCTTACAGTTCTGTTGAGCCTGGGACGACCACCTCAAAGGACTGTTTTTACAGGAATGTACCATTGCTGTAGGTGTAGTGCATGCTTAATGCTGATGTAGGTTACATCCACTTATACTGTAGGGGTGATGCTGTGACCTTACGGGTGACCTTACGCCACACTCTGGTGGTTAAGAAGTGAGTATTGGCTCCTTACTGACCGCACACAAATGCACACAAATGCTACATGAATGAGGTGTGCATGTGATCTGTGCGTGCCCTTAGGACACCCATAATGCAAGGAGCGTGCACATATCACTAATGGGCTCCTTTCTTTATCTCTCACTTTTGTTTTTTGTTGGGTCTGTCAGACATGCTGCGTCTCACCTACTCCCCTTTATGTGTTGTTTAAATGTTTATTGCGACCTGTCGCCCGCAACATGCACGTAGGAAAAATGTGCACGAACATTTCCTTTGAACAGATTCACTGAGCAGTCCTGTAACGTGATCGTCCTGCGGGTCACCTGCAGACAGCCCGTATCCCCCCTTAGGACAGCCGAATGTTAGATCTCTATGGATGACCCCCCAGACCAGGCGCTCGGGGTCTGCTTCGTGTCTCTAAAGCACATCACCAGCTTTTCTTCAGATCAGCAGCGTTCGTTGCTGAAATATTCCAATGACTTTGTGCAAAAACGAATCACTTCTGGTTTTTGTTCAAATGTGATCATTCCTAACTTTGCTGCTCAACATTTCCTTCATTTAGTGTCTCCTGGGGTGTAAAGGGGGCACATTAAAGGGGGGGGTCGCCGGCCTTAGGTAAACTTTTTGTTTAACTTTCCTTCTGGAGGGACTGATGAGGCGATATCTTCCTCTGTGAGCCGCTCAATAAGCCGTTTGTAGAACAAGGATTTCCATTTGCATTCGGAGAGAGGAGATCCTGGGATGGTGGATTACTCTGCTGGCTTTGCTTTTACAGAGGAATTAAGGAGAGTTTTGGAAGCTTTACGGAGCGATTGGAATTCAAAGTAGTGTGTGTGTTTGAGCAGCCAATCAAGCGTCCTGTGTCTCGGTCATATTTTCTCATTCTGCTGCTTAATGTGCTTCGTAAATGGATGCGCATGTGACTGCGCTCAGATGTGACCTTTTGTGGCGTCCCTTTAACTAAGTTTGACTTCTGTAAACTGACGCACAAAGAAAATCGTCGTCAAGTGCCAAGGTTGTCCATTTATGACAAAACCAATGGAAGATGAGTCACTGATAGGGTTTTGTTGTTGTTGTTTTTTTCTGAAAAACAGTCCAAGGACACAGGAAGCAGCTCTTTCTCTGCAATTAGGGCCTTCGAAACGGTTCAAAGTCTCAGCTGAAGCATAAGCCTGTAAATAAATGAGCTGTGGCCTCAAGGTGAAAGACAGTAATGAGTGAAATACGAAAAGCTGCTCAAACCTTGTAATCATTGTGCGATGGGCGAAGATCCCCCAAAGTGACAGACAGCGGTTACTCAATCATGTTTTATTCGTCCAAAAGTGACTAATTGCTGTTCATGTGACTGCTCTAAGCTTTGGAACAATTTCAGCTAATAGTCAAAAGAAAGATTATAAGCCATTACAGACCATTCATTAATCATGGTTCCTCCCTCACAGAGACGCTTCAGTTCAGTGGAGGTTTTCTTTGTCCTCTTAAGGCTCCCACTCTGTGGAAAGGCTAAAGAGCAGGTATCCAGGTGCAGTTCACCAAGTAGCCAATAGGTGGCTTTTTCACGAGAAATGCAGTCCCCTATTTAATCCTAAGTAAACCAGCGCAAATATGAAGACGAGCATTTAGCAAAGATTAAGGAAGGTGTAGCTGCTCTCTCATGCTAGGTGACTTTTTACAGCCTCTAACCTGATGGGTTTATTCATGCTTTTGTTACAGTTTACAAAAGTATGCTTTTGCATGACACATGGGGGTTTGTGGGGGCACTGCCGAAGTGCCCTACATGTTGCACTGGTGACGAGCTCAACAACAAATCTGTCATTAAAAGCTTTAGGAGGCGTTTGGTTTGCAGCCTCACGCTGACGCTCTGATCATCAGTTCACAAATGGCTGCTAGATTCCTTCAGGATCTGGATCAAAACATTAAACACTTTATAGGAGAATGTTGAAGAGTGGGGGGGCTACATATTCAGTTGTACATGCATTAATTTAACCCTTTTTACACCGGAGCTTTAACTTGAGTGTTGATTTTCTTTCCCCTGTAACTCTTCAACCATTTACGCAATTAACAGAATTGCAGCTGATTCTGAAGCTGAGAAGAACAGCTTTGTAATGTGTTGATAGTGGAGCAAAGCTGATATGAAAAGCTGCTTTTCTCCTCATCAGAATCAGCTGATTGAGGTTGATTGCGTAAATGAATAGAGTTATGAATAGAGTTATAGTACATTAAAGAGCCTGTATTATCCGTCGAGAAGGCGTCGCCTTCAGCATCTCTGCTGTTAAAGGATTTTTTTTTAAAGTTATATGTTAAAGGTTCCTACCTCTTGCTCTGCTATTGGTTACTCATCACACCAGTCCAGCTGTTTAGAACGGTTTCTCTGTGAACGTCAATCCCAGTGTTTGGAGCTTTCATGGAGATTCAGAAAAATGAAGGATCCTGCTTCTTCTTAGAGATGAAAAGACAGCAGAACGTCTGCTTGTTTTCCAGCACCCACTGCAATCAGTGAGTGTAGGAACCCTGTGATCACCAACCCTGGGCGACTGGAGGGGGATTGGTTGGAAACAAATCAGGAATGTAGACCTTCAGGGTTAAGGATCCCTGCTGTAAACCATGTCAGTGGTTTTCTAACCATGGCACCGTGTGGAGTCCAGTTTGTTCACTATTCAAACCACTTTAATGACTCTGGAAGCTTTCCATCCAGCCACCAGAAGATTCTTCCAGATCGATGCAGCTTTTTAAACATGATCTCATGCTGATGCTTGGGTGGACACAAACAGATCTACTGCCTGAGGATGACATTTTCTGCTCGTGGCTGCTGAATATTTCATCATAAACTGGCAGTTTCTGTCTCTGTGTTTTGTGTGCTTTCACAGGTTTGGGAGACTTTTATTTGTATACCCTTTATCTCATTCTCTGCGCTTCCCACAGTGCTCCCACAATGCCATCTGTCATCCAGCAGCGACAGTCAAATCCCACAAAGTCGGCCTCCTAGTTTCTGACTCAATGAACCTGCAGCAGCGGTGCCAAGCAGCACTAAGCATTGCACTATCTTTGCTGTCCCATTCTTCTCCATTGAAGTGTCGGCTCACCAGAATGGGCCCGCGTGCTGCCTGCCAAACCATCATCTGCATCATCATGCTCCAGCTGAAACACAATCACCGCTTTCTATGAAAAACGACGGTCCATGTCTACTGCGAGCAGTCAGTTCCTCAGTTCCTCATTCACAGAGTGGATGTCTCAGCCTGTCAGTGATGTAAACCGTATAGTAAGCTTCATTTAATAAACATCGCAGCTGAAAACTCAACATTGTCACCTGGATTATGCACAATTTTTTCTGCTCAAGTACCAGAAAACAGTCAACTTCATCCAAAAACATCCCATCAGTTTGTAATTAGCATTTTAAACACTTGCAGAAGTCTAAATATTTAAATTGCTTAGCATTTAGGAGAACGCTGACGGTCCTTAATGAGCTGTTCACCTGCCTGATTGAGTGGAAACACGACCTTAACAAGAGAGCTGCAAGTTAATTATAGAAGTCCTTCAAGAAGGGATTTTAGCATGGAGTATGCTAGGAGTCAGGGGTCTGTAAGTTTGAACCAAGAACAAATCAAATGGGAAACTTGAAGATGGAAAACAAACATTTGCAAAATCGCCATGATGATGGAAATACTCTGTTAGTGATGTTGCTGCGACTTCAGTTTCTGGAGTTTATGAGGGAAGGAGCCACAAACCACACGCCTCCGTCCTCCTTCACGAGTTTGATGTTCTTCGAAGGAGAAGGGCGGCAATCATAAATCTTTCCTACACAAAACCAAAATTTAAAGACCTGCTCTAATAAATACATGTTTTTGGTGTTCTAACAGGTTCCTGTTAATGGAGGACATGTATAAAGAAATTATGAATACATTTGCATTAATGAGTATTCATTCAAATTGTTGTGAATCATGTGCAGACCAAAAAGTGCTGTTTGAGAAAGATCGTATGTGGTGTAGAAAATACACTGGGCGGAGCCACAAGCTCCCTGCTCCGCTCCATTCTGATGCATCCACTTGCAGACAAACAGATCCATGAACGCCTTTGTGGAATCTGGATCAGAACTACTGCTGCTCTGCAGAAACTTTGTTTCAGTTTTTAGAATTTGGCTAAAAATGTCTCAAAACGTCATAACCATGATTAAAAGACCACTGGGAATGCTTTGAAAATAGATCAGAAGATGATCAGAGTGGGACTTTTCTCCAGAATTCCTTTTTTTGGAGATGTTTGCTGGATTTGTCAACTAAATGTCTGTTCCTCCACGGGAGGTTGGCTTCAGAAGGGAGCATTTTTCCATTGACTGCCATGTAAACCAGGGATTCCCACATGTGCTGCCTGCTGCAAAGCTGTCATAGTGTTGCAGTGAAGATTTACAGTTTTACCTAAATGAGATACTGCATGAACTCCAGCAGAGATAAATATCTTTGGTTTTTGAGTCCTGATTGACAGCAGCTGGACGATGTCCTGTTGGACCCTTTTTTCCAGGTTTATCAAGTGAAAACACACATGATATAAAGCTTCACATGAAACATTTTCTTCCAAAATGACCATGTTTGTGAGAAAAAGAGGGGCGTGTTTGTAGTTGTGGTTTGGAAAGCCCTTATCTGTCATGATGCAGAACTTTGAGTTTGGAGAGAAGTCCCGCTCTCCGAGCTGCTGTCTCCTGTAGCTGATTTTAGACCTCACATCATCCATTTCGTCTGTTTGTGTTCTCCTCCTCATGTCTGCTCCTCCTTTCTCCTCCCTGTCGGTAGGAGCAGATGCAAACTAAACTGATCCTGTTGTGGCTGTAGATCCGTATTCTGCAGCTCCTTTATTAATCTGACACTGTTTATGATGGCCAGCAACAAAAGCATTTTTGAACTTCCCTGTTGAAGTTTTTCTTGGTCAAGACTGCAGCACTGGAAGCCTCGTCTGTGGCGTTCCTCTGGAGAAACTTCAGATGAAACTTCCTTGTGTTTTTGTGTGCTGAACCGGTAAATTCTATCGTGTTTTGCATCAATGTTCCTGTTTTGCTTCGGAGCGCTCATTAGGAAAGAATAATTAAGTCAGGAGGAGTACTCGTTCTGTCCTGATGGTTCCATCTGTTTTTGAAGTCGACTGACCTGAGCTGCGGGCACGCCATGGCGTCCTGCGACACTTTGCCAATCAAGAATCCGCTGTGAGCTGAGGTGACTTTCAAACAGCCTAATTAAGGGGGAAATGAAGATGAGGTGGTGTGAAGAAAACCAAGCCGCTGAACTGATGGCTCATTCCACTTTAAGAGCTGAGTCAGCAGCTCTGACAAAGTTTGGAAATGAAGGAAGTTGTGAGTGACAGAGCACACCCACTTTCTTCATCCACTCAGCATCCTCCAGATTTCTCTTTAACTGTAACGAGGAAGGAAATTCCCAAGAATACCGTCTAGGTCTGTTTCTAACAAAGCTGTCATAGTTTGGACTTCAGTAGAACTTCCTCACTGAGTTGTCAATTCAACCATTTTACTCACTGTATGACTTTAAATCTTCTCCTACACATCCTTGTCTTTCTGTAGGTCCATGCTCTTCTAGGTTTTTAAACTTTTTCCACGGAAAATCCTCCAAAAAGAAGGAATTTTGGATGAACTAAACAGAAATTCATTTTCTTCATTTTCTGCTTTCACTCATTCCACGGAGTTTGATTTCACTGCTGAGCCTATGATTGATAAAAGTAAACCGTTTGGAGGCGTGAAATATACGGAGCGAAGAATATGAGCTAATGATTTCCAGCCCAAACAGACGTATGGATTTAGAATAAACAGCGAGCCGGAACAGGACAGAGCGGTGAAACTAAAGAGCTCACAGCAGAAGTTTATGATGGCAAATCATCTTCATTGATACTGAATTTATTTAAACAGGTTAGCAGCTGAAGTCTAACAGGAAAACTAACAGGAATCCATCAAACTTATTTCAGAAATAGAGAGACTAGAATAAATGAATACAAAATCAGAACTTCTGCAGGAATCTTATTCAAACTTTAGCAGAGACAGAAAGCTGTTCTTCACATTCTGGACTAGCAGCTAAACTTACTGAGCGTTGATCTGATCTCCTGGATCACATGGAACAAGAGGATTAAGGGCAGAACATTTACAGAAATGACTAAACAGAACCAACACATTTCTGAGAACGTTCCAGTGCCAGTAAATAATCCAGTTTTAGAAGCATGGACTGCTTGCTGGACCTTTGGATTATCTGGACATCTTGAACACGCCCAGATCCAAAATGGACTCATTCTCCAGTCTCGTGGGAATGGGGGGTGAGGGGGTTCCAAATCACGTAAAATGAATCACGCAGGTCAGTTTGAAAATGAGGTTCCTTCAGAAGTTCCTACATTTTTTCCACCTGTCTGGGGCAGACCGGTTTTCCTCCTCGCTCTGCTTTGAGCTCTTAATACAAAATGTTACCAGAGTCCGCTCAGCTTTGGCAGAACCCAACCACATTACAGAGAGCAATGTGTCAATCAGCTGAGTGTTGATTTATCCTGAATTTCTCCAAAATGGAGATTTAAAAAGCGCTCTTTTTCTGCAAACTTCACACACAGGAAGAGGGTTCTTATATTTGAGCCACGATGAAAGAAATCCAGAAGAACAAATAGGGCGCCGTCTTCTGAACCTTTCCAAGACAGAGGCAGTTCAAAATGCTTCACAGAAACACAGAGAACTTTAAAAAAAAATAAAATAAAACTTTCAAATCAGAAATAAATGCTTTTCTGGATTTGAAAACAAACGTGAAAGCGCAGCACCGCAGAGAAAGGCAGCTAGAAGAGTCGGTGTGAATAAACTGGAGGTCATAATGAAGCTGCTTCCATCAGTGCAGCTGACAGCAGCCTCCACCTGTCTGCTTCTACCTGCTGACTGCAGGTGTCAGAGTCTGCTGGTCCCCCGAAGCTGAGGAGATCTCATGTTTAAAACATTCTGCTGAGACTTCAGCCAAAACAAGAGCCTGATTAGTGTTTGAAAGGGTTTGGGTTCTCACAGTTACATCAGCGTGGAGTGTGAGCTGCAGCTCCCAATTTCACCATCCCATTCTGAGCCAGAAAGCAGAAGAACGTCCCGGTCTGAGCTCACGGATGATGACGTGTAGCAGTTTTCTGCATGCGGTCCAGTTCTCAAACCCTGCTGTTGTGAGATTGCTGTGCACCTGCAATTGGCTGTTTTGAAACGTGCACACACACACACACAAAAACACACACAGTGACGGATGAGAAATGGACCAGACTCTCTGCCTGAGCGGTTCTGGCTGCGGATTTTCCTGCCTTAAGGAAGATTCCAGCGAGGACGGAAAACAAACAACAACCTCCCGTGTGTGTGTGTCTGACACACACATGGCCACACACCTGCGAGGACACACACTCAGGAATCTTACGTCACACTGACAGATCCATGAAAGCTCCTGTAATGTCCAGCATCCGTCTGAGGCTTTGTACATTCTCTCTGAGAGTCCTGCATGTTTACAGAAAACGACCTTTTAAATAAACATTCCAAAGATGTGGCAATATATTCAGGAGAAAACCAAAATAAATGTCCTAACATAAAGAGTAAATGTTAGTATGTTAAATGGATTTTAGCAGGCAGAGAAATCTGAGGAGACGGAAAGGTTCAGGATGATGCTCCGCCCTCACAGGAAGGTGTCCTCCTCACGCTGCTGTCAGACCCAACTGAAATATATGTTCTAAAGCCAGTGGTTTCATTAATTATGCATTTAGTAGAAAACAGCACTGCCTTTTCCAAATGAAACCGCATTTGTGAGCTTATGGTTTACTTTCAACAAGTCTGGATCCAGAATTGCACTCAGCAACTAAAAAGTCCTCCATCTGAGAGAGACTAATCCAATTGAAACGAGTGAAAACAGAACAAACAGGAACATAACTGGTGCTCTGGATGCACGTTTTTATCCAAATGCAACACAGACAGGATTTTTATACGACTGCCCCAATACAGAGGCTCACTGAGGCTGTGATGAAGGCAGATCGTCTGAGCGCTGCTCTGGTCAGTGTGAGAGAGTTCCCATTATGTCACTACTTAACAATTAAAACGTATTGAACTGTCAGCTAAAGATGCAGATGCTAATGGTGTCAAAGTGAGACTTAGCAGC
Source organism: Oryzias celebensis (assembly GCA_014656515.1). NCBI lineage: Eukaryota > Metazoa > Chordata > Actinopteri > Beloniformes > Adrianichthyidae > Oryzias > Oryzias celebensis. The sequence goes on from BNCR01000013.1 coordinate 26,238,008, forward strand.
AGCGGCTCCGGGCGCAGCAGCGGCTCCGGGCGCAGCAGCGGCTCCGGGCGCAGCAGCGGCTCCGGGCGCAGCAGCGGGCCCCGGGCGCAGCAGCGGGCCCCCGGGCGCAGCAGCGGGCCCCCGGGCGCAGCAGCGGACCCCGGGCGCAGCAGCGGACCCCGGGCGCAGCAGCCGGCCCCCGGGCGCAGCAGCGGCTGTTCAAGCTGCTGTGCTGATAATGAGTCTGTAATTACCATGGAACTACAGCATGTCAGAGCTGCAGAAAAAGACCAAGATAAACAAGATATTTTTAAAATCTGAACACCAGTGGCCTAGGCAGAGAGATAACCCCTCATCACGCCTTTCTGAGCTGCAAATAACCAACACCCCTGGGTCATGACCCTGAACCCGCTCACGGGAGGCCGTCTGAAACATGTTCTCTCTTAAGCACACACACATGAAGCTGGACTCAAATCTTGGAAACATTTTAGGAATAGAAACAGTTTTGGGGGCGGTAACGCCTGACCAAGACACGAGTAACAAAGGGCTGACGCTCCGATTATCCCGTAGAAAAACGTGCCGCTAGCTCCTCACTGACCTTTGACCCTCAGAGACACTTTTCTGCTTTAATGTTCCAGTCTCTTTTTGTTATTAGTGTTTCTCTCTTGTACTTGGAACAGCGTCCCGTTGATTGTCAGCAGGTGGTGGGGTTGGACCTGAAGCCCCCCTGCACAAGTAAGGGGGAGGAGTCTGTTGACCTGTTTCCCTTGTGTTGAGTTGGAAGTTCAAGTTTAGGACTGTGGTCAGGTATGCTGTTCTAAAAGTTTCTGAGTTTGTGAAAGATGATAATAATCAGAAAATGTTCAGAACGTTCCTTTAGCCATAAGTTCTTCTGCTTTTTTCCTGCATTAAAACTTCGGAAGTTCAGGGTCCGAATCAGGAAGTGATGTTACAATCTGACAGTGAATAAAAAAGATGTCTTCTGCAGGATGTTGTTTAAGAGCTCAGAACCTCTGCAGGCTCTGTCCTCCCTGTTCCTCCTCTCCAGGAGCTTCGTGGAGGTTTCCAGCTTTTCACGGAATAACACACCATGCAGTGGAGCTGCAGGCACAGCTCAGGGACAAATGAGAACCCCCACCCCCTGAATCTGTGGCCTTCATCCCAGCTGCCCGTTTAACATTCAGGACCGCCTGTTAGATAATGTGTTCCGTTGTTCTTCATCTTCTCCTCTGAGGGCGCGGCTGCATGTTCATCGCAGCTCCACTGAGAACATAAGGGAGACGTGGAGCAGTCACGAGGCTGTCAAAACTGTGGATTTTTGGCTTAAAAGGTGCTTCTGAAGCGTTTTAAAAGATTTTTTACCCTCCTTTTATGAAGAAGCACCTTCCTCTTTTATCACAGGGACTCCTCGTGGAGGAGTTGGATGTAACATCAAAGCACAAAGTAACCTACAAAAAACAAGCAAACAAGCAGGCAGAGAGAATGGGATCAGTGTGGCCGTGAAGGGAGGCAGAGGAGACGAGAACCAAGAAAGTGGAGCTTTGTCAGAGGAGCTTTGTGAGGCTTTTTCCTCCCTCGCTGTCAGGCCGCAAACATTAAAGTGGAGAGGAGGAATTTGCATTCCTTAAATGGCTCCAGCTCTTATGCTGAGTGTGGGGGCACGTGCACGAGGACACTGTCATTTACTGATGCTATGCAGCTTTTTGATCAAAAAAACAGCTACAAGGAGGCCTTCAAATGGCCTAAAAACATCATAAGTGTTTGTCCGTCACCCAAAATGCTCTGAGAATCATCAGATATTTGACGTGCAATCCTCTGCAGATCCTGCTCTACATGCTTGTCTATTTTCTAACTTATCTGGGAGAACCGGAAGGATCAAACTTCCTGTTCCTTTCAAAACCTTCACCCCCTGCTCCTCAAAAGCCTTGCAGTGGTGGTCATGTTAACTTTACTAATGTGAGAGGTAATATTTCTGAAAATATTCATGTCGCTGCTGTTTCCTGTGTGTACATTCGTCCCCTCATTCATCACAGGCGTTACGTTCTAAAAATGACCTGCAACAGTCAAAATCCACAAAGTCTTCATTTTTTACAGTAATTCTAGATGTTTTCATCAGTAAACATTAAAGAATCTTCTCAGAATACATGAACATTCTCACTTTTCTCCTTTGTTTAAAGTTCAAACCATCAAAGAAAAATAAATCCAGGATTAAAGAATGAAAACAAAGATCTGATCGCAATCTAAGATTTATGTAGATCAGGCAAACTGAACACATTCAGTGCAGGAGACACGACACGCAGGAGTTTGACTGACAAGCTCTACAGCCAATCAGGATGCAGAACACATCAGACTGAAAAAAAGCAGCATTGCATGAAAAAAAGTGGATATTTGCTGTGGATGTAGACGGGCTCGGTGTCTGCTCAGTCCAAACTGACGCCGTGATGATAACTTACCGTGCTGTAAATCCTCCATTACTATTTCAGGATCCTGGCTCACTGCACACCTCTGTGGTGCCAGTGTTCCAAGGAACCACTAGAAACCCAATGTCGCAAATGTTTCAAACTTTGATAGTTACTGCCATTTTGAAAGTTCCTGATCAACCCGAAGGCCTGCCAGAAACATCTCCTGATGTTTCAGCAAAAGTACACCCTTCCCAAGCAAAACAGCTGTGAATTTAACCACCAATGACTAAAAGCACAAACAGAAACGGCCGAGAGCAAACATAACGTGATCATGAAACACTGGAACCCCAATGATGGTCCAGACATCAACGCCAACAACAGACCAGAAGGAGAAACTCAGATCTCTGAGAGCTGATCCTCCTGTCATAGTGAGCTTTGTACTGGTGGTGTAAAGTAATGGATTACTATTTTTGCTGTTACAGAGTAGTGTGAGGTATTATTAGTTTGACATACATATATATTCTCCTGTCCAGAGTGTTTTTGGTTCAGACAGACTTTCAAACCATCAGGCGTAAAGAAAAATCTCCTCCTGTCAGTCACTTGGAGCTGTTGTGTCGTGAATTACTGAGTCTGATTTCCTCTTAGACTTCAAACCCATCTGTGTACCTAATCACATCCTGCTTTTCCTCTGAGCTTACAGCCGTCTGTCCTCTTGTTGTTCAGTGGATGTTTCAGGTTGTCTTTTACAGAGTCCTGCATTCAGACAAAGGGTTCACTCTTTCTGGATTGAGTGAGTATAGCTGAGAAATGTTCCTGGAGCTCCTGAGAGTGCTGAAGCTTCTGTAATGCTTAGTTTTGGTTTTGCCCCGATCACATAGTTCAGAAATCGGATGTATTCTCCCGATCAGTAACGGATATTTAATTTACTCTTGTTGTGATCCGCGCTTTATTAAGGCGCTAGTTTGAGCAAAAGGGGAACAAAAACTGTTTAGCAAAGCTAAACTAAGCTAAGCTAGCGAGATATTCACAGATGCGGACTTTTGGGATCAAAACTCTTTAAAAAACATTTGAAACTGACTGTCAGAACTGTATTGGATTATTTTAATGTTCTGGTTGGAAGGTCCTTCGGTTTTTGCATCTGCAGAAGTAGAAGATTATCTAAAGTCAGTAGCTGAGCATAATGATTAAGAATATGTTTCAACAACTCCAAACAACAGCCAACAAAACATCAGAATCTGCTCTTTGGAATAACTGATGATGGAAACGATGTTGTCTTTATTTTATGGATCTTTCTGCTGCTTGTACTGCTATGGACCACATGCTTTTACGGTTCAGAGCAAAAGATTTGGGGGTGGGGGGTTGTGGTACTCGGGGGAGGCGCCAGATGGTTGTTGGGGTTTCTATAGCAACTACAAGATTTGGCAACGCAACCTCTTAGCAACCTTTAAACATTTAAAAGCCTAAAGATGCGTTTACACCAAACGCAATCCATGCATCAGGGGCGGCCAGTTTCAAGGTTAAGTCAATGGTTCAGACGCAGTCCTTCAATCAGGAGGGACTTGAGTGTTGGGGGTGTCGTTTCAGATGGACTGGAACTTGGACAGAGTGGTGCAATTTTGGCAGCACAGTGCAGCCAGAGTTCAAATGTATGAACTTTGGCATGGTCGACACATCTCATCTACCAATGAGGGACTCATCTTTGGACATGTGACATGTTTAGTGACTCAGTCAGCTTGTAGGATCAGCTACAACCAACCCTGGGAGGCTGGCTGGCGGGCAGAAACAGGGGAGCAGTGGCAGCTTTGGGGAGACAGCCTGCTCCTGATCTATTAAAAAAATTAATAAAAGCTCTTCTAATTTTATTCTTGTTGTTATTTTTTCCCCTCTCTGGTTAATGACAGTGAGTCTTCAAATTGGGTCACAGAGAGATGGAAGCATCATGGAAGCCCCAGTCATTTAGATGCACGTGGAGTGATCTTTGTGTCATTTTTCCAAGTGCACCACTCGTGGTTTTGAGCGTAAAACTTAAAACGTTTTGTGTGCTCAAACATTTTTTTTGCCCTGGAAATGGAGAAATGCCATTGAAACTCAACAATATGTGCAGACAAAATTGCTTTGTTTTGGTATAAATTAGCATAGCATAAACATGCATTCCTGTTACTTTCCTTCTTTCAAATGTAATTTCACATAAAAACAAACGACTAACTCCTTACAATCGCTTAGCATCCTTTAAGCTCCCACAACAAACAAACCCTGGGGAAGCCTCTAGTGGTACTGCTTGGTTCTCATCTTATCTGGCCGAGTTCACAACTTTGTGGGAACTTTTCTGGATCTGATTCTTAAACTGCTCCACTTTTGGGGGTTCCACAGGGCTCTACTCTAGGACCTCTTTTGTTTTCTCTGTACCTCCTCACCTGGGCTCCATACTAATAAAAGCAGTTTCCTTTGACTGTTATGCTGATGATAGTCTGATATTTTTACCAATCACAAAGGTTTCTCTGTCTCACCATTTTTGGCTGGACAATTGGACGATGATGATAAAGACTAGATGGCCCTGACGTTTTTAGATTCTATGACCCAAAAAAAGTCATGGTGTTTGGTCCAAGCAGCTTCTATTACCCCCCATCCCCTCCGTAGATCTGGCTCCACATTAAAAACATTTTGTGTTAAATTTGGGTTTAAATGGACAGTGAATTTTAAACTTGGCCGATCAATTAGCTCTGTTTGGATAATGCAGAAAGTTGTTGAAGGTGAAGCAGTTTCTTATCTAAATGACCCTTTGAGACAACAATCTATGCTTTCATCTCATCTCGACTGGATTATTCTAACTTTGCTTATTTTGGTGTTATTAGTTTGGTCCTCTCGGGTCTCCAGCAGGTCCAGAGTGGGGTTCTGGTCAGAACATGAAAGAGGAACCATATCACACCAATCCTGGCTTTCCTTTTTTCCTTCCCTAAACTGAATGTGACATGTATGTAACCCGTATGCAAACTGAATTTAAACTCTCGTGCAATAAGAAAAGCACATTTTTCTCTGCTACTGACGCCATTGATAATCTTTCTTTTCTTTGACCTTTATTTAACCGGGGGTTACCATTGAGATCTACAACCTCTTTCAAGGGAGTTGTGGATAAGAACCAACAAAGTAACGAATGTTAATCAATTAGAACAGAGTTAGAATTAGGGATGTCCCAATCGAGTTTTTTTGGGCCCGATCCGATTCAGAGTCCTTTGATTTTGAGTGTCTGCCAATACCGAGTCCCGATCTGAAGTAAAAAGAAAAAAAAATCATAAACTGATGCATAAATATGATGATGAATGTTCATGACTAGCTCATGTCAAAGGAACCATTTTTTATTTTTTGTTGTTTTCCAGAGATCATTGGATTCTTCATTTTAACCTATTAAGACCTAATAACAACATCAATGTAATATATTCCAGTTTGAAAGTAACTTTCTCATTACTGGTTGGTAGTTTGTGACTTAGCTTCTGTTGAGCCTTAACATATATTATTTTTGGCTACATCAGCGTTTACTTTAACACACGTATTCGATGAAGAGGATGGACTGAACTTTATCATTGTTTGTGTTTGGATAAAGAATACTTCTGACATGTTCTTAAAGACCTTTGAGAATAAAAAAATAAATCAGTTTGGCTTATGAAGGAAACCAAAAGTCTGTGTTCATTTAGGAGAAATGTTCCAACCCCGCTGAGAGCAATACTACAGCTGAGGAGAAACACTTCAGAAAAATTACAACATTCAACGCATGTTTGCTAGTAGAAATATGAGCAGCAGCTCTGAGGGCCCAGAGAAGAAGAATCACTATGACAACATAACACACAGGCCCCGCCCCTTTGGGCTTCAAACCCAAAGCCCACATGTGCTCTGAATCTGCAGGAAGGCAGGGCTGCTGCAGGAAAGGAGGAGGTCCAGCAGGAAACTCCTCCCTGCCCGGGGGTTTGACTCAAGGAGGCGGGAGCTGAGTGTCATTGGAAAAGCTGACAACTCCGGGGGGGTCGGGGTGAGGGAGGTGTCTGCCTGACTTTAAGTTGGTCAGTAAAGGCCTCATGCTTCTCAGCTTACTTCCATTTTTATCCGCCTCGACTTTCAGCGCAGCTCAGCAGGCGGGGGGACGTCAACAGAGAGTCGGGGGACGAAGAAAGAGGGAAATCATGGTAAGTTTGGTGCTGTGGCTGGTTGTGACTGCTCATTAACTCTGATTCTTAGTGTGGCTGCAGTGGGCGGGGAGGTGGACCGAGCTCTGATTGCTGCTTCAAACAAACGAAGCTCAACTTCCTGCAGAAAAGAAGGAAAAGTCCTGCAGCTCCCATCCCAGAACAGAACTCCTGAACGGAGCGGGAATGCTGGGAGGACGTCTCTACTTCAGGAGTGTTTTCTCTGTGTTTGTGGAGGGGCTGCTTCTGTCCGCCATTCCTAGAACCACATTTGCTTTGAATCACTTTTTCCCCTCGGGAACATGCTGCTATAAATAAGCAACAAGAGGCGGCGTTTGGACAGTCTGCTGTCTGGCTCCTGGGGGGGGCTCTGTCCCCCACCCCCTTCTGTGGTTGTGCTGTGGGTCAGTTTGAAGTAGAAGCAGTAAGTTATCACACACAAGAGCTTGACCTGGGAGGGAAACATATTTAATGTGGATTCCAACTACGGTAAAGCTTGCAGCCGAAGGACATCAAACACAATCCAGAAGAATAAACCGGAGTAGTGGAGACAGAAACGCTGCATTTGACCTTTTCTTACAAAGAGTTTCAGGAGAGTTGTAGTTAAAACAGAATACAAATATAGTATTTCTGCACACAATGTAGAACTGAGGCTTTAAAAGATGCAGCTGTTCTGGGCTGAACGCTGGAGTCCAGTCCACGAATTGTGGAACCACAGTTCTGCCAAAAATGTTTGTGGTCTGACTGAAAAGTTCTATCTACATGGTATAAACCACCAGGAGGAGGAGGAGCTAATTTATAGTATTCTAAAAGAAGTACTCAAAGCTTCACCTCTTGTGTTGTAAAGGGGATATACTTTGCAAAATCTACTTTTTGAGCTTTTAAGTGTATTATAATGTTAATTCCTCACAAAACAGGCCCAAAGTGGTATTTTGATCCATTCACACATCTCTGAGTATTCCTCTAAAAAGCACTAGCCCCTCCTAATCCACGAAACCGAGCAGGTCCTCACATTGTGATGTCACACAGTGGAGAACAGCCTTTTCCAGGAAGAGTCTGTGCTGCCAGCGCCGCTCCCAGGCTAACACACACTTTGTCGCGTAGCTAGCGGCGATTAGCAAAACGCTTTTATTTTATAAGCACAAAACTGTATATTTTCTAATAGTAGCCCTGGCGTTTGTGCCAGAAATGTGGCAGCAGGCCTGGCTTTTCTTAGAGACCGGCGTCTATTGAAGACCGCGTTGATTCCATCACAGACAGAATGGCGATGGTTAATGGGTTCATTTTGGTGTGAAATTCCGTCACAAAATGCAGAAAAAATCAGATGAACATTTCAGGATTGATTGAAGTGACGAGAACATTGTGTTCTGTTCTGATCAGCTCTGGCTGTGAACGTGTCTTTCCTCTTCGAGTCATCAATCTCCGTATCAAAAATCCTCTCCGCTTTCATGCCGATCATTTTCCTGGAGACAAGCCCACCTTTGGTCAGTCATCCATGTTCCAAACACTTCCTCTAATTCTTCGCTCACTTTCTTTGGACCTCCACCAGCAACTCGATGCTTGTTTTCTGCAGCCGTTTTCTCAATAACACCGTCTGCTTGCCCTATTCTCTGATGGTGCAGAATGTTCTTTGGCTTATGCCACCGAACAACTGCTAAATGGAATGAGCTTTCTAGGCTCACATCGCTACACTGGCTCACCACACAAATACCACAGACACCCGGCGACTGCACGACTTCTGCGCAGGAAAAGGAGCTTGTGAAAAGAAGTCATATTTATAAAACGATATTGTTTTAAATCGTTCTTAAGTGCACCGAAGGTAATATGCCAACATATTCATGGAGATATGTCCTCTAAAAGGGTTGGAACAGCATGATATAAGCCCTTTCACATCATTCAGCACTAACAGGTAAATGTGTTTAAATGATGGCGTTTTAAACTTAAATTCATAAAGTGAAGCCAGAGATTTCCCAGCTGTTCCTCCAGGGACCAGCTGCTTGAACAGTATCTTCTAAAAGGCCAAAGAAAAGCACAGATCATCCTTGACCTCCCAATGAGTTGGAAGATGCATAAATGATTTAAAGTACTGTACTTTGGAAGACTGCAGAGCTCACCCAGATATTTCAACTCAGCTTTCAGTTTCTGACCTTCAGCTTCGATGTTTAACTGAGAGGTCTCAGAAGCTCTTTAGAGAAACGCTTGAGTTTTTATGAAAACGGGAGCTAAAGACGCTGAGGAAGAACATGAGCTTCGTCTATAGAAGTATCTGGAATGACAGAGATCAGTCCATCATCAACACACAGATGAACGTCTGTTCATTCACAGGAGATTTTTGGTTTAAAGAAAGTCCATAGAAGCCAGCATTAGTGACCAACTGAGAACAAAAATCCGGTGGACAAACTCAGAAGATGCTTCTTTCCTAACACCATCCTACCTGTGCTTCTTCAGTTTGATTTCTTTGTCTTTTTGGTCAAACCTTTTTAAATCTACTGCTTGATGTAGTTCAGTTGGGTTGGTTGGTGAAACTTTGATGGAGGTGTTTGGCAGCCCCTCCTAAACAAAGTGTACCATTCTGCTTATCTGAAGCCCACAATGGCTCCCACATGGCCCAGATTCCCAGACATCCGGATAGTTTCTGTGGGTCATCTTTGGACTGATGTTCTTGAGGGAAATCCTTTGGGTCACAAACACGTTAACTTGGCAGAAGTTATGTTTTGTTACAGTAGGAGTCAAAAAAGGAGCAAAAGTCAGTGAATCGTAGTGTTTTGTTCTGGTTCAGGTACATTCAGAAGAGATCTGTTGTTCCTGATTAAAGGCTATAGTAAGCAGCAGCCCTGTGGACCATGTGGTCTGTGGGTGTGTTCTGGCAGCCATGATGTTTTCATCCTGTTCTCTTTTTGTCTTCATATGGACAGTCACAGGGGGATGTGGGTCAATAGTACCAGATGTATCTCCAACTGCAGGTTAGGGTCCATGTTTGGATCAAAATCTTTTCTCTGATTGGTTTTTGTTTTATGCTTCACCCCTGAAGCTGCAAGGATCTGAAGGTTCCTCAGATTTTTGGTCATTCTTCTCAGCTTTTATGATGGTTAGGTTTAATGTTCTGCAGATATGGAATTTAATTTAATTTGAGTTTTAAACTCTTTATAAATCATCTATTCATTAGAAGTTTTTCACATTCAGATCATTTCCCTTTGGGGAGCAGCCTGGAATGTCTTTTATCACCCTGTGATATCTATAGTCTTTGCAGTGACTGTATTAGATGTCTGGACTGAGTGACCCCGCCCCCCTGACGTTCCAAACAGTACCCGCTGGAAGTAACTGCTGGCTCCAAGAAGCTAAAATCCCATAGACTTAAGAATAAACAGTTGTTACTCAGTCATTCTGTTGGTCAGAATAACCATTTTTGCTCTGGTATATTTTTAAGATGTTCTTGATAATCCTCGTTTTTTTAATCAATTTTTCATCAATAAAAGTAGTTGGAGCCCGCTGGTCCCACCGCCAACGTTCAAAACATTTCAGTGGAAGGGGTGTGGCATTTCAACAAGCTCACTCCTGATTTGGCAACAGTGGTTGCCATAGTAACGCTAATTTAAACTCACTCTGACCAATCACTGCTTACTGAAGTCATCTGGCTCCAAATGGTGGCATATGTCTAATAGAAAAATGACAGCGGAATTGACTTTGTTTGGTTGGAGCTGGAAGTAAACCATTTTTTATGGATGACGTCACGGTTGCTCTGTCCAGTTCTCTGGTACAGTCAGTGGGTTTCTGTCTTCAGATTGTCTGTAATGTTTGTGTTGAGTTTTTAGAGAATCTGTTCTTTGGCTCTTACTGAAGAAAGGAAACTGAAAACCATCATGTGTGACCAGAGAACTCGTTTATAATCTGGTGGAAAAGTGATCACTTGTAAAACCCCAATGTGAATCTGAAAGATCTGCAGAGGTGATGACACACACAGACCTGCGGGGGCGTGACCAACCAGACTCCGCCTTCGTTGTTATGTTTGGAGTCCTGTAGATTAGCCCTTTTAGTGTTCAACCTCTCAACACCTACCCATTGAATTGGACAATAAAGTTTTTTCACTTTGAAGCAGCCAGAAACCCATTTAGGGTCCCAAACAGGCAGCGGCGTTCTTGTCCGCTCCTTTGCCCCGCCCTCATCAAACAGACATGCAGCAGCTGTCGCTCCACTCACAGATATCAGGAACAGTTTGAGCTGTAAATATCCAAACCCCCCCACTGCAGACTCTCTGCCTCCCCATGAGAAGCTACCCCCCCCCCAGATTCAAACAAGAGCTGAAACCAGAGACGATGCCTTTTATGTTGAAATGCCAGAATCTGAAAGACGACGTTTGTTTCCATTCAAACCAGATGAATTATTCCACAGGAATGATTAGCAGTTTTGTGAGCTGAGGAGCGTCGAGGTCGAGCGCTCGTCTCCATCTGAAAACAGAACAGGGGATCAATGGAAAGTTATTTTCCTTGAACTGAACAGTTTACTTTCACACCTGGGATGTTCCATCAGGTTCCTGCTGGAAAAGGACCCTTCATCTGTTCAGCTGAAGCTATTCTGGAGTCAAAATGGGTTTTTATTGGATTCATTTAGTGTGAATGAAGGACATAGTCTGCATATTAAATGTTGTGTTAACTTGAATCCCTTTTCTCTAATCCAGATTATTATCTTTTTAGCAGAAACTGTCTCTGAAATCCTCATGAAGGAAGACGGTGAACTCTCAGCAGTTGTTTGCTGTTTGAGAGCTGAGCAAACAGCTCAGGAGCAGCAGGAACGAGTGCAGAACGCTCTTTGACCTGCCTCTGAATGATGGAACTTGGGGGCGTGGAACTGTGCTGCAGTGTTCAGCAGGTGAACCTGCTCATTTCAGTTTATCGCTGAAATAACAGCTGTCTGTGAGGCCTGCAGTTTCTGAAACCACTATTTCCACAGAGAAGCGTCCGCCTCTGACAGGGACACGGCTGTAATCTGTAAACCGAAACAGTCAGAGTTCAGGATTCCTCTTTTTTGAGACTTGTGGAAGATTCTTACACATGTTGGACTGTTGGTTTGCTTGGTTGCAGATGTTTGGGTTCCTGTGCTCTCTGATGTTCCTGCACATGAAACTTGCTGAAGTGAATGTGATTGCAGCATCACATCTGCAGGTCAGAAGCTTCAGAGGAGCTGCTCGTCTTCAAACTCCACCCTCTTCATGGAAGGGGTACTCCCACACGGCTTCTTCAGTGGGATGCTGAGATTCCCAGATCTTACCCTGATGTCTCCAGATTGGATTCTGGCGGTTTTCTCTCCTGCAGACAGATGGACAGGTGGAGGTGTGAGCGAAGACGCTGATTAAAATGAGTTTGATGGAAGGGTGAGGAGGGAAAGCGAGGTGTGATGAAGCCACACAGGATAAAATTAACTCCTTTTTTAGTCTCATCCTGGAAATCATACAATCAGAATCAGACCCAGATCACAAAATCTGATGGACTTTTGACTTTCCTGTTCCTCTTAGTTGTTAAAGACCCACTCTAATGCAAATATTGTTTTTTGGTGTTTTTTTGGTCCTGCATGGGTGTGATGGAGCCACCAGTAAATTGGACTCCTGAATGAAACCGTTTCCAAACCCTGCCTCCAACTAGGGCTGTACCGAATACAGGAAAACCTGCAATCTGCTCCCCAAAACTTGAGTATGAATATTTGCGACGTCCAAGGTCACTGATTCACGATCTGTGTTGCAAAACTATCCTTCTGACATCATCTATTTATTACTCTATAAAGGCAGAATTCTGTTGGATTTTAAATTTTCTGGTGTTTATATTTCTTGGATTCCTCTAACTCTTCAACTGTTGACACAATTAACAATTACCTGAAGTGGAGAAAAGCAGCCTTGTGGAACGCTGCACAGGGAAGTGATTACGTCAGCTGTGAATCAGCTGATCTGCTGCGGACAAAAGTGGCTTTTCAAACCGGTTTTGGATCAAGATGCAAAGTTTTAAAACGCAGAGTGTTGCAGAAGTTTGAGGATGTAAAACTGATCCATAACAACAGTGATGTTTATGTTTTAATGTATTTTATGTTACTGCTAAATTTAACCAAAAGGTTGCAGGAAAAGACGTATTTAACGTGACGAACGCCGTTTCTTTCTATTTAAATCTGTGTTTCATCAGTTTTGTTGATTCTGATTTCCTGTTCTAAATAAAGGTTTAAATGACGATGTTTTAATCATTTAAATGTATTAAAATTCAGTAACAAAGACAGACATATGGCAACAAAGATACTATATTAAAACGTAAGAATCGGGGCTTGATCAGGGAACCAAATCGGATGGCCACCGAAGTAACGATCCACAGCCTTACCTCCTACTCAGAAGAAACCAAAGAATTGATCAGTCTGAGCTTTCTTTTCCTCAGTAAGTTTTTCATTCTTCCAGTCTTTCCTCTGATTGTTCTCAGTGGGACGTCTACACATAAATAATATTTAAACAAAACAACATGTTTCTTCTGTTTCTGCGTCTCCTCTTGAACCTGTGAGCTGCAATCAAGCCGTCAGGAGAACAGGAACCGCTGGAGATCCGCAGACTTCAGATAAATCTGGCGTCCAGCAGCCGCTGCAGTTCTCAGCAGTCGGGGGGTTGTTTGCAGGGTAACAAGCGTGAGCTGCTGTAAACGTTCCCCATGTGAGACGCCAGCAGCAGTTCCTCCCGGTTTCTCGCAGTGTTCTTCGGAACCAAGCACACCTCCTGACGACACCCCGTCGTGTTGGCAGAGACAGCTTTTGTTCACAGAAACAACATTATTCATGATTTACAATTGCACCACAAACACACATTTGGCATTTGGAATGAGTCACTGTAATAAACAGAGAGCATTATGGGAATTTTAGAGGCGAGAGCACAGAAACCAGAGATGAAGCAAGACACTTCTGAACCAGTTTATGGGATAAATTCCATTTTTTTAGTTTCTGAATCTCATTATATCCTCAGTTTAATCCGTTTTTTTCATTTTGGTAACTCTTTCATAACTTCTGTCCTGTTTTGTGTAACTGGTGTGGTTTGACTTTACAATCACATTGTGGTTGTGGTGTGAAAGTTCTCCCCTGTCCCTGAAAACCATGACTTCTCTGGTTTTTGCTCCTCCTGAAAGACTCCCACCCCCAGTCAGCTGGTCAACTGGAGGACGGTGCTGCTGCTTTGGGGGTCACATAAGGGCAGCTAGAAGAATCAGCACCCAAACAAAGATACTGGAGGTTCCTGTTCTCTTCTTTTCTTCTGACATCAGTTTGGAACTTGATAGGCTTTAGTTTCTTATTGTTCTACTGAAATCCGGAAAGAAAACAGTTTTGCTTTCTAGTTTCTGAAACTATGGAGATGTTAGAGGCTGAAAGATTCCTCAGGAAGGAGGTTGGAGCTTTCCAACTCCAGAATTTTAAAATACGACTCAATCAGGTGGATCAAGAGTGTAAAAATATCTGTTGACAAAAAACTGAGCAGCAGTTTACTCAACAAGCCATTTATTGTTTCAAATACAATGAATCAGAGACAGAAAAAATAAACCAGAAGTTTAAAAAATATTGTAAAAATGATTATTCCATTTCATTATTTCAAGGATGATCTGAGATATGGATGCAGGCAGTACAGCTGAGGAAGAGCGTTGGTTCTTCAGCACTAGAGTAAAGTTTGGTGAGGAAATGTCTCTGCTTCTAGACTTCAGAAACTTGAAGCAGGTTCATGTGAGATGATGATTTGAACTCAAACCCTCACAGGGTTCTTTTGAGGTTTGTTTTGGGACAAAAAAGCAGCAGAAAAGAGCCCAGACAGGCACTTTTTCATCACAGAACACACAAAATCAAACTTGAACTTGCTTCTCGAAGATCAAAAATCCGCTGTAAATTGAAAAAGATATAACTGCAGAACTCTGCTGCAGATGAAGCTGCAGCTACGGAGTGCAGATAAGGACAAAAAAGAGACTTTCCTTCAACACTTCCTAAAGCAAATAGAAACGCAACCAAAGCTACAATAAATGTGTGAATCTGCATTTCTAACTCAAAGAAGTCTTACTTCCTGAGCAGGGAAATGCAGAAAATCCAACCTTGTTTTCTTCCTCTTATCTAACCGTTATCATGTTATTTCTTATTTTAACTTTGAGCTCCTTGTGTTCTGACTCGGTTCTTCTGCTCAAACCTGCGCTTTGGTTTGTAGGTGGATCACGTCCCTCAGAGAGTACAGCATGACCAATCGGCACTTACCATAAAAATTGTTGTTCTAAATAGAGCCAGACTCCCAAACAAGGCAGCAGCGTGCATACAAATGAATGCTTGGCGGGCCTGTGAGAAGATGGACAGCTGCAGCCGAGCAGCGACACTGATGAATGCAATAAATACCTCAGATGATTTTCAAACAGTGCCTTCCAGCAAACAGAGGCAGAAACTGAATCCGCTGCTGCGGTTCTGCGCTCCAGGAAATAATAGAAAGTGCTTTTGTCCCAAATATAATTACATTCCATTGTTGTGATGCATCTGCGAGGAAAGGCGGCCATGATGGATCCAGAGCCTTGAGCGGGTTCAGCTCCGTCAGCTGTCAGCGGCCTTCCTCTGCCGTCCTGCTGAGCATGTAGGTTACAGCGGGATGCAGATGCTCTCCTGCGTTTGTCGTGAATGACATGGAGACGCAACACAAAGACAACACAAACAAATACAACATCCCCATACGAAAAGAATGAGGTTCATGTAGACAAAAGCAGCTTCCACTTGTTCAGTGTGAAAAGGATTTCTGCTGAAACCACTGCAGTCGGATAGAAACTGTACACGTCTGAGGAGGAACCGCTCTTCGTCTTTGACTCTTCCTCTGTGACGGACTTAATAACCCACAAGCTGCGGACCTGTCGGCTCAGCCGTCTAAGAAAGTTCAACCCAGTTGAACTGCATCCGTTTCGTAGGATGGTCTGGAGCTCCAGGAAGCTCTTGTCACTGTTGGTGTCAAAGTCTGCTGTCAGAGAGAGATTTAAATTAACACTGGAGGCGTGGAAGGTGGACCGCTGGGACAGATTGCAGACAGGTGGATGTAGACTTGAATTATTTTCAGACGTACCTGTGAGGTTTGTCCTGTTGTCTCAGAGAGAAGAGAATGGCGGCTCTGAAACCGCAGGATCCATGAAGGAAAATGTTGGAAGATCAGGTGAAAACAAACAAATGGAAGCAAACCAAAAGTTTGTGTGAAGTCTGTCAAAAATCAGCTGAAATAGTAAAGCGCAGAGAAAAGAGACATTTCAGCCAAAGTCCAGACTTTGGAGCACGCAGAGAGAAAACCTTCAAATCTGAAGATGATGAAGAACCACATGAATGAAAGAAACTCCGGGGACGCTCTCAGAGGTGTGAGGAACTGAATCCCAACCATGTGGGGGTAACTGGAGCCAGCAGTTCAATAAATAACCACTAGTTGGCTTGTTTCTGAAGCATTAGAAGGTTAAATGGTCCCAGATTCTTACAGTTCTGCTTGGAAAACTTGAGGTTTAGCAGGTGAACTCAAAGGGATTTCATAGTTTCATCTAAAGCGTACCCCATGGGGGGTTGACCCATACGGGTGCTGCAGGTTTTTGGGTTGTCCGGGTCCGTAAAGGGTCATAGAAAGGGGCAGCTGCATCTGAAGGGGAGACATTATATTCAACACAGCACTACATTAACCACAAACCTCAAAACACACACACACACACACGTACACACAAACACACACTCACACACACAAACACACACTCACACACACACAAACACACACTCACACACACACACACTCACAAACACACTCACACACAAACACACACACACACACGTACACACAAACACACACTCACACACACAAACACACTCACACACACAAACACACTCACACACACACACACCCACACACACACACACACACACTCACAAACACACACACTCACACACAAACACACACACACACACACACGTACACACAAACACACACTCACACACACAAACACACACACTCACACACACACACACCCACACACAAACACACCCACACACAAACACACACACACAAACACACACACAAACACACACACACACAAACACACACACACACAAACACACCCACACACACACAAACACACACCCACACAAACACACACACACAAACACACACACACACACACAAACACACACACCCACACTCACACACAAACACACACTCACACACAAACACACACTCACACACACCCACACACACAAACACACACACACACTCACACACACACACACTCACAAACACACACACACACACACACATACACACAAACACACACACACACTCACACACACACACACCACACACAAACACACCCACACACAAACACACACACACACTCACACACACACACACTCACACACAAACACACCCACACAAACACACACTCACACACAAACACACACTCACACACACACAAACACACACACACTCACACACACACGTACACACACTCACACACAAACACACACTCACACACACAAACACACACTCACACACACACACACCCACACACAAACACACCCACACACAAACACACACACACACAAACACACACACACACACACAAACACACCCACACACACACAAACACACACCCACACACAAACACACACACACACAAAAACACACACACAAACACACACTCACACACAAACACACCCACACAAACACAGACTCACACACAAACACACACACACACTCACACACACACACACCCACACACACAAACACACACACACACACTCACAAACACACACACACACTCACACACACACACGTACACACAAACACACACTCACACACACACACACACTCACACACACACACACACCCACACACAAACACACCCACACACAAACACACACACACAAACCCACACTCACACACAAACACACACACACACACAAACACACACACACACAAACACACACAAACACACACACACAAACACACACTCACACACAAACACACCCACACAAACACACACTCACACACAAACACACACTCACACACACACACAAACACACCCACACACACACAAACACACACACACACTCACACACACACAAACACACACACACAAACACACACACACAAACACACACTCACACACAAACACACCCACACACACAAACACACCCACACACAAACACACACACACAAACACACACTCACACACAAACACACACTCACACACAAACACACACTCACACACACACACACACACACTCACACACACACAAACACACACACACACAAACACACACACACACACACACACACTCACACACAAACACACCCACACAAACACACACTCACACACACACACACAAACACACACACACACACAAACACACCCACACACACTCACACACAAACACACACTCACACACAAACACACCCACACACACACAAACACACACACACACACACAAACACACACACATAAACCCGTACACACAAACACACACGTACACACACACACTTACACACACACACACCCACACTCACACACACCCACTCACACACAAACGATAAGCAAAACCATTAAGGCTGAAATGTTTCGTTTTCGTAAAAATGGATGACATGGAACCGGTACCAAAGCCCTAACTGGGTCTCCCTGTGCCTTGTAAATACAGGGTTGTGTAAGGAAGGGCATCCCGCGTGAACAGGTCTGCCAAACCACATGTGAAGCAGTGACAGCGGATTCAACCCCTGACGGGGTAAACCCAAAGGTGAACAACATTAGACTGTCAAACATGAGCAGGAAACTTCAGAGCGTGATCATTTTGGGATAAAACCTTTAAGTAGCAACAAAATTTTGAAACAGTTTTTCCTCTGTAAGGTTTGGATCTAGATCCACCCTGCAGTTTGTGGACAGTTGGCTTGTCAGAGCAACCCTGCTTCTGCTGGGTCAGCAGCTTTCTTTCACCGAGGCCTTCTAGTGTTAAAAACCAAAAGACTGTGAAGCTCTTTGGATAAAAGAGACCCTCAGACGCCTGATGTTGGTAGATTTTCCTTTCAGGAGTTAATGGAATGAACACTGTCAGCCCATAATTATAAAGGTCTTACTTGTTACCATGGTTACCAATAGCTGCTCTCTTTACAATAAAGCTTTGGTGGGAAACTGATGGTTTTTGCCCCCCCCCCACATGTAGTAGAGAGGCTGGATGCTGAAATCTACAGCAAATCCTCTTCTGCATTAGCAGTTCTGAGTGATTTGGGTCAAAGTTTGAAGGAAGGGTTTGGTTTTTAACCAACGATGTTACTCTGAAAGGTCAGAACAAAGGGCTTCATGGGTGTTTTCATCAAGCAGTCATGAATCTTTAAAGCAAAAAATCTGAGCTGCACTGAGAGATTTGGGGTTCAGATGTTCAGAGAACTTGGAGCAAAAATAAATCTCTTTCCTTTTCATCCACCTGCTGAGAAAAGAGGACCCCCCCATGAGTCTCACTCACACCCCCGTAGATGTTCCTGCAAAGCCTTCTCTGACCTTGAAGGAAATTTTGTTTTTTAACTTGTGCTTTTGGAAAGGCCGATGGCAAATCCACAAGCTTTTCCTCCGAAATCCCCACAGACGACGGCAGAAAGCAGCAGATCCAGACGCTGGATGAAACCGGCAGAAGACGGCTGATATTGCCTGGATCACTGACAATTCCCGAGTAAACGGAAACTGAAGCCCAGCACCAAACAACCTTCCTCTCAGCTGGGGTCTGATTTTAGAGCCAACGCAGATCTCATGTTTTGCTCTGATGGACTTTCAGGGGTTTTTAAAGCTCATTTAGCTCAAACACATCAAGCAATAAACAAGAAAAGAACAGAAAGGTTTGAATGAAAGAGAAAAGACTCAAACATTCATAAGATTGAAATGTACTGGAAATTTTGACTTCATCTAATCTGCCTTGTTTGAATTCATTACAGCCAGAAGAACAGATTTCAATGATCAGAAATCTTCCTCCAGATTTATCCCAAAATGTATTCAGTCAACCCAGCATTTGAAAGAAACCTGCTTCTTTCTACTGGAGACCGGCTTGATTTTACTCACATCTCTTCAAACGCGGCATTAAAAGGAGGCTGGGCCACCATGAAAAGATATAGGAGATGCTAAACTGTACTCTTAACGAGTGAAAAGGCGTCCGAAAATGAACCAGAACAAACCAAAATACTAAAAAGTAAAGTCCAGGTCTGTCTCTAGTTCCTTGTTTCTGGTGAACTTCCATCGTGAGCGAAGGTCCGTTCCACTTTTCTCTGCGTCGGAATCCATTGGTTTACCTGTAGGCTGATTGTGTAAAACGTTGTAGAGTTGTTGATAACAACCTGGATGCCCCCCTGTTCAGTAGGTGGCAGTGCCAGTTAATTAAAAAAGTCTCATAAAGCTGAATTAGGTTCTGGATCTTCCACTGTGTTCGTTCTCTGCGAACATTAAAGTTCTTCTTTAAAAAAAAGCTTTTTTTCAATGTGAAGGTTCACCTGTCCACAAAGGTGAAACGGCGCCGGCGCTCGGAGTGCCGACTCTAACAAGCTGTGAAAAGTTCCGCTGAAGTGGGGAGCAAACAGTTATTGCTGTTATAATTTAGCATCAGCCCCCCCCAAGGGCTGCTTCCACTGCAAAGCACATTATGTTTATGGTTCATGACACGGCAATGATTAAGATGTTGGTCCGGAGCAGACAGGGAGGGGGAAACAGGCAGCAAAAGAGACAGGCAATTTAAAGTCTGCACGTCTCTGGTGGGATAAAGGCTGCCACCGCCGCCGCTGCTGACCCGCCACGTCTCTGATCCCACAGGACTCCGCGTTCCTGCAACACTTTCCTCATTCCGACCTGCTCCCACCTCCTCCTTCATCTGACAAACTTCCAATTAGATCAGCGTTTCTCCAAACATCTGCTGAAATGATTAGAGAATCTGTAAGTTACCCTGAAGTTTCCTGTTAGTCTGAGGCGCACGAGGTTGGAGGGTTGATGAAAACAGGAAAAAATGACATGTTAAAGTTTTACTAAAAGTCATTAAAACCCATAAAAGCTGCTAGATTTGCAGCATCAAACATGGAAGAATTCTTCTGATTTGTTTGTAACAGTTTGTTGCAGATTATTTTTCTAAAATTTCTAAAATATTTCTTAAGACTCAAACTCATCTGGAAGACTTTGTGACAAGTTTCCTGCTCCGTCCCATTCTTCCACTAACGGACAAACAGATCCTTGAACGTCTTAGTTTTCCCCGTCTGAGCTGGGATGCGGATCAGAACTGGACAGCTGGGTAGCTCTGGGTAGCTCTGATTTTGCTCGCCATAGATGGATGATGGGGAGTAGGGGAAGAGCTGCTCCACACCAACAGTCACAGTCACATCTTGGAGAATTTGTCTGCAGAAAACAAAAGGGTTTTTTTGTATTTTGCCTAAAAACGGCATAATCACAACAAAAAGACCTCTGGGAACGGTTTGACAGCAGATCAGAAGATGACTGGAGTGTGGGAGAATAATGTGGGGGGGGCTGGAGAAAAGTAGCACTGTCCGTACACCTGTTTAAAAACTTCTTCTATAAAAGTACAAATATTTGAAGTTTTGACCACATGCTTGATGCCCTTTGAGCCATGAGAACAAAGGTCATTTGAAATCAAAAGCCAAAACCATTCGAAACAGACAGACGCTCCGGCCTGCAGACGCTGACATGCTTGGATAGAAAAAGTTAGAAAAATCTGAAAACCTCTGGAAAATCTGGGCTTAAAACCAAGCCCCCAACAAAAAGAAGGGTTCACACAGTCCAGCCAAACTGAGGGGGTTCTGAAAAACCTCCCTCTGCTGTTTGCAGCTCCGCTCAACTGTCAGAAACTCTTATCCGCTCCAACACGTTTCAGGTGCATCTGTAACCGTCAGTGAAATGACAGCATGAATCCTGTTGGTCTGAAGGAAAACGCTTCTCCCTGAGCTGACGGTTCATTCTTCTGCCTCTAACACTGTGGCTGCTGAGCAAAAACAGGAACACCAATTAAACACAAAACTCAATTATGACAAATTGGTTCAAAGAAAAACATAATTGTTTTCTGCAAAAAGCAAACGTTCTGTTTAGATCAGTAAACGTTGGATTTCATGTTATTAATGGAGTTGATGACTCGCTTTAATGATGCGAAAGTACAGGTTTTTTAAACAAAGATGCATTCAGTAAATGTAGGAAAAGGGAGCGTCTATAATCACTTTTGTTTTATAAAAACAAAAGGACAGCTGTCTCTAAAATACAATACACTTGATTGCTCATTTATCTGAGTCTTTATGTAAATACAGTTAAGTTATGTAGTTATTTAGTCTGTGTTTAAACATTCAGACTGTTTGGGCTGAAAAACAAGCTCAGTTTCCATACTAACCTGAAGAACAACAGATCAGACGGTGCAGAGAACATGCAGGTTTCCTCTGACATGATGAAAACATCTGTTCAGCCATGAAATATTCATCCTACCAGAACAGAATGAGTCTAACGTTGTGGCTGTAGCATTTATTTAAAGGTTACTTTCATTGTTATAGTTGGGTTCTTTTGAACATAGAACGGGATGGTTCTGGTTCCGGTCCGGGAAGTGTGCTGCTGCATCTGCTTTTGTTTGTGTAAAAACTTTCTGCTTTTGCCCTGATCTGCTCAGAAACATCAGTAGCTGAGAACTGAAGGGAATTAAAGCAGCGTTGGATTTGTTGAAGATTTCAAACCTTTCCTGTTGGGGGGTGCGGGGGTGCACACCGCTGGGGTCTGTTTTGAGTGAGTTTGCTGTTCTCCTCACGTTCCTACACTCACTTGTCCTGCAGCCGTCAGGACTTTACTGCTTTTTACTGCTCAATTAAAAGCAAAGTTCAAGTTGCTGCTGGAGTTCTAACACAAATGTCAGGACAGTCGATGGAACCGTTCCCTCTTGTAAAAGGAGTTCTGCCTTTTAACTGGTTGACAGGACTCCCTCAGGTCTTCATAAAACCACAGAGACGCTGCCTTACTGGTATTGTTACAGCTTGAAGTGCAACACAGATGTTCAGGTTCTGAAATGATCCACAGGACCTGCTGTGTCATCATGACATACTCCAAACTGGCAGCCCTGTTTCAGACATCTCCAGAACCCCCCATCAGGAGAACAGGAGGAGAACAGCAGCTTCCTCCTGACACTGGTCTTCTAAGAGTAATGTCAGGAAGGCTGCTCCACTAAGGTTGAATACTTCTGACTTCCAGCTCTGGATCTTTGACTTTTTCCCTGCTCCCAGCTGGTTCCTCTGCAGAGACGATGGCCGCGTTACCTGAAGGGCCTGAGGGCTACTGCTGTCATGGTGGACCTGCTGGTGTTTTCAAAAGACATCAGAGATCAGCTGTGGAACCTCAAAGCATTTCATTAGAACCTGAGAACCGTCCCGTTTTCCTGACAGAATCTAGTGAGGAGTCCTGCTAAGGGGCGAGGACTGGAACCAGCACCACAGGGACACAGACACCCCCAGGCTTTGATGGGTTGCAACCTCCAGCTCGTAGTCTTGCCATGAACTCTGGGATCCCTCTCCCCAGGTGGAGAGGGGGCTGCTGGTCCCATGTGCCTGTTTTTGTTTTTTCTTTTTTCTAAAAGTGAGAGTTCTGGGATTCAGTCCATGGAGGTTCACGTCATGTATGGTACTGATGGTGCATTCACAGAATTTCATCTTATAAAGATAAACAGTTTAGGGTCTGAGGTAAGCGATGTGCTAGCACAAAGAAAGCTATAATTGGCTCGCAAGTGAAAGTGTTCCTAATCCCTGCACTAAATTAGTGTCTAAACTTCCCATAGAAATAGGAAGCAACAAATATTTTGATGAACATGGGTTTGACTTGATTTAATTAGTGAACAGTAAAACATTCTTCAATCATTAAGGTGGGTGGTTGCCAGGGTGCAGTTCCCCAATCGTGCCTTTAAATCCATCCTCTTCAACCATTGACAGATGTCTCATTCCATTTAAATATACATTAAGGATGCTCTGTTGCAGCCATCTCTGCTGTGCACTGGCTCCTCCCAAGAACAAAGTAGTCTAACCGTCTTTGCTTATTGCTGTGTTTGAAAACAGAAAAGCTGCAATAAGTAATGTCGTTGAGTAAAAAATCCTGCAAAACAATCATCGAATGAACACAAAAACCTCGATGAACAAAACATCAGGTAAAGAGCTGTCCGTCAAATACTGACAAGGGATGTTCTCTGTTCAGATTTCCCAGCGCATGAACGTTCGCACACACACACAATAACACGCACAATAACACGCACAATAACACGCACACAAGCGGCTTGGCAGCACATACACATAAACAGAATAATCTTTAGGGTGCTACATTCCTCCATTGCTAATTAAATGTTGTCAACAACATTCAAGCAACAAAAGCCACACGATGCTTCCAAGACAACAGTACTGAACTTCCACAGTGTTTGGAACTTTCACTCCGTGGTATAACAGACATGAAGGAAGCGGTACGATGAAATACAAACCTGTCACTCTAAGCTCCCCTATAGACGTAGTAACAGCAGGATAATAGAAAACATAACACCCATTCTGTCATAATAAAATGTGAATAGCCAGCAGGATGCCTCTGTTTCAGGTGCTCTTGAATGATTGTATCTGTCTTCTTCTATGGTAGATGAAGGGCTATATCACCTCCAAAAGTTTCTGTTGTGCCTTTCAATCCAAATGACTTTGTGGCTAGTGGTTATTCTAATCATTTAAAAAGGCATAAAAAACAACATGTTGACAATCCAAAATGAGCAATTTTTTAGTCAATTATTTGACTAATTGTCGAAAGCCCTACTGTAAGGACAGTTGAGATATAACGTATGTCAATGCAAAGGTGCTGTTCTCTGCTTCAGAATCTGTTAGCAACACGTTAACTGCATGAAGGGCCTAACAGTCTAAAGGTTACGATAGTTTGAAGAACACGTAATTTGCTGTCTCTGGTATTAAAGGGTTAAAACCCCACCTTGCTGAAATTGAGCAAAGAGGCGGAGCCTCCTGTTGTCCTCCCATCATGAAGACCGGAGCTGACCTTTCAAAGGTCAGGTGTCAAACGCCCCATGAACAGAGCGTCTATAGAAATCCGTCTGCTCCTCTGAGCTGAAGCTCCGCCTTCAAACCTCTGAAACGTTGAAGCTTCATTTCCTGCCTGTGCTGCTTTAGCAAACAAACTGCTGCCATTCTGTGTATTTATGTGTTTGGGAGGTTTGCAGCTCCCAGTAATGGCAGCAGCTCGTGGGCCCCCATCACGTCCATAAAGGCTCTAATGGGGGGGCTGCAGACTGTTGGCAGCAGGAATGACCAATAACATTTTGTAAAAGCTCATTTCTCTCTAATCAGAGACAGACTCTGTTTGTGGACCGTTGGGTTTTCTTCAGGCTCCCTCCCTGAATGAAGACTTGGCTGAACAAGCAGCACAAGCCGAGGGGGGGGCCAGCCCAAAGGCCAATGATTTGATTTGCCTCCAATTTGCCACTTATTTTCCTCCTCCCCGGCTCTTCAGCTCCATTTTCTTAACTCACACACCTCCACTCTCGTGAGAGAGGCCATTACTTAGCCTCCAACCAAGCCCCCCCATTTTGTTTCACAGTCAGTTTGCGGCCTTTATTGGAGAGCCATCAGTAGTCTCTGCGAGGACGGAGAGGCAGCAGAAAGCACTGAAGCAGCAGCATATCTTTCATTATAGATGTGCATTTATTTGATTTGTGATCTACATCCAGAGAGCTGCTCATCACGATGCAGGAAAAACTTCCAGACCTGGTTTCTGCCTCAGAACTTCTGAGACCCGTTCCGACAACTGGTCTGGAAATTACATGTGGGTGCTCTCAGAGGGGAAAAGATGTGAAGCCGGTGATGTGCTTCCATGTCTGTTAAACTTCATAAGGATGACTGACCAACTATTCACGGACAGTTCCTGTGGTCTGTGTTGGAGGTGGCAGCAGCTCAGGGCGCATTCACTCTGCAGGTCTGATCTACTGGTTCAGGTCTCCAGGAATAAAGAGGACCAGAATGTTCTCAGACCCAGGTGTCTCAGCTGGGACAGGTTAGAGGAGCATCCCCAGAACAACCTTAGCACCGAAACTTCCTGTTTGAGCTCAGATTAAAACCAATCAGACATCAGGAGACTCGCAGCTTCCTCCTGGATCAGCTCCACATAAGTGTGTGTGTGTCCTGAAATGCATCTCCACATGAATGCAGAGAGAGCTCACCCCCCCCCTCCAGGTGACTGCTGCTGCTGTGTGTTGCCCCCCTGCTAAGAAGGCTCTTCCTGCATAAAGATACCTTCCTGAACCCCCCGTGTTCAGACTCTTCTTCAGTTTTTCTTTCCAACGATCATCCAGACGTCCAACGATCAACCAAACGACCAACAATTATCCAAACAACCGACAATCATCCAATCGACGAAAAATCATCCAAACGACCAACAATCATCAAAAAAACCATCCAAACGACCATCATCTAAGCGACCAACAATCATCTAAACGACCAACGATCATTTAAATGACCAACAATCATTTAAACGATCATGCAAATTAGCAACGATCATCCAAACGACCAACAATCATTTCAGCGATCATTTAAACGACCAACGATCATCCCAACAAATCATCCAAACGATCAACAATCATCCAAACAACCAACAATCATCAAAATGACCATGTAAACGACCAACGATCATTTAAACGATCATCCAAAAGACCAACGATCATCCAAACGACCAACAATCATTTCAGCGATCATTTAAACGACCAACGATCATCCCAACAAATCATCCAAACGATCAACAATCATCCAAACAACCAACAATCATCAAAATGACCATGTAAACGACCAACGATCATTTAAACGATCATCCAAAAGACCAACGATCATCCAAACGACCAACAATCATTTAAGCGATCATTTAAACGACCAACGATCATCCCAACAATCAACAATAATCCAAACGACCAACAGTCATCCAAATAACCAACAAACATCAAAACGACCAACCAATGTCCAAACGACCAACAATCATCCAAACGATCAAACATCGTCCAAATGACCAACAATCATCCAGACGACCAACAATCATCCAAACGACCAACAATCATCCAAACGACCAACAATCATCCAAACGACCAACCAATGTCCAAACGACCAACAATCATCCAAACGATCAAACATCGTCCAAATGACCAACAATCATCCAGACGACCAACAATCATCCAAACGACCAACGATCATCAAAACGACCAACAATCATCCAAACGACCAACGATCATTTAAACGACCAACAATCATCCAAATAACCAACAATCATCAAAACGACCATCTAAATGACCAACGATCATTTAAACGATCATTCAAACGACCAAAATTCATCCAAACGACCAACAATCATCCAAACGACCAACCATTGTCCAAACGACCAACAATCATCCAAACGACCAACCATCGTCCAAACGACCAAAAATTATACAGACGACCAACAATCGTCCAGACAACCAACAATCGTCCAAACGACCAATGATCGTCCAAACGACCAAGGATCATCCAAACGACCAACAATCATCCAAATGACCAACAGTCATCAAAAAGACCATCTAAACAACCAACGATCATTTAAACGATCATCCAAACGACCAAAATTCATCCAAAATCCAACAATTGTCCAAACGACCAACGATCGTCCAAACGACCAACGATCGTCCAAACGACCAACGATCATCAAAACGACCAACGATTGTCCACACGACCAACGATCGTCCAAACGACCAACGATCATCAAAACGACCAACAATCATCCAAATGACCAACAATCATCAAAAAGACGATTTAAACGACCAACGATCATTTAAACGATCATCCAAACGAACAAAAAATTAATCCAAACGACCAACAATCATCAAAAAAAAACATCCAAACGACCATCATCCAAACGACCAACAATCATCCAAACGACCTACAATCATCCAATCGACCAACAATCATCCAAACGACCAACCATCATCCAAACGACCAACAATCATCCAGACGACCAACAATCGTCCAGACGACCAACGATCATCCAGACGACCAACGATCGTCCAAACGACCGACGATCGTCCAAACGACCGACGATCGTCCAAACGACCAACGATCATCCAAACGACCAACGACCGTCCAGACGACCAACGATCGTCCAGACGACCAACGATCATCCAGACGACCAACGATCGTCCAAACGACCAACGATCGTCCAAACGACCAACGATCATTTAAACGACCAACAATCATCCAAACGACCAACAATCATCAAAAAAACATCCAAACGACCATCATCTAAGCGACCAACAATCATCCAATCGACCAACAATCATCCAAACAACCAACGATAATCCAAACGACCAACGATCATCCAAATGACCAACAATCATCCAAACGACCAACCATCGTCCAAACGACCAAAAATTATACAGACGACCAACAATCGTCCAGACAACCAACAATCGTCCAAACGACCAATGATCGTCCAAACGACCAAGGATCATCCAAACGACCAACAATCATCCAAATGACCAACAGTCATCAAAAAGACCATCTAAACAACCAACGATCATTTAAACGATCATCCAAACGACCAAAATTCATCCAAAGACCAACAATTGTCCAAACGACCAACGATCGTCCAAACGACCAACGATCATCAAAACGACCAACGATTGTCCAAACGACCAACGATCGTCCAAACGACCAACGATCATCAAAACGACCAACAATCATCCAAATGACCAACAATCATCAAAAAGACGATTTAAACGACCAACGATCATTTAAACGATCATCCAAACGAACAAAAAATTAATCCAAACGACCAACAATCATCAAAAAAAACATCAAAACGACCATCATCCAAACGACCAACAATCATCCAAACGACCTACAATCATCCAATCGACCAACAATCATCCAAACGACCAACAATCATCCAGACGACCAACAATCGTCCAGACGACCAACGATCATCCAGACGACCAACGATCGTCCAAACGACCAACGATCGTCCAAACGACCAACGATCGTCCAAACGACCAACGATCGTCCAAACGACCAACGACCGTCCAGACGACCAACGATCGTCCAGACGACCAACGATCGTCCAAACGACCAACGATCGTCCAAACGACCAACGATCATTTAAACGACCAACAATCGTCCAAACGACCAACAATCGTCCAAACGACCAACAGTCATCAAAAAAAACATCCAAACGACCATCATCTAAGCGACCAACAATCATCCAATCGACCAACAATCATCCAAACAACCAACGATAATCCAAACGACCAACGATCATCCAAATGACCAACAATCATCCAAACGACCAACGATGACCCAAATGACCAACAATCGTCCAAACGACCAACGATCGTCCAAACGACCAACGATCGTCCAAACGACCAACGATCATCCAAACGACCAACAATCATCAAAAAAAACATCCAAACGACCATCATCTAAGCGACCAGCAATCATCCAATCGACCAACAATCATCCAAACAACCAACGATAATCCAAACGACCAACGATCATCCAAATGACCAACAATCATCCAAACGACCAACGATGACCCAAACGACCAACAATCATCCAATCGACCAACAATCATCCAAACGACCAACAATCATCCAATCGACCAACAATCATCCAATCGACCAACAATCATCCAAACAACCAACAATCATCAAAATGACCATGTAAACGACCAACGGTCATTTAAATGATCATCCAAAAGACCAACGATCATCCAAACAACCAACAATCATCAAAACGACCATCTAAACGACCAACATTCATTTAAGCGATCATTTAAATGACCAACGATCATCCCAACAATCATCCAAACAATCAATCATCCAAACGACCAACGATCATCCAAATGACCAACAATCATCCAATCGACCAACAATCATCCAAACGACCAACGATCATCCAAATGACCATCGATCATCCAAATGACCAACAATCATCCAAACGACCAACGATCATCCAAACGACCAACGATCATCAAAACGACCAACAGTCATCCAAACGACCAACGATCATCAAAACGACCTACAGTCATCCAAACGAGTAACAATCATCCAAAGAAGCAACAATTATTCAAACGACTATCTAAACGACCAACAATCATTTGAACGAGAATCTAAATGACCAATAATCATCTCAACAACTAATGATCATCCAAATGATCAATGATCATCCAAACGACCAACGATCATCCAAACGACCAACAATCATCCAAACGACCAACAATTATCCAAACGACCGACAATCATCCAATCGACCAACAATCATCCAAACGACCAACAATCATCAAAAAAACCATCCAAACGACCAACAATCATCAAAAAAACCATCCAAACGACCAACAATCATCCAAACGACCAACAATTATCCAAACGACCGACAATCAACCAATCGACCAACAATCATCCAAACGACCAACAATCATCAAAAAAACCATCCAAACGACCAACAATCATCAAAAAAAACATCCAAACGACCAACAATCATCCAAACGACCAACAATTATCCAAACGACCGACAATCAACCAATCGACCAACAATCATCCAAACGACCAACAATCATCAAAAAAACCATCCAAACGACCATCATCTAAGCGACCAACCATCATCCAAATGACCAACAATCATCAAAACGACCATCTAAATGACCAACAATCATCCAAACGACCAACGATGACCCAAACGACCAACAATCATCCAAACGACCAACAATCGTCCAAACGACCAACAGTCATCAAAAAAAACATCCAAACGACCATCATCTAAGCGACCAACAATCATCCAATCGACCAACAATCATCCAAACAACCAACGATAATCCAAACGACCAACGATCATCCAAATGACCAACAATCATCCAAACGACCAACGATGACCCAAATGACCAACAATCGTCCAAACGACCAACGATCGTCCAAACGACCAACGATCGTCCAAACGACCAACGATCATCCAAACGACCAACAATCATCAAAAAAAACATCCAAACGACCATCATCTAAGCGACCAGCAATCATCCAATCGACCAACAATCATCCAAACAACCAACGATAATCCAAACGACCAACGATCATCCAAATGACCAACAATCATCCAAACGACCAACGATGACCCAAACGACCAACAATCATCCAATCGACCAACAATCATCCAAACGACCAACAATCATCCAATCGACCAACAATCATCCAATCGACCAACAATCATCCAAACAACCAACAATCATCAAAATGACCATGTAAACGACCAACGGTCATTTAAATGATCATCCAAAAGACCAACGATCATCCAAACAACCAACAATCATCAAAACGACCATCTAAACGACCAACATTCATTTAAGCGATCATTTAAATGACCAACGATCATCCCAACAATCATCCAAACAATCAATCATCCAAACGACCAACGATCATCCAAATGACCAACAATCATCCAATCGACCAACAATCATCCAAACGACCAACGATCATCCAAATGACCATCGATCATCCAAATGACCAACAATCATCCAAACGACCAACGATCATCCAAACGACCAACGATCATCAAAACGACCAACAGTCATCCAAACGACCAACGATCATCAAAACGACCTACAGTCATCCAAACGAGTAACAATCATCCAAAGAAGCAACAATTATTCAAACGACTATCTAAACGACCAACAATCATTTGAACGAGAATCTAAATGACCAATAATCATCTCAACAACTAATGATCATCCAAATGATCAATGATCATCCAAACGACCAACGATCATCCAAACGACCAACAATCATCCAAACGACCAACAATTATCCAAACGACCGACAATCATCCAATCGACCAACAATCATCCAAACGACCAACAATCATCAAAAAAACCATCCAAACGACCAATAATCATCAAAAAAACCATCCAAACGACCAACAATCATCCAAACGACCAACAATTATCCAAACGACCGACAATCAACCAATCGACCAACAATCATCCAAACGACCAACAATCATCAAAAAAACCATCCAAACGACCAACAATCATCAAAAAAAACATCCAAACGACCAACAATCATCCAAACGACCAACAATTATCCAAACGACCGACAATCAACCAATCGACCAACAATCATCCAAACGACCAACAATCATCAAAAAAAACATCCAAACGACCATCATCTAAGCGACCAACCATCATCCAAATGACCAACAATCATCAAAACGACCATCTAAATGACCAACAATCATCCAAACGACCAACGATGACCCAAACGACCAACAATCATCCAAACGACCAACAATCATCCAAACGACCAACAATCATCCAATCGACCAACAATCATCCAAATGACCAACAATCATCCAAACGACCATCTAAATGACCAACAATCATCCAAACGATCAACAATCATCCAAACAACCAACAATCATCAAAATGACCATGTAAACGACCAACAATCATTTAAGCGATCATCCAAAAGACCAACGATCATCCAAACAACCAACAATCATAAAAAACGACCATCTAAACGACCAACATTCATTTAAGCGATCATTTAAATGACCAACGATCATCCCAACAATCATCCAAACAATCAACAATCGTCCAAACGACCAACGATCATCCAAATGACCAACAATCATCCAATCGACCAACAATCATCCAAACGACCAACGATCATCCAAATGACCAACAATCATCCAAACGACCAACGATCATCCAAACGACCAACGATCATCAAAACGACCAACAGTCATCCAAACGACCAACGATCATCAAAACGACCAACAGTCATCCAAACGAGTAACAATCATCCACAGAAGCAACAATCATTCAAACGACTATCTAAACGACCAACAATCATTTGAACGAGAATCTAAATGACCAATAATCATCTCAACAACCAATGAACATCCAAATGATCAATGATCATCCAAACGACCAACGATCATCCAAACGACCAACAATCATCCAAACGACCAACAATTATCCAAACGACCGACAATCATCCAATCGACCAACAATCATCCAAACGACCAACGATCATCCAAATGACCAACAATCATCCAAACGACCAACGATCATCCAAACGACCAACGATCATCAAAACGACCAACAGTCATCCAAACGACCAACGATCATCAAAACGACCAACAGTCATCCAAACGAGTAACAATCATCCACAGAAGCAACAATCATTCAAACGACTATCTAAACGACCAACAATCATTTGAACGAGAATCTAAATGACCAATAATCATCTCAACAACCAATGATCATCCAAATGATCAATGATCATCCAAACGACCAATGATCATGTGACCGACCGACCAACCAACAATCATCCGACTGACTGACTTACCTAATCTGCGTGACTGAAGCTGCAGCTGCTTTTTACACACATTCTTACACACAATATGGCTTTTGACCAAAAGAAAGGCCAGAGATAACATATTTTCCCTCATTTTTGTTGTCTGAAATGTTTTAATTTGTAAAGCCATAACTTAGATATCCTAGAAACGTAATGTGTGTGCACAAAACACATTAACAGTAAGAGAATTAAAACTGTAAAGACTTTAAAGTCTCCAGTATTACTCCAAGAAAACAAAGATGCTGATATACAGCCTTAAGAAACTGTGTTTCTGTGCTTTAAATATTCAGTGTGAATACTCAAATCTGATTGGCTGCTTGGTGTTCATTAAGTTCCGTTCACATTGACCAAATGTTCTTAATTACTGGTCACGCTTCTTTAAAACAAACTTTTTTGCTTTTTGCTCTTCTAGACAAGAATAAGTAGTAGGAGGTGAAGTTTTCTCTGAACTGATGCTTTAGAACCTATCCCAACGATCAGCATATATATATCGCTTTCATTTGCCACCACAGTCATGGTCTGCTGGCCCAACAACGCATTCTCGTACTACTATGACAACGGGCCGCATCAAAAAAATACAAGAATAAAATTCTAAAAATCGACTGAATATTTATTTCTTTAGTAAGTGACCATGGCATAAGTGAAATAATGCCTAACACGAAGTGGAAGACCGTCGCTTCTGATGTGTAAATAATATGCGTCAATAAATAATAATGCTTCAATTTTTTAAATTAACTCGTTAACATTGATAGCCCTACTTTTTATATAAGAAAACATTTAATATTTACTATAGTAATTTTCAACTGTGGCCCGGCACAGATTCCTCTTCAGTAGTTTGTTCAGGTCTCTGATGTTTTTCCTTTCAGTCAGGTTGATGTTGGATCATTCTAAAATCCCTGATCTTCCTTATTCTAGTCTTTCTGTTCTTCCAGAACACCAAAGAAATGTCTCTGGCCCGCATCATCATTTCTCCTTCCCTGTGCCTAACAGTTTCAGGTTTGCTTTTCAGGATTTCAGGATTCTTCTTTTGTTTTAATGCACTTTTTAAAAAAAAGTCAGATTGAGTTTTCTTATGAAAAAAAGAGACTTTTATTTTTTATTTTTTCCAAACGACTTTAATCTGGTTATTTAGAAAGTTAAAGACCCACTCCAATCATCTCCTGATCTATTTTCAAAGCATTCCCAGTCTGTTAATTATGTTCATGCTGTTTAGCCAAAATCTAACAAACCTGCCGTTCTCAAGGACAGAGCTGCAGAAGTTCATCAGAAAGTAATGGGAGGAACTATTGGTATAGAGCAGCCCCACTCCCCTGTATCCTTCTTGTTGCTGAGAGCTCTCTGTTAACATGGTAGCTTACAGCCCCTCAACCCCCAACCTGGCATTAGCAGTGCAATAGAAATGATGACCCATATCAGATCTATCCAGCTGAACAGTTCTGATCCAGATCCCAGCTCAGACGAGGAAAGCAAACATGTTCATGGATTTATTTGTCTGGAAGTGGATGAATCAGAATGGGGCGGAGCAGGGAGCATTTGGCCTGCCCAGCGTATTTTCTACATCACAAATACGATTCTTTTTCAAACAGCATTTTTTTTGTCTGCACCTGATTTGAATCAAGACATTCTCAGAAATGCAATTTTAAGCTTAATTTTGTTTTTGATAGAAATGAAAACCCATGTTCTGGGTTCAGTTCTGATGACTAACGCAGGAACCTCAGAGGAATTTGTCTCAAACTGACTGACGCTCTCATTCTCACATCCCCACATGCACGCTCTTCGGCAGCCACTGCCTTCACAGATGTAATCACCTCATCTGTGAAATCTCATATTTGAACAGAATGTTCCGTCCTACAGGAAACAGAATCTGCACACTCAAAGATTGGGTCTTTAAAAGCAGCTTTTTGTTGGTGCTCGTAGCAGAACATACTCCTTTGGTGAGGCTGGGGTATCTCCAGCAGCTCACTGCCCTGTCTTCTGCCCCTGCCCCCCAGCCTATGAAAAGCAATCGACTTTGCTGCTGTGAGGCTCGCACCCCAAAGCGTGGAAGACAGTAAATAGTATTTTTCCACAGAGTTATTAGACCGTTATTACGGCAGTAGAAGTGAACAATGCCACTCTGGTCCTCACAGCCAGACAATTAGAATCATCATTAATCATTACTATCAGCACATCAATGGGGCAGAAGGGTTATAATGGAGTTATAGACCACTTATGGGGTAATCAGTCAATGCGATTGCTAACTAAACTGCCTGTCATTGTGCCAGAACTGAGTGGCCGGTCAGTGGCTCAACACAGAGGCTTGGAGCTGGGGTGGGGGGGTGAATCTTGATGCTTTCTAACCTCTGACGCTCTGCAGAGCTGCAGCTCTCTCCTTCACAGCGGCTGCACAAACAAAAGAGCGTGTGAAGGTCGCGTCACAATGATGCTCCAGCTGGAGCGTCTGCAGGCTGAAATTCTGTTGTTTTAAAGAGGCATGAAGGAAGATGCAGCACAACGTGCACGTTTGCACTCCTGCAGCATTTCATGCCTTCTGCATGGACCAGCACGAGCAGGAAATCCCATCCTGTCATTGTGAATGAGGAACTCTGTGGCCCCGGTGCTGCCTGCAGCCATAACCTCCTCTGTCTCTCCTCAGATGACCCAGGAGTCGTGTCCTCATAGGAGCAATGTCCAGAGTTCAGAGAAACCTCACGTCTACAAAGTGGGAATCCATGGCTGGAGGAAGCGCTGCCTTTACTTCTTCGTGCTGCTGTTGATGTTCCTGATCCTCATCAACCTGGCGTTAACCATCTGGATTCTCAAAGTCATGAAGTTCACCATCGTAAGTCTTATTGTTTCTGCAGGTTTATGGTCTGTTTCAAGCTCTGAATAGTGACAGTTGTCTGAAGAACCCCACTCAGTCCAGGAAAGAGCCTCCCTTGTCTTTTCCATTGATATGGTGTGGGTCCAGCATGATGTTCAGTGGGTCATCCTTCTGCCTGTTCTTTCTGACCAGAGCTCCTTCTGGGTCATACTGACCGTGTTAGGGTAGCTGTTGGAAATGTGTTTTAGCTCATAGACAACCTCAACAGCTTCAGCTCCACCTCACCTGATCCAGGTAATCAGCAGCAAATTGTATTTGTCACCATGGTAACCTCGAGGTCTCATTGTTTCCTGCACGTCTCATTCCTCATCCTCTTCAACGAATCACGTCTCCTCAATTACAAAATGGACAAAAATGCAACTACTGCTCCCAGATGTTCTCTTTCTTTATTTTTCTGATGTTGCTGAACTTTCTCATTGAATGTCTGCTGGCTGGTAAACAGAAAAAGATGTGTTCCTGCACTGCATGGCGTTCCCTAGAGCCTGGAGAAACGCTCTCAATGCATGAGGAAGCCGAATGTGTGTCAGGTCCACTCGGAGCGTTCTGCAAATGTTTCAGAGAAACAGGTCTGTCTGCAGGTTTGACAGCAAAGGCTGATGACCAAGACAAAGCTAGAGACCCCAGGAAGAAGACCCCAAAGCTGGACATCTGTGTGAGACGCTGCAGGGTCAGAGGTTAAGCAGCTTCAGCTGCTGCAGGGATCTGAAGGTCCTGAGATATCACTGCCTAACACATTGAGGTTCCAGCAGATGCTTTCTGAAGGAACTTTCCAGCACCGTCACGCTGAGGTGGGCAGGGAGGGCTTCATCCAGGAGAGAAGGAGGCTGCCAGGAACCTTCACGGGGCCGAGCTGGCCTTCCTGCTCCATTGGGTCACTTCCTGTGAGAGATCAAACATGAGCATCAACCTTCTTCCAGCTCCTACATCTCTGAATTTCTGATTTATTTTAATACTTGTTTGTATTTTATCTCACATTTTTATTTTAAACATTGTTTTTAATGTTTTTTAGCTTATTAAAACATTTCCTATTAAGAAGCTTTCATTAAGAAGGTTTTTTTAAGTTTCTAACCTTCTCAGACCAGCAGCCTTCTGGATCTGAAGCTTTTGAATAAAATGTGAAGAATCGCATTGGTTATGAAAGTCTGATCTTTCCTGAGCTGAAGGAAGCCTGACAGACATAGAGGGACGAAGAAATGTCACCTAAACCCAAGTTACGCCCAGGTTCTGCTCTGGGTTAAGATGGTGAATGGGCAGCACTAACAAAAGCAGAGCCTCAGAGATCAAGTCGTCTTATGTCCGGGTAGGAAAAGAGCGTTTTGATGAACTCCACTAAGCATCTGTAATCCACATCTGGGTTCATGAGATCATTCAGAGACTCTCCCGGTACAGTGAGCTTCACTGTCTACTGCAGAATGACGGCGCTTTCAGCGGTACTTCTGTTCTCTATGACCCAGTTTGATGACTTCCTGTGCTGCCTTAGTCTGAGGGAGAAAAGAAAACTAAAACTAGAGGAGCCTTTTCTCATTATCTTGATGAAAATAAGAAAAACATCATGAAGTTCATGAAGAAAACGATCAGGTTCTCCTCCATGTTGGTTTTGGACTCCACCCTCTGATGACATCATTGAACACATCACGGACCAAAGCTTAGTCCCTAATCGGCGATACGATTCATCGCCAAAGTCAAATATGTGAACTCTGAAATCCTCATGCGGCATGGCGAAAGCGTCAGAATTTTTCCCATGTTGTGTTGCTGCGCCGCCCAAAGCACACTGCTGCTAGACCACCTCACCACGCTGCAGGACCGGCGTCCGAACCTGGACTTAACATCGGAACTGGACGCCCCTGACGAGCGAATGGTGTTCTGTGTGAACACTGCTTTAGGGAAACACGGGCGGATGTTCTGGGGCAGTTCTGACATCAGGGACCGATCCTGAAGAGGTCAAAGAGCATGTCCTGAGCTAACAACAGCTGGGTGTGAGGGCGTGGCTTTCTTAACGGTCAGAGGACTTGATGTTTCACCTCAGGGGTTCAGGAAAACACTTTGGGATTGATGTCAAAGCTCCTGTCACAAAGAAAAACAGATAAACCGGAATGTTGTTTCCAGGCTGAACTCTTTCAGGGCATTTCAGTCACTTTCTGTGTGTTCTGTTCATGCTTGACTTCCCCTCATCAACTGAAGCCAAAAGGCAGAGATCAAGCGGCAGGAGGGCAGATAAAGCTGACAACCTCCAGTCCTACTCGCCCTACTTTTTCTTTCTAAAGGGGGATTACAGAGACCTGCGAGCTGCCAGCTGGGCTCCTCATTCCCCGTTCACACATTTTAGCCAAATGAACCTGAAGGAAGAGAGGAAACTGGAGCTTCAACCTTCAGCATCTTTAGGAAGGAACATCCTCCATTTGTATCGGTGGTCTCATAGATCCGTGCAGCTTTCCAGATTTCCAGTTTTCCA
Source organism: Oryzias celebensis (assembly GCA_014656515.1). Taxonomy (NCBI): domain Eukaryota; kingdom Metazoa; phylum Chordata; class Actinopteri; order Beloniformes; family Adrianichthyidae; genus Oryzias; species Oryzias celebensis. The sequence continues at coordinate 26,276,309 of BNCR01000013.1, forward strand.
GATTCGTGACGGCGTGTCCGAGTTTCCTCTCACCGTCTCTCAGTGTCACTCCAGATGCTGCCTGTTTGCTGGTTGGAGTGTTTTTGTGGTTCGTTGGTGTGGAGCTGACTCAAAAACCTTTTCAGTGTCTTCTCATGTCCATCACTGGCGGGGTGGAGACCTCCAGCTTCACCAACACCCCCCACCCCCGTGAAGATAAAGCTAAATCTGTCAGCCTGTGGCTCTGATAACTGCAGCTGCAGGCAGATGGAGAATCGGTTCTGTTTGTTCATCTGATCACAAACCAACACGGATTGTTTCTGGGAATAAAACTAACAACAAGAACGAGGAGAGACGGTTAACAGACAAATGTGGGAAAATGACGCCATGATAGTAAGAGCACGAAAACCTTAAATAATACACTGTGTTTGCACGCCGTGTCTCTGACCTTAAACTTTATTTAGACTGTCAGCAGACAACTTAGTAAAGGATTGACACACAGAAACCCGCCTTGCTGATGTGGGTTAGCATGCAGCCTAAAGTTTACCCAACGCTTGATGCTTCAGCGAGTTTTAAATTCAGGCCTTTTACTTGAACTGTTAGCCTTCAGGGTTTAACTTTACCCGAATCCTTAACATTTATATCTCATGTTATATTTCACTGCTTGTGTGTTATCAGAGGATCTGAAAAGTGATGTCAGGTAAGTTTAAGGTGGGGGGCACCCACAGAAAAACCTCCAAATGAAGGCGTTTTGTCAAAGCTTTCAGCCTGATGACAGTAAAGTGCTCTTTAAAAAGCTGTTCTTTCGTCGTCTCGCTGGTTTGAGGCCGAGCTTTTAAACTCTCCGAGCTTTTAATCCAACTTTTGAAAGCGTCTTAAAGTGACTGTAATGTTCTGACAGACGTGAGGTTGCTTCTGCTTCTGCATCAGCCTCTTCTCCTGCAGTCTGCAGGCTTTGACTCCTTTGCTCTCCCACACCTTCTCCTCCTCACTCTCATTTTTATTTCTCCTTATCTGGTCCTGTTGGTCTGTTTTTACGCGCTCTTATCTGCTCCTGACTTCATCCGCAGCCCCTCCTGCTCTCCTCTTTCATCTTTCACTCTCCGAGCCTGCGTCTGTTCTGCTGAAGCACTGATGGATGATGCGGCGCTGCACGGCCTCGGTCGAGGAGCCGTGGGCTCGCTGCTGGAGAGCAATCTCAAAGCCAATTCTGCTGATAGCCATCGAGGGCTGTTGCTGCACGGCTCTGCAGATGTCATCTGTGGGACTGCGTTCCACGTGCGGCACAAGCTGGAAAAAGTTCTGCTGGGAATGTTCTCCAACTGAAAGTGCAGTGCAGACGTGGATTCCGCAAGAGCAGGAAGGCTGGTTCAAAAACAGATGCTTGTCTGGTTGGAGGGGTCAGGATGCACAGGAGCGCGCCCCAGATGTTTAGGTTTAAAACACAACAGCTCCTTCTGTCCTCCAAGGTTCACTTCTGTCTTTGTCGTGTAGTCAGAGCATAGAACTTTCAGAGTTCAGTGTAAATCTGCCAGATGGAGGGTGTCAAACATCTTCCCCTCCGCGTTCAGACCTCAGCATCCTACCAGCCTTCCTCAGCTCTGGATCCGCTAAGAACCGTCTGCTCATAAACGCTGAAGCAGAAAACCTGCACTTCGCTTTGTCAGCATTGTGATGGACTTCTGAGAGGATTCTAGTGTTGACTGATGAACAAACACGATCACAAACACACACGATCACAAACACACACGATCACAAACACACACAATCACAAACACACGCGATCACAAACACATGCGATCACAAACACACACACGATCACAAACACACACACGATCACAAACACACACGATCACAAACACACACAATCACAAACACACGCGATCACAAACACATGCGATCACAAACACACACACGATCACAAACACACACACGATCACAAACACACACGATCACAAACACACACGATCACAAACACACGCGATCACAAACACATGCGATCACAAACACACACACACGATCACAAACACACACGATCACAAACACACGCGATCACAAACACACGTGATCACAAACACACGCGATCACAAACACATGCGATCACAAACACACACACACGATCACAAACACACACGATCACAAACACACACGATCACAAACACACACGATCACAAACACACGCGATCACAAACACATGCGATCACAAACACACACACACGATCACAAACACACACGATCACAAACACACGCGATCACAAACACACGTGATCACAAACACACGCGATCACAAACACACGCGATCACAGACACACACACACGCGATCACAAACACACACGATCACAAACACACACGATCACAAACACACGCGATTACAAACACACACGCGATCACAAACACACACGCGATCACAGACACACGCGATCACAAACACACGCGATCACAAACACACGTGATCACAAACACACGCGATCACAAACACACGCGATCACAAACACACGCGATCACAAACACACACGATCACAGAGCTCAAGTTTGCAAGACAAAAAACAAGGGAGTCAGATCCTAGACTCATTTAAATGAATTCTACAGTGTTTAAGTCAGATTAGGATCAGCTCAAAGTAATAAAAAAACAGAATTGTAAACTTTAAAAACTTTTATTTAATATATATGAAGAAATGCTGAAAAAAAACTTGATTTAAAACAAAGTTAAAACTCAGAATGTTTGTTTTCAGAGTGGATCCTGATTTGATGTGGTGGTGAGGCTTTGAGCCCATTGGCTACCAGGACATGATTGACCTCAGCAGATAGAGGTTATGGTGACATTTCATTTGATGGACCAAGCTTTGAAAGAGCATCATCAGTTTTTTACAGTTTATTTGAAATATTTCCTTTAGGTTTACAATGTGTACATTTGCGTTAAAAACAGTTTTCAAAAATGTACTTTTTTCTGATGTGTAATCTGGTTTTCCATTCATTTTGAGGTGAACCTGATTTGACCCCAAACTTCAGTTTTCTGATTTCTGTTGACTTTATTTTGATTTCATTGATATTTACTTGTTTGCAGTGTTTTGTTAGAAGCTGTCGTCATCCTTAGCTGTGCTTCTCAGGTGTGCTGCAGTTAAAAATGCTGTGTTGTTTCACACAAAGCCACTGTATGTTCAGAGCAGAGATGCTTCCATCTGATGGACGAGGTCATGTGACCCATCCATCCATCTTCCAAACCCGCTCAATTCCTGTCAGGGACATGGGGTTGCTGGAGCCTATACCAGCTGCTGTTTGGCAAAAGCTGAGTTTGTATTAAGTTATTAAATATTAAAATTTGTAATAAATATATATAATGAAATTGATATTTTCTCAGTGAGGGGATTTTTCTTCCAGTTTAACCTTTTTACACTAACATCATTTATGAGCAGTTCTTTGGTTTTATTTCAGACTTTTAGATTTAAATGCCAACGTCCTTATTTATAAATCAACTAAGCTGTGATGTTTTAACTCCATATGTTCCTGGACAAGAAGACCATTATCCAGCAGGTGATTGAAACACAGAGGCGTGTTGAGTAAAGGAGGTGAAGGAGGATGCTCCTGAGGTCTCCTAACTTCTCCACAGCTCTCAGAAGGAGGTCCTGTTAGGTTACTTTAAACAGCTTAAGGGAACTTTTTTCTGAATCTACTGTATGTATTCTCTGTGCGCCGAAGTGTCTCCAAGCAGAACTTACTTATTTATGAGTTTATGGAAAACCCAGCTCCATCAAGCAGCTGCTTTGAAGGTGTTGAATTAGTCAGCAGCATTCCTGTGGGCCGTTCGTCTCCCTGCTCTCATGTTTCAAACACTTGGTGTCAGAAGTCCTGTGTAGGAGTGTTCTGATATAGATTTTACCTCTTTACTGTGCAGAGCTTCGATTAGTCTGCACCATGCAAAAAAGTCTGAGCCCTCCCGCGGGACGTCTACATTTGCTGTAGCCTGAGGTTGATGCGTATTGAGTCGATGCTCGATAATAGCCCAGAAGCTGGGCAGTATTGACATGCAGCAGCTCTTTGCTGTGAGGAGTTAAGAGACACACAGAGGAGCTACAAACACTGGGACCATCCTGACCACAAGACAGAGGTGAAGCTCCAGTCCTGCTGCTGCAGTCTGGATGTTCACTGTTGCTCGTCCCAAACCCCAAACCCCAACAGAAGATGCTTTAGACCTGAACCAACAAGATGCTTTAGACCTGAACCAACAAGATGCTTTAGACCTGAACCAACAAGATGCTTTAGACCTGAACCAACAAGATGCTTTAGACCTGAACCAACAATATCCTTTAGACCTGAACCAACAGAAGATTATTTATACCTGAACCAACAAGATGCTTTAGACCTGAACCAACAAGATGCTTTAGACCTGAACCAACAAGATGCTTTAGACCTGAACCAACAGAAGATGCTTTAGACCTGAACCGACAGAAGATGCTTTAGACCTGAACCAACAGAAGATTATTTAGACCTGAACCGACAGAAGATGCTTTAGACCTGAACCGACAGAAGATGCTTTAGACCTGAACCAACAAGATGCTTTAGACCTGAACCAACAAGATCCTTTAGACCTGAACCAACAGAAGATTATTTATACCTGAACCAACAAGATGCTTTAGACCTGAACCAACAAGATGCTTTAGACGTGAACCAACAAGATGCTTTAGACCTGAACCAACAAGATGCTTTAGACCTGAACCAACAAGATCCTTTAGACCTGAACCAACAAAAGATTATTTATACCTGAACCAACAAGATGCTTTAGACCTGAACCAACAAGATGCTTTAGACCTGAACCAACAAGATGCTTTAGACCTGAACCAACAGAAGATGCTTTAGACCTGAACCGACAGAAGATGCTTTAGACCTGAACCAACAGAAGATTATTTAGACCTGAACCGACAGAAGATGCTTTAGACCTGAACCGACAGAAGATGCTTTAGACCTGAACCAACAGAAGATTATTTAGACCTGAACCAACAGAAGATGCTTTAGACCTGAACCAACAAGATGCTTTAGACCTGAACCAACAAGATGCTTTAGACCTGAACCAACAGAAGATGCTTTAGACCTGAACCAACAAGATGCTTTAGACCTGAACCAACAAGATTATTTAGACCTGAACCAACAAGATGCTTTAGACCTGAACCAACAGAAGATGCTTTAGACCAGAACCAACAAGATGCTTTAGACCAGAACCAACAAGATGCTTTAGACCAGAACCAACAAGATGCTTTAGACCTGAACCAACAGAAGATGCTTTAGACCTGAACCAACAGAAGATGCTTTAGACCTGAACCAACAAGATTATTTAGACCTGAAGCGACAGAAGATGCTTTAGACCTGAACCAACAAGATGCTTTAGACCTGAACCAACAAGATGCTTTAGACCTGAACCAACAAGATGCTTTAGACCTGAACCAACAAGATGCTTTAGACCTGAACCAACAAGATGTTTTAGACCTGAACCAACAAGATGCTTTAGACCAGAACCAACAAGATGCTTTAGACCTGAACAAACAAGATGCTTTAGATCTGAACCAACAGAAGATGCTTTAGACCTGAACCGACAGAAGATGCTTTAGACCTGAACCAACAGAAGATGCTTTAGACCTGAACCGACAGAAGATGCTTTAGACCTGAACCGACAGAAGATGCTTTAGACCTGAACCAACAAGATGCTTTAGACCTGAACCAACAAGATGCTTTAGACCTGAACCAACAAGATGCTTTAGACCTAGAACCAACAAGATGCTTTAGACCTGAACCAACAAGATGCTTTAGACCAGAACCAACAAGATGCTTTAGACCTGAACCAACAAGATGCTTTAGACCTGAACCAACAGAAGATGCTTTAGACCTGAACCAACAAGATTATTTAGACCTGAAGCGACAGAAGATGCTTTAGACCAGAACCAACAAGATGCTTTAGACCTGAACCAACAAGATGCTTTAGACCTGAACCAACAAGATGCTTTAGATCTGAACCAACAGAAGATGCTTTAGACCTGAACCTACAGAAGATGCTTTAGACCTGAACCAACAAGATGCTTTAGACCTGAAGCTACAGAAGATTATTTAGACCTGAACCATAGAAGATTATTTAGACCTGAACCAACAGAAGATGCTTTAGACCTGAACCAACAAGGTGCTTTAGGGGAAGTGTGGGATGAATAAAACCTGATCTTTGAAGATGCAGGTGAAGATTAGTTTTCTAACCACTGACTGGTTTAAACTACTTACCAGATCAGACACATTTCCACTCTAAGAAGGGTTTAAAATGTCTGATATCCCGTCAGAACTTATATAAACTTTTAAACCTATCTGAGAGGCCTTTGCTTGGGGGTTTATACAAGTATACCCCTCATCTGTCTGAAGCTATATAACTTGCTGTGCTACAGTTGTACAAACAGCGCTGGAAAAACAAAGACGTGACTTTTCAAAGTAAATCATTACTGTTAGCCAATAAAGGAGAACTTGTAGAAAATATTTTAGGAAGATCTGAATGAGTTTCCTCAGAATAGCGAACGTTTAGGCTGATCTTGTTGTCTATTCAAAGTCAGTAGTAGCTTTAAACTTAACACTCTTTCCATGTTTTCTGTCAGGACCACCAATGTTTTTGTTTTACCGTGGTATTGGTATGAGTGTTCAACCTCAGATCAGACCAGATGACTCGCTGTATTTGAGCTGTTCTCAGTCGGTTCTGACCGTTGCGGGCAGAAACCAGCCCATTGCCTATACAACGTGTGCAAGCGGTCTGTGGCAATGTCGGACAGAGGAGTTTAAAAGTTTGCCATCACAAAAGTTTCCCGTATGCATTGTGTTTCCTATATAATGACGTATTTATTTATAGAAACTTTTGAAATGTTGTTGATCTGTTGCACTTGGTACAAAAACAATACCACAATCTGTGTCTTATTTTTAATCAGACTCAATCAGATTTAAATCAGACCAAAATAAAGCCTTTTCTGCTAATTTTCCTGTATCTACTGAGCCATGTCTCATTGTTTTTATCCCATTCCAATATGGCGTCGCTCTAAACATATCTTGGACAGTAGTAAAAGGCCTGCGTGCCATCTCTAGTAATGTATAACTCCATGGCTGAAGCTGTACACTAAAGTTAGCATTAGCCTTCTTCAACACCATCAGATTTTAGGATTTCAGTGAAAACGTCATTCTAAAGGCAGCGCCGGCCCACCGATGAGATCTGTGGTGAACCGTCAGACCTTCTGTGAATTCATCAATAGCTTTTTACCATCAAGGTTTCACGTGTCCGTCTATCCAGAGCTTTGAGGACAGGTCAGGTGCTGTTTCTCATCAGACAAGTCATTTCCAAAGCTCCTCTGACCTGCGTCTCAACACGAATAACATCAAAACAAATGACTTGAGTTTGTTCTCTTGTGCGTGGAGCACTTCGTACAACACAGCCAGTGTAAACAAATGATTTATTCAAACAAGGAGCAGATATTTCATTTTTGCAGTGGCTATAAAGCTTCTGCTGCTCGGCTTTCAGTAAAAATTCAGCTCGCAAAACCACAAATGCTCCATCATCCAGCCATCACGCAAATCCTCACCCTGAATGCTGTGAGCATGACCCCACTGTAAGGCATGCATACTGATGAAAGGCAATCTGTGCAGCTGTAAAGTGTCATCGCCTTCATGATGCTCCTCAGAGCTGCAGAGAGAATCAATTCTGAATAGGGCAGAACAGTGGATGGGCTTTATTGCCCCAGCATGGGCAATACACTGGCTCTTTCACCGGATCCATATATTAATGTTCCGCAGGAGAGAGCCAGAGAGGCTCACAGCACATAATGTAAGAGAAAATAGAGACTTTCATCCTCGTACATGAATAAATGAGCTCAAACAAAGATGTTCATCTTAGTCAGAAAATCGCAGTGATCCCACTGATGGCAGAAACTCCCTGCTCTCATAAACTACCACGTTCATCTGGGGGGACTGGGATTTACCTGGACTGGAGGACTTATCTCATTTTGTGTTCGGCATGAAGGGACTGTCATCTCTCTCAGTTCATTAATAAGTTTTGGATCACATTACATAAGGGCTGCAGCTTATTTGCATGGTCTTTTATGGAATTCATGGAGAATTTTGGAGACTCTGATTTAAGACATTTATACTGCAGCCAGTGACTCAGCCCCTCCCTCCCCAAACCTGAAACATGGTTATTCAGTCATATTGTAGAAATGCAGTCTGTTCATCTGGCTTATCTGTGGTATTTAATAACATGTGTTGTTTATTTTAGTGTGAAAATCTGAATAAACTCTACAAACCAACAACCGAACATTAATTTTAGAAAAAGGACGATTTTAATGTTTTCAGAAAAAAATATTACGATCTGCGGATCTTAAAAATGATTGGATGGAAACATTTCCCTCTAACATTCATTAAGATCACTTTAACGCAACGACAAACGTAACTCGATATTTCTGGTGTCATCTGACAGTTATGATGTCATTTTCAGATCACAACGTACTAAAAAAGCATGAATCAAAAGGTCAGCAGGCTGGTGGTGGGGTCACCTTTAAAGGGGTGGGGGGGCTTTCCTGACACATGAAAACAAACTGTTGATTTATTAGCATCTGACTCGTATTAGTTCAAACATGTTCCTTTGTTTTTGTCTTTCAAGCTGAAACCCTTTAGGTCAGTTCTGAGCTTTACTGGACAAACCACCTTTAAACAGCAAAGAAAAACCGACCTGCTCTGGACTCTGAATGTCGACCCAGACGCTCCTGTGCCCCCCTCCCTGACCATCGCTGATGGGATGTTCCTACATGATACAGAACCTCCCTGCGGGCCTCGTCAGCCGGGCTGGTATCAGGGGATCTTCCGGCGCTGTGGCTGACTTCTGTTTCTTACAGTCGACTTTCATCATCTCACTCCGATGAAAGGGTTTAAATAAAGTCTGAGAGGCCTCCCTGGTGGGCCGTTGACTTCCACCTGGAGCTCATTCACATTCCCAGCACATCCAGAGCTCCTCGCCCCCCCACCCTGCTGCCTGAACAGCACTGGAATTCTAAGCTGCTGAAGGGGTTTGTGGTGAAGGAGGTGTGCAAACGTCCTCACCTTTAAAGATCCCTGCTCTTCACTTGCTCCTCACAACCAGAGGAGGATTCCAGGAAAACAGAGAAGCTCACAGCGAAGAGCACTGCCCCCACCCGACCTAAAAACACTCCCATGTCTCCCTCCTTTGAAACCATACCGATCTCAGATCAGACCTTTGAAGGTTAAAGGTCAGCTGGTTGGGTCACATGTTTCTCAGCATTGATGTTTACAGATGCTTTGGACCGTCCCACTGTGGGTCTGCAAACATGTTTTAAATCAATGTTTTCTGATTTAATGAAGGGTTTCATTTATTGATTAATTCCATTTCCTGTTTTCAGTGCTTTGCTAATGCAGTGCTGGCTGTGGGTTAAAGGTCGACCCATTTTACAGGGTTGATGGTTCAATACTTGCATACTCCAATTGCCAGATAGTCTATTATGCAAGATGAACTGGTGCAATGCTGCAATGCAGAGAAGCTATGCCCAGTCAGAACCAACACTGGAACCAGCTTGATGAAGAAGTTCTGAAGCCGCTTTGGTTGAGAAGAGGCCAAACTTTCTGTTTCTTTTGTACAGATCTTCTGGTAGAGTTTTCTTGAACTGTTTCTCTGTCTAATTAAAATGACTGAGCGTCTGCTTAACAACACATTAATAACTGTCAGTTTAAAGTTCTATGTTTGAAGTTTTTATGATCCACTAACCGACATTTGTTTGGTCTCTGCAGGACGGCATGGGCAACCTCAGAATAACAGAGAAAGGTCTGAAACTGGAGGGAGACTCCGAGTTCCTCCAACCCCTCTATGCCAAAGAAATCCAGTCCAAACCGGTGAGCGCTCCCAACAGTCCTCCATCCCAGTTCCAGTGATGGTTTTGTGATCCATCATCACATTCAGACTCTATGAAACTGATCAGCTGCTGCAGAAGAAGGATGAACTGTAAAACTCTAGACATTAAGACATCGTTCATTATCTCTGACACGGGACTCAAACTCACAACCATGACTTTAGAGCGTCTGCCTTCCTTCCCCACCTGTTCCATCATCACAGGGTTTCATCATATAAAACAACTAACGAGAGTTCATTGAGATAATTCATTGATTAGGTTTAGCTCTCATAATATGTTAATATTATTATATTATTAAGATAATGTTAATATTATGTGTAGGGTCAGTTTGACCCATACTGGTTTTTGTGTTGGCCAAAGTACTGGTTAATCTTTCTTTTTCTTCATCAAATTTTGTGACTTTCCCTCTTTTGAGTTTCTCAACTTGTATGTAAAATCTGGACTCTTCAACTTGTAGTGAAATGTCTGTGCATAGCTTGTATACAAAGATGATGTTGTGGGTCATTATGACCCGGACACTCTTTTTTTTAGAGTAAGTAGCTCTACCGATCCGAAACAAAAATGTTTTCTTGGTGTCGTTTCAATGAAGATCAAAGAGCACTGTGGAGGAGGGACTTTCTATCATTTTTCTATCATGTCCTCTCCTTGACCAACAGACCAAACATGTGCTCCAGAAGGTTTACAGCGGAAAAAGTTTTATATCATATTCTGAACTCGGATACTGACGCAGAGGAAGAGAGTTCAGAGTTAAGTTTCTTTCAGAGTCTGAGGATCACGTCATTGATGATCCACTTTGTCAATTTTCTGACTTTGAAGAGGATTCAGAGGGTGAGCCTGGCTTTTTCTTTCCATTGGTTGAAAACCAAGGATGCTGCAATCGTCAGCGAGTGAGGGGACATTGTTATCTAAAACAATGATATACAACGGTCAACATCGCCAAACCACAGCCAATGTTCTCTATCATCTTCACTAACCCCTAACCCTTCATCTTCATTAAAATGTGGTGCTGCCTGTAAAGCTAATTGTAATTCCAGCAACATGATCCATGTAGTTTTTCTTTGCCTAAAATACAGGTTATTGAAGGCGAGTCCTTCAGGCAGATGGTTTCAGTCGTCCTGACATTCATAGAATGTTACATGAAGAAGCATTTCCATCGTCAGACAAAGAACAGGATCGGTCGTCTGCTCTCTTCCTGCATTTATATTTACCGAATCCAGCTCTCGACTCTCTGCGGGTTCTGCCAGAGTGCACATTAGCATTCGGAGCTGCTTGCTGCTGTCCTTACCACAACTACAGGAGCAGCATCAAGACTGCAAACATCAGAGAGACGGAGAGATGGGCCGATAAGAAGAAGAGCAGACTCTGTCTCTTCTGCTTCAGCAATAATAATCATTGGGAGGGAAGTGGATCATGCAGCCGAGAAGTTCTTTATCTGTGGCATCTGAGACCTGACGCGAGCTGGGAGAGAATGAACCGGAGCTACAACAGAGGAGGAAGAACGGAGGAGACGCCAGCAAGGAGGCAGATCTGAGATGTGAAGGAACCACACAAATACCATGTGACTTCATCTGGCTCCGCCCCTTTGTGAAGGCGCCCATCAGCCTGTAGCAGGTTCAAACCCTCACTTGGTATGTAAATTAAAGATGGTTCAGCCAGGAGCCTTCATAAAATATGCAAATGTGTTACTGCCAGAACAGGGAGTTTACTTTACTGAGCAGAAGAATAGAAATTGAAAAGAAATAAGGACTGACAGCTGGGAAGGGGGGCAGGTCTGCTGGTTCAGGTCTCCAGGAGGTCTGGGCTTCATAAACTCCCAGCATTTCAGAGTCCTATGAGCTGGTGTGTTCTCATGACTGTCCTTGGATCCAGTTCTGGAGTCCTTGCTGGTTCTGGAATCCAGAAAAGCTGACTCTTGGTCGCACACAGAGCTGAAAGAAACGGCCAACCTCGTTCCGTGCAGATGGTTTCGGACTCGTCTCCAGGCTAAGCATCTCTCAGCCATGGGAGAAGATTTCCTACTAAAGGGGCGGAGCTTCCTCTGTTAGCAGCTGTGATGAAGGACAGCTGGAGGATGAGCAGGGAGTTCTGGTACTGTTCTTCAGAAGTCTGCTGGGACCCTCACGTGTCTGCTGTGGTTGTGACTGTAGATTCCCAGAATGCTCTGGGCTTGTGGCATTTGCAGCAGATGGAGGATTGAGGTAGAAGATCTGCAGTCAACTTCTCCTGAGATGGTCTCGCTCTCTTGGATGAAGATGTGCAGTGCATGGAGGAGGCTGCAGATGTTTGCTGGGCTCCCTGTTTGGGGGTCTCAGGTTTTCTGAAGGCTGGTAGATGGTGGGTTCTTCTGAGATCTTCTGCTGCCTTCCAAACCTGGAACTGGGTGAAACCAGGTCACTTTTAGGACACAGATCTTTCAGATCCTCCTGAAATCTGCTTTATTCCTGTACACTGAGCACATGTGCTGCAGCAACAAACATGTAGTCCTGCTTTAAGGCAGCGACAGCAACACAGCTGCCTACATAATACAACTTTTAGCAGAAAACACCTTAAAATTTGGTGTCATCAATAATAACTTTGAGCTTTGCTGCTCGTTAGCTGCATCTCTGACTGAGAAGAAAGCTGCAGTTATGTGGCAGCAAGCTGGTGAGATGACTTTCAAACATCATTCCTCCTTAAATGACAGGGGTGTTTGCAGCGCAGCTTAGATCTCTAAAACCACCTTAAATCAACTCTTTTTTTATGGTCTGAAACCACAGCGAGGAAGAGATGAGGAGAAAGGTTTGAATCAGAGACGCTGCGCTGCGACCAAACCAAGCAGTGAACACAAGGAGCCCAGCTGGAGTCCTGCAGCTCCTTCTGAGGGAGGAGAAACCCCTGCAGAGTTCAGAAGCAGGCTGGTCCTGTGGAGGAGAGCGGCACATCTGTGCACGTCAGAGGTTCGAACCCCTCCATTATCATCCTGATGCTCAGGAAGAGCATCAGTGGGACGAGTCCCCCTGTGCTTCAGTGTCTGACCCCTCTGGACACTCTGGTGAGACGAGTCCCCCTGTGCTTCAGCGTCTGACCCCTCTGGACCCTCTCTGGTAGGACGAGTCCCCCTGTGCTTCAGTGTCTGACCCCTCTGGACACTCTGGTGAGACGAGTCCCCCTGTGCTTCATCGTCTGACCCCTCTGGACACTCTGGTGAGACGAGTCCCCCTGTGCTTCAGCGTCTGACCCCTCTGGACCCTCTCTGGTAGGACGAGTCCCCCTGTGCTTCAGCGTCTGACCCCTCTGGACCCTCTCTGGTGAGACGAGTCCCCCTGTGCTTCAGCGTCTGACCCCTCTGGACCCTCTCTGGTGAGACGAGTCCCCCTGTGCTTCAGCGTCTGACCCCTCTGGACCCTCTCTGGTAGGACGAGTCCCCCTGTGCTTCAGCGTCTGACCCCTCTGGACCCTCTCTGGTGGGACAAGTCCCCCTGTGCTTCAGCGTCTGACCCCTCTGGACCCTCTCTGGTAGGACGAGTCCCCCTGTGCTTCAGCGTCTGACCCCTCTGGACCCTCTGTGGTGAGACAAGTCCCCCTGTGCTTCAGCGTCTGACCCCTCTGGAGCCTCTGTGGTGAGACGAGTCCCCCTGTGCTTCAGCGTCTGACCCCTCTGGAGCCTCGGTGGTGAGACGAGTCCCCCCTGTGCTTCAGCGTCTGACCCCTCTGGAGCCTCTCTGGTCGGACGAGTCCCCCTGTGCTTCAGCGTCTGACCCCTCTGGACCCTCTCTGGTGGGACGAGTCCCCCTGTGCTTCAGCGTCTGACCCCTCTGGAGCCTCTGTGGTGAGACGAGTCCCCCCTGTGCTTCAGCGTCTGACCCCTCTGGAGCCTCTCTGTTAGGACGAGTCCCCCTGTGCTTCAGCGTCTGACCCCTCTGGAGCCTCTGTGGTGAGACGAGTTCCCCCCTGTGCTTCAGCGTCTGACCCCTCTGGAGCCTCTCTGGTAGGACGAGTCCCCCTGTGCTTCAGCGTCTGACCCCTCTGGACCCTCTCTGGTGAGACGAGTCCCCCTGTGCTTCAGCGTCTGACCCCTCTGGAGCCTCTGTGGTGAGACGAGTTCCCCCTGTGCTTCAGCGTCTGACCCCTCTGGAGCCTCTCTGGTAGGACGAGTCCCCCTGTGCTTCAGCGTCTGACCCCTCTGGACCCTCTCTGGTGGGACGAGTCCCCCTGTGCTTCAGCGTCTGACCCCTCTGGACACTCTGGTGAGACGAGTCCCCCTGTGCTTCAGCGTCTGACCCCTCTGGACCCTCTCTGGTGGGACGAGTCCCCCTGTGCTTCAGCGTCTGACCCCTCTGGACCCTCTCTGGTGAGACGAGTCCCCCTGTGCTTCAGCGTCTGACCCCTCTGGACACTCTGGTGAGACGAGTCCCACTGTGCTTCATCGTCTGACCCCTCTGGAGCCTCTGTGGTGAGACGAGTCCCCCTGTGCTTCAGCGTCTGACCCCTCTGGACCCTCTCTGGTGAGACGAGTCCCCCTGTGCTTCAGCGTCTGACCCCTCTGGAGCCTCTCTGGTGAGACGAGTCCCCCTGTGCTTCAGCGTCTGACCCCTCTGGAGCCTCTCTGGTGAGACGAGTCCCCCTGTGCTTCAGCGTCTGACCCCTCTGGACCCTCTCTGGTGAGACGAGTCCCCCTGTGCTTCAGCGTCTGACCCCTCTGGACCCTCTCTCCCAGTTTTTTTTTTTTTTTTAAAGCTGCAAAGCTCTTTGGAATTGAGGCTGTAAAAACTACAGTGGATCAATTTCCAGTGTTTTTTTCCAGAGAAGAGCTGCTGCTTCACACACGACTGAGTTTTATTCATCAAACCTGAGACCTCTTGGTGTTTGATTCCACCTCTACTGCATTCACCACACTAACAAATCCTCCGTCCAACACCTCCGGAGTGTTTCCTGCTGGAGCTCTAGGTAGTTTGAAAGGCCCATAATGTTCTCCTTAATGTATGCACCAATCTGCCCCCGTGGATGAGAGCGCTGCATAATGGTCATGCTGCTATCTGTAATTAACAGTTTGACTGAGGCATGAAGATTAGTCCAGCCCAGGAAGAGCACAAGCCATCGTGGTCAGCATTACAGATTGGAACAAGGCACTCTGGGAAAGCAAATTATCAAGAGGAACATCCAGTGGTTCCGGAGAGGTGAGGTGTTCCTCTGAAGTGTCAAAACTCTAAAAACGAGAAGACAGCGAGACAACGAGAGAACAGCAAATCCTCCTGGAAGAAGAACTGTGTTTCTGAACGTTGTTCCAGATCTTTCTCTGGTCCAGATCACCATTGTGTCTTAGTGTGATGAGGAAATTCACGGCCCGTCTGTTCCATGAAAATCCAACACTTACCTTCTCTAGTGTCCAAAGCTGAGAAGTTCACACCTGCGCTTCCTTTTGACCCAGACCGGCAGCACGTTGGTGCCGCAGAACGTGTTTGATTCCTTCACGTTACAGATGTGCAGCGGCTCTCCTGTAAACAGAACCCAGGAGATCACTGGGTCAACTGAAGGAACCCACATGTCTGCCTTTATTTTGAAACTCCAGTCCTCTCTTTGGATTATTGCCTTTAGGTGACTCTCTGCTTCTTCATATGTAACTTGATGTGATTTCTCCTCAGAAGAACAGAATGTTCTTTAACGTATTAACGTGTTCTGCAGGATGAGAACTCTGCTGTCTACTACTGTACCTCAGAAAAGATTTTACCTTCACGTGAAAGAAAACAAGGTTGGCTGAGATCAGTGTGAATGCTAGAAATTACCAGCACACCTGAATGCAGCAATATCGAGCTCTTAATGATAGCGCAGAAATTCCATGCAGCCCCTGAATGCACCATCTGCTGCGGTGAATGTGAGGATCAAATCTGTGCAATAAAGTCAGAATGAAAGGTTTGAACAAACTCTGGGATGATGTTTGTGGTGGTCAGGTGGGGAAGGAAGGCAGACGCTCTAAAGTCATGGTTGTGAGTTTGAGTCCTGTGTCAGAGATAATGAACGATGTCTTAATGTCTAAAGTTTTACCTGCATTGGAGGGTAGGCGGGTGTTATTTTTGACCCCTGATTATATTTATAGTTTGGTCTCTGAAGCAGACAAATGCTGATCACCGAAACTGCACGAGATCTGAAGAAAGAAGTTTAAGAAAACTTTGACTTCATAAGAAGACATGATCCGCGTCTCTGAGACAAATGACACAAACTTCAATTTATAACACTGAATTTATGTTACCAAGACACGCAGAGCCGCAGCATCAGGATGAAAGAGCCGCATGCAGCTCCAGAGCCGCAGCATCAGGATGTGGCTCCGGAGCCGCGGGTTGCCAACCGCATAACTAATGGAAGGGGCTTGAGGTGTTAAGTTCAGGTGAAACACCTGAACGTATCTGATCCACAGGAAGCAGAGACACTTTGAACCAAACTTATCGCTCCGACTCACATGACCTTCATGCTCCCATCCTGGTGCAGCCGCAGGACCTTATGAAGCCTTCAAGTATTTAAAGAGTTCCTCCTGTAAACTACCTGCCTGATGTCTCTGCAGGGCCGCCCACTGTTCCTGCAGTCATCCAGAAACATCTCGGTCAACGTCGTCAACAGCAACAAGCAGCTGCTGACGCAGCTCGTCACAGGTAAGACATCCACCCACCTTTCCCACCAGGAAACCAAATCTCCCAGTGAAACTTTTTCACCTAGTTAGACACAAACAGCTCAGTTTATGTTTCACTGTTTAGACTCTTCAGTCCCAAAAGAAAGCTTTAGGAGAAACTGACTGTGTTTCTTTCTATCTGAAGATAAATGTTAATGAATCAAATCTACAGTTTTTAGTTTTGATCCTCCTGGATGAAGATGTTTGTAGGATCAGGAGAATGAGCTGCATGGCTTTTCTTCATACTGCAACAAAACCCAGGTATTAAAAAATAAAAATATTAGTCTGCAAACTCAGCAGTGGTGATCTGAGCAGAAATCAATTCTCCTCACCATCATGTGTTTCTTCCTCCAGTCAGAAACTGACGGTTCTTGCAGAACCTTCAGAATCCACGTGGAATTGCTGTTGTTACTCCATTTTCACAAGGAGAAATTAATGGAAGCAGATGGTAAAAAATCAGTCATCTGGACTTAAAAATGTACTTTTAATAATTAAACATGAGTCAAATTCTGTCTACATCAATGGAATCGATCTGAATGAATGAGAATCCACAGACCAGGAGAAATGGATGTAAACTCTGCAGAAACTCAACATGTTCTTCAGTCTTTAGTATTTTGTCTAAACTAAAACCAACGGTTTCTGTTTTGCTGAGAGAAAAACATTTTTTATTTTATTTTTTGGTTTTTTTTTTTATTGTGTATTTACAAAAGACACAGCCGGCGTGGTGGAGATGTCAAGTTTGAATGTTAAGTCAATGCAAAGACGCGGTCTAACGCCGTATGATTTGGGCAGCAGGCAACTTTGTGTCCGTGACGTCTTCAGTGACTAGATCAAAGGGTAGAAAGATGAATTAATTATGGCTGCAAGGATTTTCGTCCTGAACTTCTACCATTTTCATAACACCCTGGGACCGCAGGGCTGCCGGAGACTGTCCGGGTACTGTTGGATGAAGGTTGGATACACCCTGGACAGGTCGCCAGCCCATCACAGAGCCCATGGAGCTGAAGCAAAAGAGCCCGCTGTGCTAGCCAGCCGCCCGGTGGACAGCACAGCAGGATCTGCTACACAAGGTCCAGCAGACCAAGCTAGCGAGGCACTCTGCTGCCTGGCTCCACCAGCGAAACGCCGCCAGCTGCAGGTTATCCTTGCTACGCTGGCCCACGAAGAACGGCCGCGGAAAGTGGCCGCTGAGAACCGCAGTGGGTGTCGTTGTAGTGGGGTGATCCCCTCAGATTCATGGTTCCTCAGTACAGCTCTCCAAAACATCTTCACAGAGAAAGTTCTCCTCTTACCACTTGTTTTTGTCCACATCATGAAGCAAAAGTTTGTTTTAAAGAAGCCTGCACATACAGAACATTGTGAGCAGAACTTCTTCCAGAACACCCAGCCAATCAGAACAGAGTGTTCACCCGGACCATTTAAAGTGCAGAAACACGTTTGTTTCTTATGACAGTATATCAGCATCTTTGCAGTATTACTCATTGCAGCTGAACTTTTCTCCTTTTCTGCTGCATCTGTGCAGGATCCAGTGGATTTAAAGCACGAGGCCGCATGTTTGAAGTCAAATCCACCTCCGGAAACCTCCTCTTCTCCGCCGACGAGCATGAGGTGGTGGTGGGGGCGGACCGGCTGCGGGTGGCGGGTGAGTGACGCCGAGTTCTACTCCGATTTCTGAGAAATCTGAAAGAAATCTGAGCAGAGAAAAAGCAGCGTTCACGTCTGCATCAGGGCGATGACCCTCACATACTGACGCATGGGTACCAGCCCTCTGCCTCACTGTTTGATGCTTTGAGTGTCCCCTACCCGTCGTTTTTTTGACACACCAGCTGTTCCGGTTAAATCAGGAGTCCAGTCGTTTTGTCTGACACGGTACCGAACGCAAACTGAACCTCGGGATGTGTCCAGTACTGGTACCCTATCCCGGTGCAGCGTCTGGAACAGGTACCAATCTGCATCCAGTACCGGGTTTGGGTTAAGGTTAGGGTTAGGATACCGGTGCTGTCTGGTACCGGACCAGTACCGGTTTGCGGCCTGGAGGTTGGGGAGCCTTGATTTCATTGGATGAGCCAGCGCGGCGAGTTGGGGACACCTGGAGTTTTACGTGGAGGGGTCCTGACCCATGTGTCAGTATGTGAGGACTTGGGATGAAAAGATGAGACAGATTTGATGAAGACCAGTTTGTGGCTCGTAACAGAGCGCCTGCTGCCCCTGATTTCCTGCAGGGGGAGGGACATGGACACGAGCGAAGTATCTCCATACAATTAGAGCTGCAACACAGACGCTCCCATGGGCTGATGGGAAATTAAATCTGCCCCCGTGGGCTGATGGATGAAAGCTCTCATTTCTCACAGCATTCCTTGTCTGTTGGGGGGGCTCATGAAAGGACGTCCCATGACACGCTGTGGACCCCCCATGTGTGCTCTGACAGATTATGGACAGCTGGGCCTGTGTGTTCAGTATAGAGAGAAAATCCTTCCCACCAAGACTCCAGAAAAATCTCCTTCACTATAACCACTGCCCACCCTCACCCCCCAGAAAACTGATTCTACTAACAGGTTAAACACTTGGGAGTGAGAGCAGCCATTTTCCCATGATTCCATGCTTCATCGGGGCTTTCTTCCTGTAGTTTTTATGCAGCAAAAAACGACTTTTGTGAAGTAGGACTTTTTGTTCTTCTCCTCCTCAAACTTCTCCTCATATCTCCCGGCTGGAAGACTTTCAGTCTCAATGAAGAGTTTTTATCAGTGTCGGACCTAATAAAAGCAGAGACTGCGACCGCAGACACAGGAAATGTTCTGGCTTTAATCTGCTTCCATCGGAACCATGTGGTCGCTGATGCCGGCAGAACGGGACGCTGCTTCTTATTAACTGTGAGGAAACAAAGGGAGAGCGTGAAGGTTTCATCTGATGGATGGAGATAAGGATCTGATGAAGGAAGCAGGATCCTCTGGAGGCAGAAATGTCCAAACACGATGGACAGACCTTCATCCGGCTTCCTGAAACGTCTCTTCACGTGATTGGAAGGTTCATTGGAGGAAGACAGTTTTTCCTTCTTTCCTCAGACTCTCACAGCAGGATCATTGAGCCTACAGTCAGAACAATTGTGATCCAGGATCTTTTACAGCTTTTTTCTTTCTGTGTTCCATCACCTCCTCCTCTGAGCGTATGGAGGTGGAGAGTGATCTGTCAGTGTGAGACGCTGACACACAGCCTTCTGTGTTAGTCGTTCCTCCTCATCTGCATTCCCTCACACCCTCTGCAGCCTCGCTGAGTCAGGCTTCATTACTGTCAGACGTCTTGGCGAAGCCCCGCTCTGCGCAGTGGGAGGTGCAGGAGGAGGACAGGAGACGAGGCAGGAGGTCTGAGAAGCGTCAAAAGCACGTTCAGGATCTACAGGAGTAAACTGCTGCTCACAGAAGAGCTTCCTCTGATCTCTGGAGCTTGCAGTTTGCTCAGGTTTCAGCTCCGAACATGAAAGACGATCTCTGGTACAGAGATGTCACAGAGACGTTTCTGCAGAGAAACACTTCCAGAGGGAGGAATGGAGGTGGGAGTATGATAGTATGGGGTTATTTTGCAGCTTCAGGACTGGGGAACTTGCAGTAAACTGGAAGTCGGCATCCATCAATGTGTGACCTTCGAGATTCTGCTTCAGAACAAGGATGAGATGAAGGTTTTATGGTCAAAGTCTGGACTGTTTCGTCCCCCAACGTGAGCTACAGATGAAGCTGAACAGTAGCGTTCACTGTCGCGTCTATCAGAGTGAAGGTTCTGCCGGTCCTCCTGCAGAACCTCTGATCGTCCACAGCTGCAGTCCTGCAGTGATGCTTCAGCAGCTCATGTTTCCTTCCATGGTTTGGTCGACTGCGCCGCACTTTTCTTCAGGCGCTGCATGAGCGAGTGCAGCTTGTTTCAGAGCTGCTCCGTTTGAGGCAACTCGCAGAAAAAAGGCACTGAGGGACTCAGTGGCCGACAGCCCTCTGCTCCTGTGAGTGGTTCCGTTTGGAAGCAGGACATTCTGGATGAGGGTCTGTTCCCATGTTTCACTGAAGTTCTCAGCTTCACTGAAATCACTTTTTCTGTTAAATCATGAAACATCTGGATGTTGAAGATCATGTTAAAGGACAGAACGATGGCGGTCCAGACTCCTCATCCTCTGGTCAGTGAGGAGCTGAGCTCCTCTGTCTCCAGATGATAAAAAAACCTTTAGATTCATCCCTAAGCAGGTTCTGCTGTCATCAGAAGGTTCTTCACAAGGAACCTTTGATCTGAGAGAAAACCTTTTTCTGCCGCACAACTTCTCATGGCAGCTCCTCATTTTGATGTGTGTAGACTGGTGCACAAATCAAACAACGATGAAGATGAGGATCAGGTGGTGAAGCCATACTTCCCTAAGTGGGATCCACTGCATAAAAATGTTGTGTTCCTCTAAGTTCCTCTGAGTTCCTGTTACTTCAACACATTAGGATATTCAATGAGGTCTCTGTGTTTGAGGAGAAGGAAACCTGCTGTGAGGCATGGAGGAGGAGGGCTGGTGGTGTGGGCTGTCGAAAACTAGCCGTTTGTGTTTGTTCCTGAGGAAAAGAAATCGTGAAGGACAGAAACGTTTATACGTCTTAGCTCCTGGGTGGTCCTTTGCCACATGTTACTCCATTTGTCCCATGATGCTTTGCAGTACCTTGTTACATGTGTGTTTGTGAGGAGGAGGCTGGCTCCATTCTGCAGCCTCCTCCTGCTCCGTGTGATTATGAAGCTTTAGGTGAGAAAACAGTCAATCTGGGATGGGAATTATGGCAGGCTTGTCAGAGTTGAAGGTTAATGTGTTCGTAACTCAGAAACAGGAAGTCCTCTGTGGAAGCTTCAGCTCCCATAATCCCTCTGTGCTGCAGGGCAGATAATTCCCCACCTTCTGTTGTTTTGTATTCGTCAGGAGTCTTTCAGGCGTTTCTCCCGCACCTCCACCAAAACTAAATGAGAACTTACAAACTTGTTCAAGCAAGGCCAAGAAAATAACATTCCCTGAAAGGTTTCTGTCCCATTTTGTTGTAATTAGAATCAAACTTCTTTCATTACCTTCAATTACGGCTCATTGACTCTGAGGTCTGGTTCAAAAGGTGTTCAGCGCCTGACAATGAAGCTCTTCAGACAGCAGAGGGAGGAAACGAGCAGAGCAGGGGAAAGGTGAGAAGGCAGGGAGGTAATTGGATGTACTCTCTCCCACCGCCACCACTTACTTGCGCCTGCAGCCGTGGCCTCGCTTTGACGCCCTCGCTGGGTTATTTCATATCTGCAAATCAGACGGTATGATCAGAGAAAGCTTCATCAGAGAAGATTTTACTGCAGAAATTCATCCGACATCAGAGTCAGGAGACTGTTCCAAATGATGACCAATGATCTTCATGTTTGGAGATGTTTCTTCTGCAACCATCCTCCTTACTGGAAACTCATTTAGAAAAACTTCAAAGCTTCTTTTTCTCATACAACCTCATGAACGTGGAAAAAGTAGCTGCTTCAGACTGTTACCAGCAACTAAGTGTCATGGGAACTTGATTCAAACATGGTTTGGCACAAAACCCGATGGTAATAATAAAAACAATAATAGAAAATCTGTAGTTTTAGCATTCCAATACTAATATCATGTATATTTAATCTAATCTAAATCCACATAAGCCCACTAAAATGGGGAAATGGGCCGCCATGACCCAGTTTACCAAATCATCTTCCCTCTGTTTAGCTCCACAGAGAAGTATTTATACTGGATGTAATGAGAACTATATTTATTCCCTTAAACTTAAGTATACAGTACATGCCTACCATTCTATTCTATTCTATTCTATTCTATTCTATTCTATTCTATTCTATTCTATTCTATTCTATTCTACTCTACTCTACTCTACTCTACTCTACTCTACTCTACTCTACTCTACTCTATTCTATTCTATTCTATTCTACTCTACTCTACTCTACTCTACTCTACTCTACTCTACTCTACTCTACTGCTCTCTATTCTATTCTATTCTATTCTATTCTATTCTATTCTATTCTACTCTACTCTACTCTACTCCTCTCTATTCTATTCTATTCTATTCTGTTCTATTCTATTCTACTCTGTTCCATCCATATTCATAAAGAAGACGTTTGAGAGGCAAATGTAGAAACAGCAGCAGCTTTTCTATCCAGTTCTTCACTTACGAGAAGTTTCTTCAGAGTTTTCTTTAAGGAAGTTCTTTTAAATTTAATGGACACTCAAAGGAACCATCGGACTCACTTTGACTCACAAAACTACTTTGATTTCATTACTGAAACCAGAGGCGACAATCCTGAGCCTTAAGATGTTTATTGAGTGAGAACGTCCTTTGTGGAGTTTTTAAACATGCATTTTTTATCGTTTGTTGGCACAAACTTTTTTAAGTTCAGGATTTAAAGACTCTCCCATGTTCAGCATGACACCGATTGCAGCAGCTGAGCTGATAGGAAAAGACAATGACTTCTACTTTACACTTGCTTGGTGCAATGCAGACTTTCAAAATAAGAGAGGGCAGAAGAGGTCATGAAATATTCAAATCTAAACAGGGAGAGTTATGTTTGTCTAAAAAGATTTTTTTAAACTTTTCTGTCCAGGTTCAGAAAAACTTCAGTGAAGCTGAACTTTTGTGAGGAAAAAATTCAGGATTTCAAAATGTACGTTCAAAATTCTGGTACTTCCCGTTTTCCAATTTAGATAATGTTCTAAATTTTTTGCAAATAAGAACAAAATAATTAACTTTCTGTCGTTTCCTAATTCTGACCAATTTGCACGAAAGAATCATAACAATGTGCTGTTATAAAGAATCATAACAGTACATCTTAACTCTTACTGTTTATTTTTATAACGTCTTTAGAAAAGAAGCCTTTTCGAATGTTTTCATCTCAGACTCTACAGGCTTCCATACTGTCTCTGCCATAAATAAATCTATTCAAGAATGATAAGGTTTTAGGGGACACTCACAGCAGACCATCCAACCTTGTCAGTCTGTTTAACCCCAAACTCTGGGAGAAACTGGTCTGAAAGCTTCAGCCGTTTCTGATTTAAAGCAGTGACTTTTAGGTTCAGGGGTCAACCTGTTCAAATGTTTGGATGAATCCTTTTGCAGGCTGGTTCTAAGTGAGGTCACAGCCCTCAGGAGGCGACTGATGAGAAGGTTCTTTTAAAAGATGCATGAAGTCACACAGTCTAACAGATTTAATGAGGAATTGAACCGACAGCTCAGATGAAACCAAACTACCATGAACAGAGCAGGAAGCAGGCAGGAAGCAGGTAGGAAGCAGGTAGGAAGCAGGCAGGAAGCAACAGGAAGCAGGCAGGAAGCAGGCAGGAAGCAGGCAGGAAGCAGGCAGGAAGCAGGCAGGAAGCAGGCAGGAAGCAACAGGAAGCAGGCAGGAAGCAAGTAGGAAGCAGGTAGGAAGCAGGTAGGAAGCAGGCAGGAAGCAGGCAGGAAGCAGGCAGGAAGCAGGCAGAGCACATGGTACACTCTCAGTTTTATGGTCCTTAGCACAGAAAGTGTGAGAAGGTCCGTCGTTGGTCGCTGATGAGGCTTTTCTGACCTTTTCTGATGCTTCATAACATTTGTGTCCTGCATGTGAAGATGAAGGTAAATGGATCTGCTGTGTCGGGTTTGGACATCCTCAGGTTGGGACCTGGGTCTCACCGGTGCAGATGTTGGTTGGTTCCTCTGTGGAAGGTGAAGCAGCTCCACTTCTGCTCCTGCCTTCAGCATCACCTCTAATCTCCACTTCTGCTTTGTTTTTGGACTTTAATTGAAGCATCTCTGACCTTCAGCTGCTGCTGGTGAAGCTCTCTGACAGCTTTCTCCAGAAACTTCATCTGCAGGTTGCACCTCTGCTGGATTCTGGACTGAAACATCCTGTAGAAAGCTCCAAGTGTCTTTCCAACATAGCAGGATGCTCTCCATCTTTATGTTCGGATAAATATGTCCCAGTCTTGGTGTGTTTCCACGGCGACAGCATCCGCCTGCTTTTATTCTCCATCAGAGTGGACACTGTTAAACTGTAATAAGACTATAAAAGACACTCTGCAGTTCCAGGATTTATTCCAGCCCACACGCAGGCGGCCCACTTTTTATGGTGTTGTCTGGAGAGGGTGGAGGACGTGCTGTTGTTGAAGCAACCGTGGCATTCCTGTCAACTGAGCACGCTCAGGAAAAAATACAGAATCCATTAAGCTGCAGCTTTGACAGTTCAGGATCATGAGCAGATCAGCGACAGCACATGGAGACATGATCGATGATGAGGAGCATCACATGAGACGTCAGGAAGAATCTGGGGATTTTCTGTTGCACAGAACTTCCTGAAAAACATGACATCATCCAGTTTCATGTCATTTCCAGGCCTCACTTTAACATATTTGTCATTTTTTGGGAATCCTGATCACAAGTTAATTAAAGTGGAGATTCAATAAAGCATGGCGCAGGCGTATAATGGTGTGGGACTGTTTTACAGTTTCAGGCAAAGGCAGATTTGTAAGAAAAGGTGATTGTAGTTTAAGGAATATTGTAAATGAACATGATGCTTCTTTCAGGCACAAAGTGACTGAATCCTCAGGACAAAACTGGTCCAGAAGTTGATGAAGGATGTCATCCGTGAGGTTGGGCTGTAAAGTCGGTGGAAACGTTTCTGCTTCTGTATTGGTTGTCGTCACGCTGCAGCTGCTCCTCATGGAGAGAAAACCTCCAGCTTTGACCTTCTGACATGTTGGGGTCAGGAGAACAATCCAGAGGAGCTCCAACAGGTCAGCTGGGTGGTGGGGGAACCTTTCTATGATAAAACAAGTTAACTTCCCATTTGAGGCTGTCACACTCAAAGCAGAGCGCCCCCTTGTGGCAGAAAGCTGCAGACTGATGCTCTTCCATAGTCTTCCCAAGTCCTGATCTAAATGAATGACTGTGTTACAATGAAGATGTGAAGGTTAGAAATTATGAAACATCCATAGAACGTTAACCTCACAGTTAGAAATAAGATTTATTGTTTGATTGGCAGAACAACAGCTCTGACTTTACTGTTGCTGTTTGATAGCTAGCATTAGCATTAGCATTGGTTTTAGTCCCCTTTGTCTCCCAGATCACCATTTTGTTCAAAGACAAAACAGATGGAAGTCCAGCTCTGTTTGAGGACATTGGAGAAGTCCTGTAGAAACAGAAAATGGATCAAATCCTCCAAATATTTCTCTGAATGTCTTTATCTTTTATTGGGAGCTGATTGCAAAACTCGTTAAATCCAAATGAGTTTGTCTCCTGCAGCAGGAAGTCCTGCGTGAGCCGGCGTCCTGGATGCTCCAGGTGAGCGTGAACGTCATGGGAGCAAATGCTCGGAGCCTTCAGGTGTTTCAGAACTGCAGCAACAGTTTGGATCACATCTGCGCTCCATTCTCCAACTGACCAAGAAAGCAGAGATGCTGATCTTTAACCAACAGATCTGAAAATGCGTTTTCCCTTCAAACCTTTTTTACAGTTGGATTTAAAGCCGCGGCGCAGAAATGTTTTTCCAACCTCCTCCTTTTTACTCTTTGCTTTAAATCCAGCAGTGGCTGATTCATGCAAATGCAGCCGCCCTCCAAATGATGTACGATTTTCCAGGACTGAAGTTTCCTTTCTTATTATTGTTTAGTGGAAGGTTGTTGTGTTGTTGCTCAGTTTGTCTGTGCAGAATGGATCATTCATTACGGGTGAGCGGGCTGAGTGAGGCTTTTATCATCCGTAAACAGAGCAGGCTGGATTCAGGCCAGCTCCTCATACATGCTGCTCTTGCAGTTTTCTGTGGCCTTTGCATTTAATACAATCTTCTGGCATAAACCATGATGTATTGGAAGAAGAAACAGCCCAGTGAATAAAGGTAAACTGGGATTTAAGGAGTTTTCACAACTTTTCTTGTTGACAGACTCAAAAAGTTTCTTTTCTCTGTGGTTGAGCTAAAAAACAAGTTTCTTTGTGCCAATTTGTATCGATTTTCCTCATCAGAATCTGGTCTGAAATGTACTTGGTTTTTGGGGGGAGGAAACAAGTTAAATTATGATAGTTATTGATGCAGTAAAGTATCAGTTTGGATTCTGCTGCAGCTAAAGATGTAGACTTGGATGATCAACCCCCCATACGGGTAACCTGAGAATGGGAGTTTATTAAGTATAACAAAATAATTCATAATCATTTTACTGTGCAGCAAAGAGACTTCACTAACAGAGGAGGAGATCAGAACTTTCAGCTCATTTGTTTGCTTCAGGACTTCTGCAGAACCAAACCATAAATCTTCTTCAAAGAATTCTGCTGTTCATCAGTTTTGTTCCAGCATCTCCAGAAAGGAGGAACAGTTTTCATGTTGGAGAAGAACAAAGAGCAGAGCAGAGCTGTAGGAAGAGACGATGCTCCTCTGCTTTCTGCTCTGAGTTTGGTGGTGGTTGGGGTCACGGCGTCTCAGCTTAGGGATTTCTTCTGCTCTTTACTTCAAGACAAAGGTGGTTTCAGTTTTGGCTGTTTTCGTGTGAAAATGTAATCAAATGTATCCTCTGTCATTACTGAAGCTACAATAAAGCATAATTCGTACACTGCCGAGGCCAGCCATTAGGAAATGGTTTATACTGAAAAATCAGAACGTTCTTCGAGTACATTCTGGG